>CM050165.1:70021207-70586207 GCA_027410445.1 Discoglossus pictus
AAAAGATATCTTTTATTAACATATTTGATCATTGGGGATTGTTTTTACAGTAATTTGAATGCCTTTTATTGCTTCCTTTATACTTTTAGGGCTCTTTCAGCCTGGTTTCATTACAATGCCGTAAGTGCATCGTGTGGACTTCAACGGATGCGGCCGTAAATTAAATCTAGACAGGCGCGAATCGCGTCCTTCAGAATGTAGGAAGGCCGTGACGTTTAGGCGCGCCCGCAAGCTGGAAGGGGGACAGACTAGCCGCACCCGGCACGAACCATCCAATAGCGGAATCACGCATCGCGCCACAGGTCGCACAGCCAATCACTTACGGGATAGACCATTTGATTGACAGTGGGAGTGAATAAATAGGAATGACACGCGCCCACGCCTCGACTGTGTTGCGATTTCTGACGAGGTAGCACGCGGTTCCAGGAGCTTGGTGGTTGAGAGGAGGTAAGTTGCTTTATTATCAAGTCGAGGTTTAAGTTCTTTTTAAGGGAACCCGTTACTACATTTACGGATGCCGATGTAAAGAAGTACAATTGTGTTTTTTGCTTGTTTATAGGTGTTTGGAGGAGTTTGGAGAGTTTGTGAGTTTATATCCGGCCCGTAAGTTGCATTGTACATGCTTTTTATCCTATCAAGCTGTCTTTTATTTGTATGTTTTGCCAATTTCTATATTTACTGAATACACTGGCGAGAGGTACAATTGTGTTTTTTGCTTGTTTATAGGTGTTTGTAGTATTTTTGCCAGTGTGGGAGTTTTGATCTGGCCCATAGGAGTTTGGAGGGAGGTAAGTTGCATTGTACATGCTTTTCATCATATCAAGCTGTCTTTTATTTGTATGTTTTGCCAATTTCTATATTTACTGAATACACTGGCGAGAAGTACAATTGTGTTCTTTGCTTGTTTATAGGTGTTTGGAGGATTTTGGATCTTTGATCCGGCCCTTAGGGGTTTGGAGGGAGGTAAGTTGCATTGTACATGCTTTTCATCCTATCAAGCTGTCTTTTATTTGTATGTTTTGCCAATTTCTATATTTACTGAATACACTGGCGAGAAGTACAATTGTGTTTTTTTTGCTGTTGGCCTATAGGTTTGGAGAGTTTGTTGTTGTGGGGAGAGGAGTTTTGTGGAGGGAGGTAAGTTATTTATATTTTTCTGTTTCGTATTATATCTGGATCTCTCTCTCTCAATCTCTCTCTCTCTATATATATATATATAGAGAGAGAGAGAGAGATTGATTTTGAGTTTATTTTGAGTTTGAGTTTGATTGAGTTTGAGTTTGATTGAGTTTGATTTTGATTGAGTTTGATTTTGAGTTTGAGTTTGATTGAGTTTGAGTTTGAGTTTGATTGAGTTTGATTTTGAGTTTGATTTTGAGTTTGAGTTTGATTGAGTTTGATTTTGATTTTGATTGAGTTTGATTTTGAGTTTGATTGAGTTTGAGTTTGATTGAGTTTGAGTTTGATTGAGTTTGAGTTTGAGTTTAATTGAGTTTGATTTTGAGTTTGAGTTTGATTTTGATTGAGTTTGATTTTGATTTTGAGTTTGATTGAGTTTGAGTTTGATTTTGATTTTGAGTTTGAGTGAGATTTCTACACATATTTGCAATACACATAGGTGTTTCAAGCTGCTTCTTCAATGGGGCTTGACAAGAACTTATTTTCAGCCTAGAACAGCAGGACCATGTAGTTCCTACTACCTCTGGTACAGAAGATGGCTTCAGGGTAGGTACCACGCCCAGAGTATAATGCAGATAGGATATTAGTGGCCTCAGACATGGGCCACTCCCCACACATGATAGAAGCACACAGTAAATAGCCGCATGCCTTGTATATATGCAAACTGTAACTGACCCTTCCACATTGTTTAGGAAAGTATTGATCTAGCGTGTTTCATCAGCGCCTCTCAGGTCCAGAGTAAGAGGTGCTTTACACCCCTCCCACTGCTGTCAAAGGCTCTGTCCACTTAAGGTTGATTACTGCAGTTGGTTACAACATTGATATCCAAGCAGAAATAGTATTCGAGGCGATCAGAATGGGGGACGAGCGTGGAGAAGGCAAACCCACTAAAACATTTCTTTATTTCTCTTTCTTTTCTTTTCAGGTGGTGATGGAGGGAGAGGAGCAGAGGGTGGAGGAGTGGCAGGGAGTCCCGGGGCGTGGAGGTGGGGAAGAGGAGGGGAGGAGTGAGGAGGAGGAGGTACTAGTTGAGGAGGGGGAGGTAGTAGAGGAGGAGGTAGTGGAGGAGGAGGAGGGAGGAGAGGAGGAGGAGGGAGGAGAGGAGGAGGGAGGAGAGGAGGAGGAAGGAGGGAGGAGAGGAGGAGGGAGGAGAGGAGGAGAAGGAGGGAGGAGAGGAGGAGAAGGAGGGAGGAGAGGAGGGAAGGAGGAAGGAGGGGAGGAGAGGAGAGGAAGGAGGGAGGAGAGGAGAGGAGAGGAGGAGGGAGAAGGGAGGAGAGTAGAGGAAGGAGGGAGGAGAGTAGAGGAAGGAGGGAGGAGAGGAGAGGAGGAGGGAGAAGGGAGGAGAGTAGAGGAAGGAGGGAGGAGAGGAGAGGAAGGAGGGAGGAGAGTAGGAGGAGGAGGAAGGAGGAGGAGGAGGGAGGAGGAGAGTGGAGAGGGTCCTCATCCCCAGTCTGGAGAGCAAGAGGCTGGCGGCAGGTCCAGGGCCCACAATTATAGCCGGGAGGAGAACAGGGTCCTCCTGGAGGCCATCCGTGCCCGCCCCGTCATCACCTCGGGGGGTAGGGGAGTCAAGGCTGGGCCCCGTGATAATGCTTGGCAGCAGGTGGTGGATCTGGTGAACGGTGTGGCGGGCCGTGGACGGAGTCTGCGGTCCATCAAGCACCGTTTCAACGACATCAGGGCCGTGGTGAGAAAGAAGATGGTGCAGGAGGCCGAGGGGCGGAGGGTCAAGTACCTTGCCCATGAAGGTATTGCAAGGGCCATGCTTGCACCCTCCGACACAGCTGGAGCATCAGGCCCGGTGGAGCAGCAGGACCCAGCCTCCATGGCAGGTGAATATGACATACAGCAACATGCCACCACATGTGCATCACACACACTACACATGGACATGACACTGACATGTCAGCTCCATGAAATAACAAGGGATAGATGGATGCATCATTAAATTCATGAAGCTGACAAATCACTGTCATTCCTGGTCACCACAACAGTAATCAAGCAATAGAGCAGGTGTGTCCAAACTCGGTCCTGGTGGGCCACACACATGCCTGGATTTGATAACCCTGCTGCGCACAGGTGAGTCAATCGCTTCTTCAGTCATCCTGATTGACTCACCTGTGCACAGCAAGGATATCTTCCAATCCAGGAAAGAGTTTGGACACCCCTGTAATAGAGAGTCCATGTATTGGTGTGCCCGTTCAGCCTATGCAGTTACAGACAGCAGCCGTAATACAGATAGAGTTGTGAGCCGAGAACCATCAAGAACAGAAACCTAAGAATAGATAACAGCTAGTATAAGATAGCTAATCAGAGAATCATCCATATTCAAGGCTAGATGTCCGATAATTAGAAATGAACACATATCAATGCGCTAATCAACATACTAATGACATGTACCTTTCTTCTCTATCTCTCAGCATCCAGGAGGAGCTCTGAGTCCTGTGACCAGGGAGAGGAGGCGGGGCCATCAGCCCCGTACCAGGATCTTCCAGCACAGGGGGAGGAGGAAGGAAGATCAGAGGGCTCTGGGTCAGAGGTTGGGCTGGTCATTGACCTTGCAGGGTCACCTGCCACAAGTCCTGGGCCTATGCCCATCCTCGAAAGACTTGCTCTGGGGCCCTCCTCCGCCCAAGGGACAGCACCTCCTTCCCCACACAGTGTGCTGGCCTGGTCACCACCGGGCACATTGTCACCACAGGCTCCAGCTGTGGACCTCCCCGCACCACCTCACCACGCCCACCCAGCGGTGTCATCGCCGCAGAGCCGGGCTGTGCAGGTGGAGATGCTGGCCGTCCTGAAGGAGCTGCTGGCCAGCACCCAGAGGATCGAGGCCAACCAGCTCCGGATGGATGCCAGCATCTCTGCCCTCCGGTCACATATGACCCACAGCCTGGCCAGGCTGTCCAGGGAGGTGAGGGGGCACCACATGACATCGGAGTACCTTCAGGTCAGGCTGCTCAGACACGCGATGGTCCCCTCACCAACATCAACAGGGATCTCCCAATCCCTCAGCCAAGAGCAGCCTGGCCCCTCCTCTCCTCCCATGTGTCCGCCACCGCCCAGACCACTGCTGCCTGGCACCGCCCGCCCCCCCCCCCCCCCCCCCCACACACACACCATCACCACCAGAGGGGAGACGGAGGATGGGCACAGGTGATGTGGGTCCTGGGCCCAAGCGGAGGAGGACATAGGGCCTCATTCAATTGCAATGTGGCCGATTGCTATGGGATCAATTTGAGCACAGAGCATATTTTCTACCGATGGTTGTAGTTAGTGAACTTCTCTCCAAAAGCAAGGTCTTCACTAACTACAAACGTCTGTAACTAAATATATGCTCTGTGCTTATATAGAGCCCTTTTCAATCGGCCATATCGCAATTGAATGACGCCCATAGGGTCTGCAGACATGTTTTAGCCTTCTCAACAGCACTCCTCAGTGACCATCAATTGGTCACAGGTTAAACAGAACACAAAGGGTCTCATTAAAATGTGATTTGGGCAGTTGAATAGGGCTCTATATAAGCACATAGGATATTTGGTTTACAGAAGTTTTTAGTTAGTGAAGACCTGGCTTTTGCATAGAAGTTCCCTAACTAAAAACTTGCTTTCAAAAAGATGCTGTGTGCTTATATAGAGCCCTATTCAATTTGTTACATAGCAATTTAATGAGGCTGTTAATTAGTAGTGTGACCAATACATTGTCACTAAGGAGTGCTGTTGAGAAGAGATGCTGCAGGCCCTATGATGTTTTCAGGCCTTATTTGTTAGGTTTTGTCTTTTTTTTTTTTTTTTTTTTTAGGTCCATGAAGGCATCTCCTGCATCTGCAAGCATTGTGGAGGAATTATGAGGTGGAGGGTTTTCCCAGTGCCTCTCAGGTAGACATGCCTTCAATGGCAGCCCCCTTAACATGTAGCTCCCACAATCTTACAGCTATCATATAGCCAGATATCTCCGACATGATTGTTGGTAGCTTAAATGTAGACTAATACAGCTATGGCGGTGGACTTGCAAAGTCTCACAATGGCATGTTAATAACAGCCAGCATTAATATATGCACTAGTGACGCATGTGATCCTGACCTCAATAGCAGTCTGAGAACAGATCTTTGGGTCTGATGTAAGAAACAGTGAATCTGGCTGCTGACCTTTGTGTCCTCTCCATAATAATGGCTATTTGCCCATATTTCTGATTATCCACAGACCTAGCTAATGGTTAGTAATGCTTGCAGATGGGAATCAGGTGAGTTGGTATATTGGTACAGTATTTAGAACTGTACTGTACATACATCATGATTCTAAATTGTTTTGGATCCTCCTCCGCATTTTTTGATTTGAACACTTATTTCAGATTTTTGTTTGGTCAACACACTGTATGTGTGAAACTGGATTGGATTACACAGTCCAAAGGTTGAATCATCTGTTTCATTGAGCAGATCTAGCTACAAGTTGTAAGTGCTATGCACATAAATGGTTTCTTCAGTTAAATGGAGAGATCTCTGGTTCCGGTTGCAGCATGTGACCCTGGTAGGTGCTATGCATCATGCTTATTCTAGACTATTAGATTGACCCCTGTAGGTTTCCCCTTTTTTCCAGCCTCTTGCTCTTCAAAGACCCGCCCACACCACACCCATGATATTAATGCAGTTTTGACCACTGCTGATTGTGGTCTGTCTATCAAATAAAGCTTTGTTATACTGTTATGTGAATGCACAATCTTGACCACTGCTGATTGTGGTCTGTCTATCAAATAAAGCTTTGTTATACTGTTATGTGAATGCACAATCTTGACCACTGCTGATTGTGGTCTGTCTATCAAATAAAGCTTTGTTAGACCTTTCTGACTGAGTCCATGTGTTATGAATATGTTTTGTTCTGTGAAATCCACATGCATTACATTAGTGTCACATTCCTATAAATGTAAACTGATGAGCCATAGTTAACATGCAATAGATCAATACATGTAAAACTGTTTGAGGAGTCAGAATAGCTTTAGATATCATCTGATCCCAAATATCATATCTACTACTAATATAGGGTTAATACCCATGACAAGTCTGATTAGCGATACTGTGGAGTAGGAACATTCCCCTGAGGGCCTACAATGAATAGGACAGGTGACACTGGAGTGCTTTTCCAGTTCCTTTTCTAGTTGATTGGGATTAGTCTGACCTCTCTGATAAGACATACCCCCCCTACACTGGACCTATGTAGGATAGCTCACAGCTTCATTGAAGTACACAAACTCCTTCACCCACATCACTTAGCATATGTGTGAATACAGTTAGTTGCCCAATAATGAACATGCATTGGCTAAATATCCTTTGGTTATCATATGTTGTAATGGTCATGCACATGCCAATCTGACAAACCATGCTGCAACATGCATAATATGATTGAAGCCACACTACCCAATTCAACCCGAGTCAGGTCATATGAACCCTTTGCCACGCACATGAGCTCTATTGGGATCCCTTAAATCTCTATCTAATTGCATATACATCTAGGCAGAGACCTAGCTGAATGTGCTGCAGTCCATAGGGTCACGGAGAGTCGGACACAACTGAAGACCTTAACCACATATAATGAAATATTCCCCTGGTACTTGATATATGCCAAGTGGCGGTCTGATTTGGCCACTATTTGTATTTTCTAATGTAGATGTGATGAGCAAGATGTGTATTCTATCGTTGATCAACCATATAGCGTGCATCGAATGTGCGCTGTCATCTGCGCACCGACACATGCGCGCATCAACAACAGCAGGCCCGACAGGAGGCTAGTGGATCTA
This sequence comes from Discoglossus pictus, assembly GCA_027410445.1. Taxonomy (NCBI): domain Eukaryota; kingdom Metazoa; phylum Chordata; class Amphibia; order Anura; family Alytidae; genus Discoglossus; species Discoglossus pictus. The sequence goes on from CM050165.1 coordinate 70,028,177, forward strand.
ATGATTAGGATTAGGCTGTGGGGTGTAAGGGTTAGGATTAGGCTGCGGCTACAAGGGTTAGAAGGGTTTATGGCATTAGGTCATATCACTTGCGCCCTTTCATCGACGCGCACTAGTCAAAAATATTACAACTGCGCAATGATGTGGGACCGCTCATGTCAGCTACATGTTGTCAAAACACATTTGCTGTGCGCGCCAATGTTGGGGTGACATATTCTATTATAGGGCTGTTTTAGAGGCTACAATGGAACCTGTACGTGTGCTGACCAATCAAACATATGAGGAATATTAAACTAATTTGAAGTCTTGTTAATTTGGAGGCTGTAATGCTTGGGCCTCCATTTTAGGGTTACAGGCTTAAACCATGCAGACTGCAAAAACCGTAACAAAATGGATACCTTTAACCTCCAAGCACGTACGGCCTTTAAAAACGAGCTGCGGGCTTGGAGGACAGCCCGCACGGGCTTGAATACGGAGCTACGGGCTTGGTCAGTGAAGTCCGTGGGACTTGTACGGATTTTGAAATCAAAGTACAATTTGGCGATGTGCAAGCTTGAGAAGGTTTGGCTAGTAATCCTCATGCCCCCCCCCCCCCCATTATGTTCCCCATCATTTACAGTGCTTTGCAGTGCTGGATTGAATATATATTGGCTAGTACAATGCAACAAGGACCAGCCCGCGGAACTACGGGCCGTAAGGTAATCCGTAAATAATATATCGTATTTGGGCTGATGTGCAAGCTTGAGAGGGTGTTGCTATTAATCCTCGTGTCCCCCATTATGATGCCTAGCATTTACGGAGCTTTACAGTGCATTCTCGATTTTATATTTGCATTTTCAGTTTTAGGACTTTGCGGCCGGAAAACAAGATTTACGGGCGCTGGGAAAAAGCTTCCGGCCGTTTGCATGATATGCGGCCGGCTGGAAGGGGATATCCTTGAGGCGCCGTATAATTGAATTGCAAGGTAAAAGTAGCTCTACACGGGGCCGTAAGACGGCCGCAAGGAATCGCAGCTTTGTGGCCGTTTTACGGCCGATAATTGAATGAGGGCCTAAGTCTATTCCAGAGACAAAGGCTCTCGAATCTCTATACAGAGCCTTGATGGCTTTTGATGCCATTTCCCCCAGTCCAAACCTGTCCAGCACTACTTCATATAAAATAAATGTATAAAGCCATTAACACCATGGGCCTTATTCGAGGACAATTCTGCTATTATAGACTTGATTTCGTTTGATGAAATATCTTGATTTAATTCATTTAGATCTTCTCTTGATATATTCGGCAGATTTATCCCAGATAGAAATGCATCTATTTCATCTTTAGAAGGTTTTACTACTAGTTTTTCTGTCTCCAGATTGTAAAGTGAGCTATAATAATTTTCGTATATCTCTCCTATTGCTTATTATTATCTTTGTCTCTTAGAACACTAATTCTCTGGCTTAATCTTTTTTATTTGACTGGCCAGGTATTTGCTGTCCCAGTTTCCAAAAGCATAATACTCCTGTTGATGTCTCAGTATCATATTATCTATCTGTTTTTGTAACATTTCCTGAATCTGTTATCTGATATTTCTAATTTTCTGATTGTTATTTGGATCCGGAGATGTTTTATTAAAATTTTGAAGTTTGTTTAATTTTATGTAAAGTTACCTCTAGCTCTTTTCAATGTAGCCGCTCTAGCAAAAAAAAGGCCTCTAACAACTGCCTCATGAGTGCACCATATAGTGGTGTATGAAGGTACAGAGTGTTTATTAGTCTCAAAGTAATTGGTTGTTTCCTCTTTTCATTTAACCACAAATTCTTGTGAGTTCAATAAAGTCGGATCCATTTTCCAATGTCTATATATTTTAGATTCTAAAGAGTCAATTAAGGTCATAACAAGCATTGCATGATCCGACAAAGTAATGTCGCCTAGCTCAATAGATTCAACTAGATTTAATGTATTTACATCTGAAAAAAAATGGTAAATTCTAGCATAACAGTTATGTCTCCCTGAGTAATGAGTGTATCCCCTAATTTCAGGGTTAAGAGTTCTTGTTTTATAATTTCCATGGCAAATTGGTTAGATAATCTCTTGCCTGCACTTGCTAAATTTTTACTAGGAGATGATCTGTCTGATATAAAGTCATATTAAAATCCCCACAAAGGATTAATCTACCCTTTTTAATCTGGTGAAGTACAACAAAAACATTATTTTGAAATATAATTTGATCATGATTAGGCAAATATACATTTGCAAGTGTGTACTCTTCATTTGCCTTGCCAGATAATATACCTGGAGTCTTCATCTATCACTTTATGATATTCATCAATTGTTAGATTCTTATTAAATAAGATGACCACCCCTCTTAATTTTGATTTATGTAGTGTGCTGACAGGAACATCGAAAACCTTATTTGAAATTCTGGGATTATTCCCTTCTTTCCAATGTGGTTCCTGCCAGCACACCACATCTGCCCTTACTCTATAGATATCCAGTAACGCAGTCCTCATTTTGTGGGGAGTATTTAACCCACAAACATTTTGAGATACAATCTTATTAACCATACTTATGGAAATATATTTTATCCCTTAAATAATCCCAAACACTAAGCAAAATAGTGTCTCTTTGATTGCATCTATATATATCTCTACATCCACACACATGTATCCACATAAAAGTAAAGTAATAAAGTAAGGTTATACAGGAGCCTACAAGAAATGAAGCTATCTTAGATTTACTCATTACAAATAATATTGATATTGTATCGAATGTTGAAATAGGGCAACCTTTGGGAAACAGTGATCACAACACAGTCTCATTTAAGATTGAATTAAAAAAACAACATTTTAAGGGGCCAACAAAAACTCTTAATTTTAAAAGGGCAAATTTTAACAGTCTAAGGGCAGCAATACAAAGTATAGAATAGGACAGAGAACTGATAGGTAAAAACACTAAACATAAATGGACAACATTTAAATCCTTACTAAATATACATACACATCGGCATATACCGTGTGGGAATAAAAGTAAAAGGAGTAAATCACAACCCATGTGGCTTAACAATGATTTAAAGATCAAGATACAGAGTAAAAAACAGGCATTTAAATTATACAAACAAGAGGGGACAGAGACTGCTTTACGGGAATACAAGGAAATCAACAAGGCTTGCAAAAGCGCGATTAGACTGGCTAAAATAGAAAATGAAAAATTAATTGCAAAAGAGAGTAAGACTAACCCTAAAATATTTTTTAAGTTTATTAATGGGAAGAAGGCGAGAAAGGAAGCTATAGGAACATTAGAATGTGAAACAGGCTGTCTGAAAATTAATGACCAGGAAAAGGCAGATGAGCTAAATAGGTTATTTTCTTCAGTATACACAAGGGAGGTACCAGTGGTTGGGACACTGCAACATAATGGGGCTGCACTACCTTTGCCAAATAATTGGTTAACACAGGAAGTAATCCAAAAGAGGTTGGAAAAAATAAATGTTAATAAAGCCCCGGGTCCTGATGGAATACATCCAAGGGTACTAAGGGAACTGGGTTCTGTAATAGCCAAACCATTATATTTAATTTTTCAAGATTCACTCAACACAGGGTCTCTACCAGATGACTGGAGAAAAGCTGATGTGATACCTATATTTAAAAAGGGAGCAAGAGCAAATCCAGGGAATTATAGACCAGTGAGCCTCACTTCTGTAGTGGGGAAGCTTTTAGAAGGGTTAATAAGGGATAATATACAAGAATATGTCTATCTGAAAAGGATTATAAGTAGGAGTCAACATGGGTTTATGAGGGATAGGTCATGTCAAACAAATCTAATTAATTTCTATGAGGAGGTTAGTAGGAACCTGGATCAAGGCAACTCAGTGGATGTAGTCTTTTTGGATTTTGCAAAGGCTTTTGATACAGTGCCACATGGGAGACTATTGGGCAAACTAAGGGATACAGGAGTTGCAGTAAATATCTGCTCATGGATTGAGAGCTGGCTAAAAGTCAGGAAGCAAAGGGTTGTTGTAAATGGAACATACTCCGATTGGACTAATGTGGTAAGTGGGGTTCCTCAGGGTTCAGTATTAGGTCCTCTCCTTTTTAACATATTTATTAATGACTTAGAGGTAGGATTGGAGTGTGGGGTCTCCATTTTCGCTGATGACACAAAGTTGTGCAAGGTAATTAAATCAGAAAATTATGTGCTTTCCCTCCAAGGGGATTTACATAAAATTGAGGAATGGGCATCTAAATGGCAGATGAGATTTAATACGAATAAATGTAAGGTTATGCATCTGGGAAGGAAAAATAGCCATGCAATTTATGAAGCAACTCTAGGTGTATCAGATATTGAAAGGGATTTGGGAGTGCTTGTGGACAACCACCTAGGTAACAGTGCTCAAAGCCAAGCAGCAGCTGCAAAGGCAAATAAAATATTAGCATGTATTAAGAAGGGTATAGAAGCCAGGGAAGCAAATATAATTCTGCCACTATACAAATCTCTAGTACGCCCTCATTTGGAATATGGAGTACAATTTTGGGCACCACTTCATAAAAAGCACATTTTAGAGCTGGAAAAGGTACAGAGAAGGGCAACAAAACTAATAAGAGGAATGGAGGGGCTAAGTTATGAAGAAAGACTAACCAAATTAAACTTATTTTCTCTAGAAAAAAGGCGTCTAAGAGGAGATATGATTACCTTATATAAATACATCCAGGGTCAGTATAAAGATTTGTCGGGGGAACGTTTTGTGCCAAGAGGTTTTTCAACTGACAATGGGACATCCCTTGAGGTTAGAAGTAAAAAGATTCCACCTCAAAGAAAGAAAAGGGTTCTTCACAGCAAGGGTGGTTAATCTGTGGAATTCTCTACCAGAGGAGGTGGTGACAGCGGATTCGATAGATAACTTTAAAAGGGGACTAGATCTATTTCTAATTAAAAAGGATATTCAGGGTTATCATGGATAATTAGAGAGATAGTAATGATCCAAATTTTTTACATTTCCCCTGGAGACAATTGGCTAAGTCTCGCTTGTTTTTTTTTTTTTTTTTCATCAATAGTTTTTATTGGTCACTTCAAACATTAAACAACAATATATCAGTAAGCCATGACTCACAGGTCAGGAATTAACCTTCTACAACCATTTTTAGAAACATATGTAACCTGACTCAGCAATCAACGTGACCTCTCCCCCCTCCTTTTCCGTTTTCTGGTAATACAACACTAACCATAATTGGGTATAACTTATTATTATTTTTCTCTGTAACTTTTCATTTATCGACTCAGTAATCCATAGCTCGCAGGCTACGCTTAATGGGGCCTATTACATTTAGCAATATGAACCTTAATCCCCAAATGCCCCTTCTAGTGTTCTTTGTATTTACCCTACCTGCGACATTCCATATAGCATTTAACTTAAATAAATCCTACCCACGCCAACTAAACTAACCAAAAGTGAAATCCTAAATTAAAACAAAAAACAGAAAAACAATCTCTAATAGGGGTTTTTGTCTTTATTTATACTCATACTCGGGTTTAAGCCTGGTTTTCTAACCCTATAGCCGTTCCCTTCTTACTACCCTTGAAAAATGACCTTCCTAGGTACAAGGTATCTATTCTTGATCCCAAAAACCTAATTCAACATATCAATCCACCATATCCTTTATTCATTCTTACACACCTAAACTTGAACAAAACTCAAAACTGTAGTGTCACCTGTATTTTCTCATACAATATAAAAAAAAAAAGTATTATAATTTCTATTCGTTTTACCTTTCTGAACTTCATGGCTCCTCGCCGGTCTCTTCAGCGCCTCTCACGTTTCCTCCTCCTCCTAGTTTTTCCCTTTCTTTTTTTTCCCTTTTGTTTTCCTTCTCTCTGTCGCCTTACCCACCTGTGTTCCCCCCTTGCTAGCCCACATATGCTAACCATGGCTCCCATATGTCTCTGTATTTCTGGACCGAATCTGCTAAAATATGTGTCAGGTGCTCGTTTACTGCTAGACAGTTTATTTTGTTTTTTATAGCCTGAAGCTCAAGTGTATCCGTTTTCCAATGTTTAGCGATATGTGACTTGGTAGCCATGTACATGAATTGTAGTAGCCTATTTTGTGTTGGGGATAGCCGTGGGTCTGGGGTTCCCAGTAAACACGATTCTATCGAGCCCCCTCCTGGGGTTTTGACAATGTAAACCGCAAGATCTGTTACAGCTGTCCATATCTGTGCTACCTTAGGGCATTCCCACCACATGTGTATGAATGAGCCAGGAGTCTGACAGCGCCTTGTACAATATATCCCCCCTGATTTGTTCCACTTCGCAATTCTTACAGGGGTTAGGTAAGTTCTGTGGAGGACCTTAATGGCAGTTTGTAGAAGTGTGTGGTTTAGTGAACCTTTATAAATATTTTTCCAAACTTTCTCCCATTTCTCTGTTTCCCAGTGTTCTCCTATGTCCCTCTCCCATTCCTCTATGTATTTATCCCTTACCCCTTCTGTAGGTGTATTATAAATTTTGTATATACCCCCTATGATTCCTTTAGTCAGGGGAACTTTTTGACATATTCCCGAAAGCCATGTTTTTTTAGGGTAACCTTGCATTCTACCTATAGTATTAACCAAATGTCTGATTTTGCAGAAATTAAAATGTTGATCAATAGGGATATTATGATGATCTCTCAAGTATTCGTATGTTATTGGAATGTCCGTTCCTAGCCAAGCTCCTAGCCTATCTAGCCCCCTAGATTTCCACCACCATTTTGCCTCTGAGCTGATCCCTGTTGGAGACTGTGGGTGCCCAAACACCGAGAGCATCGGGGATGGGTGTCTAAAAAGGTTTGTGTGTTTCAGGGCCCATTTCCATCCTTGTAACGTATTGGCAATAACCGGGTGTTTAATCTTTCCCGCACCCTCCGGCACCCCATCCAACCAGACCAGGGTGTCCCAGGTGTAAGGGTTTAGCCACTGGTCTTCTAGCGTTTTCCATGGCGGTTGGTGAACCCCTGAATGAATTAAGGGAATAAACGATAATTGCACTGCTCTATAGTATTTCTTCAGGTCTGGAAATGATAGTCCACCCCTATCCTTGTGCTTGTACATTATCTCCTTTTTGATTCTGGGGGGTTTGCCCTTCCATGTAAATTGAGATACTTTCCTTTGAAACCCTTTCAAGTCTACCTGATTGACGGGGATTGGCAGGGTCCTAAACAGATACAACAGCTTCGGTAGAATTGTCATCTTAAAGGAGTTAATCCTTCCCAGCCATGAAATAGGGTAGCTAGACCATTTATGCATATCTTCACTAAGTCTTTTATAAAGCGGGGGATAGTTAGACCTATATAAGGAATTTGTATGCGGCGTGATTTTTATCCCTAGATACTGAATGTAGTCCTTGGCCCATTGGAATTTGAACTTGTCTGATATTAATTCTTTTGTGTGAGAATCCAGATTTATAGCCAATGCTTCTGTTTTCCCGACGTTAATGAGGAGCCCTGATTTGCGACCAAACTCTGAAAGGGTGTCCATCAAGGTAGTAATGGAATGTTCAGGTTCTGTTATTGTGCACAACATATCGTCTGCAAACAGGTTAAGTTTAAAGTGTTGTTGCCCTATTACCAGACCCTTGATCCCTGAGTTCATCCTAATTGCCTGTGCTAATGGTTCAATTGCGATGGCAAAGAGCAAGGGGGACAGGGGGCACCCCTGTCTCGTACCCCTTCCAATTTTGATGGCCTGATTCAGTGTGCCCGGGAGCTTCAGATGTGCTTCCGGGTTTCTATAATATGTATTAATTAAGTTTAGGAATCCTCCTGTAAAACCAAATTTCTTTAAGACCTCCCCAAGGTATGGCCACTCCAAAGAATCAAAGGCCTTCTCAATGTCTAACGCCAATAGGAATGCCGGGATCTTGTTATTATTGGCATGGTGGATTAAATTAATTACTTTTCTAATGTTATCTCGAGCTTGTCTATGGGGGACAAACCCTACCTGGTCCTTGTGGATAATACGTGGAAGAAATTTTGAGACTCTGTCCACCATAATCTTAGCCAAGAGTTTAATATCCCCGTTCAGCAATGAAATGGGCCTGTAGTTCTTAACCTCTGTGTTGTCCTTCCCTTCCTTAGGAAAAATAGTTATTTCAGCCAGATTCATTTCAGGGGGAATTGACTGCCCCTCTAAGATATGGTTATACAACTTGGCTAATCTGGGTGCCAACTGATCCTTGAAGATCTTATAATACATGTTGGAGAACCCATCTGGACCCGGGGCTTTACCACTCTTCAATGCTTGTATTCCTTTCCTAACTTCTTTGAGTGAAATTTTGGTGTTTAGCGCTTCTACCTCAGTTTCCTCCAGTCTTGGTAAATCGTACCTGTCTAGCCATGATCTTATGTTACCTTCTGTTTCCTTACCGGCCTACGAGTAGAGGTTCTGATAAAAGTGGAAAAACATTTCCTGTATCCTAGTTGGATTAGCCGTTCTTACACTGCCCCCTACTTTTATACAATGAATTCTTGATTGCATATGTTTTAATCTTAACTTTCTCGCCAGCATCCTATCAGGTTTATTTGCTTGGAGGAAGAATTTATGATGGGTTCTCCTAAGCAATTTTTCTGCCCTTTCTGAGTAAATCTTATCCAATTCTACTCTCACTCTTTCAATTTCCCGCCTAGTCTGCTTGTTAGGTTTTTGTTGGTTACCCTTTTCTAGGATGCCTAGCTCTTCCATAAGTTTCTGTTCTCGAGCTTTCTGTTCTTTCCTAAACTTGGCCGCTTCCTTTATACACATGCCCCTGACGTATGCCTTATGAGCCACCCAGACCCAGCCAATCCCCATCTCCGGTGTTTCATTAGACTCAAAGAAAAATTCTAATTCTTGGGTTATTCTGTCCTTAACTGACGGAATCGTCAATACTCTTTCATTCAGTCTCCACTTGTATGGAGGTTTAGTTGTGGGGCCTAGATTTATGGTCGCCTTAATCAGGCTATGGTCTGACCAAGCACAGGGTACTATTTCCACCCCCCTAGCCTCCTTTAACAGTACTGAGTCCGTTAGTATGTAATCTATTCTATGGAGTATACTTTGTGGGGGTATGATTAGAAGGTGAATTCTCTAGTCCCTAGGTGACATTCCCTCCATAGATCCACTACTCCTAGTTCCCCTAACAGTAATTGAATTATTTTCAATTTTTTAGAGAATTTGCCTCCTAAGTCTTTACCCGTTCTATCGTTTTTCACGTCTAACGTCAGATTGAAGTCTCCCCCCAGGATGATCTTACCCTCCCTCACTTTCGCTAGGTGTCTCAGCGCTCTGATTAAATGATTGTGTGGAGAGTTAGTAGGGGCATATATGGTGGCTAAGGTAACCGGGAGGTCTAGGACGGTCCCTGTCAGAAACAGGTAATATCCCTGCTTATCTACTATTTTTTTGTCTAGTATGAACGGGAAATTTTTGTGTAACAGAATCGCTGCCCCTTCCTTCTTAGAGTTACGACATGTAGTGTGAAATATGGGGACGTTTTTGTCCATAAAGGACGGGACCTGGCGGCGTTTAAAGTGTGTTTCTTGGATAAATATTACCGCCGGGTTATGGGCTTTGTAAGATTGGAACGCTTCGCTTCTTTTGGAGGGGGTGTTAAAGCCTCTAAAGTTATGTGTGATGCAGACATATTCTGACTCAGCCATGGGTATTATAGTCGTGTGTTACTATTGTCAGTAGTGACTCACCATTTGTGGAGACAGAGAATTTGGATTCCGCGGGAGAGGTCCGTGAGAGCCGGCGAGTTGCCAGTGCATCCGTTTCTTTACCAGTCTGAGCAAGAGAAATACAGTAAAAACACATTAACAACAGAACTTGAAAAACTAAACCATTTTGGGCCCTGCTCCAAACCACCCTGCCCCGTCCTCCTCACATAACTAACCATCTTGCACCTTCGTGCCTAGGGAGTGGAGATCCCTGAACCCACTAAAGATCCCTAGTGTGAGGAACTTCCTGATAGTAGACAACTATACTACTCAGTTTTATCTACTAAAAAAAAAAAAAAAAACCTTCCCCCAATAAACTATGGGCGTCAATCAAGCAATATAAGCTTCCGCTTTGATTATCCTAACTTCGATCCTCGTTCTTGATACGCTTTGTTGCTAAGCAAAACCCCAGCTTCCCCCCGACCAATACTCTGACTCATCCTAAACAGTAAAGTGAGACTCTACATTATTGACCATAAGTACGGCCTTTAGTCCTTGCTACTATTAAATAGATTATCAGTCCATTGTATCATTACATGGTGGCTCCCCTTCCTTGGTACCACTACCCTGATCTCGTTGCTCCAGTCTGTTGTTGTGTCTTTGTTTCTTCTTGACGGAGACTTCGGACCATTCTCTGGAAGGCCTCTCTCTGGGTCTGGGTGGCTGACCCAACAGGTTAGTACCTTCTGGTACCAGCTGTAAATGCACCAGCTTTTTTTGAAGGCTTGCCAGGGAAAAAGCTCTATGTGATTGCTCCCTCCATTCAAATTGGATGCTAAATGGAAATCCCCATCTATACTGGATTTTGTTCGCAGTTAAGATTTCCAGAGCTGGTTTCATCTCTCTCCTTTTTGCTAAGGTTGCTGGGGCAAGATCTGCAAACAGTTGTAAAGAAGAGCCGTCCGGTCCCACTATCTTGGGCAACCTTCTTGCCTTAGCCATTAGCAAGTCTCTGGAACTTTGTCTCACAAAGCGCACAACAATGTCTTTTGGTTTTTCTGGGTTGCTAGGGTCACCCAGAGCCCTATGGGCCCTTTCTATCAGCAGTTCCTCCTTTTGATGGCCGGGAATGATGGTAAAGAATACTGCTTCAAGGTACGCCATGATGTCTCCCACTTTTGTCGGGACGCCTCTCAGACGGACGTTGTGTCTTCGGGATCTATTCTCCAGATCCTCTATCTTGCTTTCCAGAGCCTCAATGCGAGAAGTATTAGCACTTATCTCCAGCTTATCTTCCTCCTGAGCGGATATGATTTGGTCAGTTGTTCGTTCCAGCTCATGGGTTCTCTGTCCCACCGCACAGATCTCATCTCTCACCTCCTTTAGGGCCAACGCCAGCTGGGTTTTCAGTAACACTTCGAATTTGGCCATTGCCGACACCGAGAAGTCCACATCTGTGATTGTATTGGGCCGATCTCCCTCAGCTTCCGACATCTCCAACCGTTCTGGGGAGCTCTCCCCTGCTTTTTTTTTTCGGTGTGGTTGCTACTGGGAAATGATCGGATATGCCCCTGGAGGTTATGCTTTTCTTCCCTTTCTTCATCATCGGTCCTGCTTCTGCTCCAGGCCCACAGGTCACCGGGGGTTCGTCTTGGTTATAGAGGGTCTCCCTGGTGTTGGCTATTTTAGCTTGTGTGGGCTGCTAGGACACCGCCCCTGGCATGGGGTTTGTGACTATTATGTGCGCTGCGGCTGTTCAGGCTAGGGTACTGGGGTATTCCTTGTCGCTCATGAATAGAATCTCATTATTTTAGCTTACTCTGCTTGTCGCCTCCCCATTGCCTCTAGCTCCAGGATCCCTTCCGCACATACCTTCTATATGAAGCGTGCGTGCCCATTTTCTTCAGTCCTCCCCTGCCAGGCGTCTTGAATTTTTCAACTACTAGGTGTCACTGTCACTTCAGAATTGCACTAAAGCGCTGTGACAACCTCACGCCAATGGCCAATATATACTGGGTAACTGATGCCGCACAAATGGGGTAGGGGTCTGCGTTCCCAGGCTACTTTCACTCCTGATGCTGTGTCTTTCCAGGTGTATGTACGTGGATAACCGCAAATAGTGGTCTGTGCCACTGCGAGAAGAATTGGCGTAGAAGACTTCTCACTGTTATTCTGGTCAGATATATGCTACCAGAGGCAGTCTGTATGTGCTTAATAAAGAAATGCAGAGTCACTTACATGAGCTGGATCAGGGAGAGGGTCACGCTGTGCCAGGCTTGTAGGGCAGATCCTATCCTGAGCAGCCTGACCTTAGTTCAGCAGCCTCAGTGGCTCTTGGTGTTTTACTCCTTAGCAGTGTGGGATGCTGAAGGGAGATACAGGGCTGGCCAAGGCCCCTCCACCAGGCCCAGATTACAAAATTGCGGCCTCCCGTTTCGCTGGCTCTTTCCCCCTCTCTTCTGCTGCCTCCTCAGCCCTCTCAGGCCTCTCTGCCCTGTCCAGTCGCCTGGGATCGCCCCCCCGGGGAGCCCCTGGCCCTCTCTTGGGGCACTCACCCTGTCTGGGCCTCCCGCAGCGCTGCAGCCTCGTGTGCCGTCAAGATGGCCGCCTCCCAGCTCTGGGATCCCTCCAGGTCACGGCTGTACAGCTCCTAATGCCGGACCCAGCGGGGCCCGGACGGTACCCCCGGTCCACGGGCCTTTGAGTCCTCCTGTAGAGGAGCCCTGATTCGGCTTCAGCCCTTTTGTGCCCTGCCGGAGCGCGGCCGCGCTATCTATACCGGCGGGCTTACAAGGTGCCCCTCGGGGAGTTCGGGGGTGACTCTTATACTCCCCCCCGGTCTTGTGGGGGGTTGTGGCCTGCCCTGGCCGGACTTTTTGGCCCTTTTTGAGCCTCTTTAAGAGATCTGGAGCAGGAGCTCTTTCTCGACGCGTCTTCCTGCTTCAGATTCTCCGCTTGTTTTTTTTTTCTATTTGCCTTCCTCTGGACCAATTAATATCAATAAAAAAAAAAAAAAAAAACATTAAATAATTGATTAATAATTAATTAACAACTAATGAATGAATAGTTAATACACATATTGCAGATCAGAGGAGATCTTAAAAGGTTGAACTTGAGGGACTGAAAGTCTTTTTTCAACCTTAAATACTATGGGCCTCATTCTATTATCGGCCGTAAAACGTCCGCAAGGCTGCGATTCCTTGCGGGGGTTCCGTTTTCTTGGAATTCAATTATACGGCCCCGCAAGGATCTCCCCTTACGGCCGGCCATATATCTTGCAACCGGCCGTAAGCTCAGAAAACTTAAAACGCAAAAATAAATTCAAGACGGCACTGTACAGCTCTGTAAATGCTATGGATCATAATGGGGGACATGAGGATTAATAGCAACCCCCTCTCAAGCTTGCACATCAGCCCAAATCCGAGTTTACATTAACTGTTTATTTTCCGGCCGCAGCGTGGGCGGGTCTGAGGTGCTCCAAGCCCTCGGGACTTTTTACATGGATTTTTGACCTAAAATTAAAAAATATTTTTTTAACGGATTTGAGTGTAGGGGAATGTTGTGCTATTTTTGCTAACACCTACAATCACTTTATAGTCTCCTCAGAGTGCAGGATGGCTTTATTTCGGCTTTATAATGTGCTTAATTGGTGCTAGCAGGACCTTTTTCCTGCAAGTAAGCTGCGGCTAGCTTTTAGCCTTGCAGAGAGGGTTCCCGGAGTAATAGAATAGCAACCGGGCTTTTCTTGCGGCCGAAACTATTGCGGCCGTTTTAGATCAAAGGCTTTCCTCCGGCGCGAGCAGCCGCAAGGGATAGCAAGGCGCCGGCCGCAAGCCTGCCGGAATCCTCGGCCTGAGGGGAATAGAATAGCCGAATAGCTTGCGGTCGGTCCATGCGGCCCCGCATCTCCTACGGCCGTTAATAGAAGGAGGCCCTGTGTAACTATGTAACTATGTAACTATGTAACTACCATTAGATCTTCCTGGCAGCAAATAAACTTGGGGCTATATAGCCGATGGTACGAAATAATTGATGCTAGTCTTACAACTATATCAGGGGAGAACCTGAACCCCTCTATCTTAGTAAATATGTTAATCTTATATTTGAATTTCATCTCAGATTTAAAGTTTTACCATAAACTCCACCTTCAATGCTAATGGGTGGTATCCCAAACTTAGCTTTCTTACACTAAGTAGTGTTATTATTAATCCTGTTTCCTGTTCTTACACGATCTGCACTTTATTCCCTTTTGATTGTATTTTCTTATAGTATACTACCTCCTGAGCAGCTCCAAATATAACCAATTATTTTTCTATTCTATTCTCATGTTTCTTAGACCCATTGTGAAATTTGGTTGTGCTAAATCTACAAATAACTTTTAAATCCTTTCCTCAGCATTATAAAGTGATATATCTCTGCAAGTGACAAAACAGAGAAATAAGAAACCTTTCTTCACTCTCTAAATAATTCCTTCGAAATAAAATAAGTGCTAACTACATGTTAGCTTTAAGTATTGAAAAAGGAAAAACCTTCCCTACTTTCAAAAGTTCCCAACTATTCTAAGTCATAACAGTGACCATCCATGTTATTTTCCCCAAAAAGAACATAGGGGAAGGTAAAGAAATAAATACATCCAACAAGGGATAGAATAGAAGTGCTCTGTGAAAACAAAATAGTCTCATTATTTTGTGACTGTTTGCCACTCAAGAGTGGCAACCAGTAATTTGAGTTTTGTGTCTGGGACTGATTCGGCTATCCCTCTAATATGGAGGTTATTTCTCCTGGTTCTTCATTCTAAATTGGGCCCGACTATACTCTTCCCACCCACATTCTTTTTTTATTTTTTTATTATTATTTCATACAAAACATACATTATACAAAAAACTAAAATATTCCAAAACAAGCAAACAAAAAGTAAAAACAAGATGGATTAAAAATCAATAAGTTCTTATAATAAGAAAGACACAAGCTTTGTTAACTAGAGGATAATCTTCTATTATAAAAATAAGAGAGCCTGGATGTATAGGACTACATTTGCTTCTCTCTTCTCTTTCCTTTTCCCTTTCTTTTCTAACTCTTGTCCTCTCCTCTCCATATACCTATCCCATATGTACCATTGGGTTAACAAACCCTTCTTTTTTTGAAGTAAGTATCCTTGTTTTGACTGATCAAATTCTCTATTTCTAATGATAAATCTAATTATTTCTGGGACTGAGAGCATTGTATTTCATTTCCAAAATTTGCATATCATCTCTATGATTGCCAATAGAATATGGGATAAGAGAAAGTAGTGTTTCGGAAATATTAACTTCAGATGTAAGTGCAATTTTATAATTTCTAGATTAGAGGGGATCTCCTCCTCAAATACATCTGTTAACTAAACAGTACATTTCCTCCAAAAAGATTTCAATTTAGTGCATTCCCACCAGACATGTAAAGTATCTGCCCTAAGCCCACATTCTTTCCAACATAATTTAATATCCTTTTGTGAAAATGTGTTAATAAATTCTGGCATAAAATATAATTCAAAATAGACAGAGGACCTGGCAGATACTTTAACAATTTTTATAGTATTCAGCCATTCTTCAATAGAACTATAAAATCTCCCATTTTTCCCCCAATTTAACATACCAGCGTTTTTACAACTTTGTTCAATAAGGAGAGAATCCTTTGGCATTTCGATTTTCTGTGGGTGATATTCTTATTATATATCAATAGTTCAAATATAGTTACGGGTTACATTTTTTTTTTTAAATCCTCTTTGTTTTAGGGAGCTCTGAATAGACATGAATTGCAACCACATATTTTTATTTAATTTATACTTATCATGAATTTTTGACCAACTGAGTAGTACTCCACCTTCATAAAAGTCATTTATTTAATTAATGCCATTCTCTTTCCAAATTTCTGTATAAACTTTCTCTTGGCTCACTTTCAATATTTCTATTGGAGTGCCCAGAGAGGGATATTCTGATAATTTCATTTTAGTCTTAATTTTCATCTAAAACTTCAAAAAGGACTTAATATTCCTCTAAATTTGGAATCCATATTAATAAATGTATAGGAGTCTTCTCCAAGAAGTCTTCCTCCATTAGTTTCCAATTAGTAATTAATGACGGTGTACTCCACTGTATAATCTGGGATAACGCAATTGCAGTATAAATATATTTTATGTATGGGATAGCAAGCCCCCAGCCTCAATCCTCCTCTTAGTAACCTCTCCAGAAATTCTAGCTTTTTTCCCCTGTAATATATAAAAATGTATATCTTGTTGAAATTTTTTAACCAATATTCAGGAGGTACATCCAGTATAGATTGGAGAATATAAGTTATTTTGGGAATAGCTGTCATTTTTATTACCGCAATTCTTGCTGTCCATAAAAGATGGATCGATCTCCAATCTGTCAGAGTCCTTAATAAAGTTCTATGTATATTAACCAAATTGTTTTTTAAGATGTTTTTTTAGGTCAAAAGAAAGGCACATAACCAAGTTATTTATTTCTTTAGCATTCCAATTATAGGGGTAAAGATCTTTTAACTTAGCTTTTATTTCTGGGGATAAACCCCTAATGATAATGTCTGTTTTTTTGTCTAATAACCTTGAAATATGAAATTCTACTAAACTTACTCAGGAGTTTATCCAAATTGAACAATGATTTGTTGGGGTCTGTAAGGGTAACAATCATATCGTCCGCATATATAGTTTTATATTCCCTAGTTCTAATTTTAACCCCTCTAACATCTTTTGTCATTCTTATTTTTTCAATCAATGCTTTGATAAAGAGGATAAACAATAATGGAGACAGGGGACACCCCTGTCTCGTTCCATTTGTAATGCGAAAGTAACTTGTCTCAAAGTTTATACCCACAATTATTGCTCTAAGGTTGCTATAAAGAGCTTTTATTGCTTTACTGGCAAAATCACCCATTCCATACTGCTGGAGCACTATTTGTAGGAAATCCCAGCTGACACTGTCAAATGCTTTTTCACCGTTTAAAGACAGGGCCAGCATGGGAACTCCATTTTAAACGCCGAATTAAAAGATTTATTAAACTCCTGATGTTATCACATCCTTGGCAAGACCTAACAAACCCTACTTGATGTGGACGGATAAGTCTGATAATTATTGGATCAAGCCTATTTGTTAACATTTTGGAATACATTTTCAAGTCAAAATGTATTAAGGATATTGGCCTGTAATCTTTCCTATCAGCAGGATCCTTGTCCTCTTAATATATCTATAATTTTGGCTCAAGACTTGTAAGTTGGGTTTTGGGTCCAAACCTTCAGCCTCTGTTCATTTAATGTCCCATTTTAAAAGAAGATCTTTCCCATCCTGCACTGTGTTGATCTTATGTTATTTCAAGTCTTTAAGGACTGTCAATCCAACTGGGAGTTTCCATTTATACAGGAGATCATTTTGTCCTAAAGAGAGGGTGTTAATTTGAAATTATTTTCTTTTCAGCAAGACATATGCATGTAGGTCAGAAAAAAAATGTAGGGCCTCATACGGTTTGTCAAATGTTTTTTTTTAAAGCTTGCTTAAAGGATCGCCTCTTTGAATTGCAAAAAGTGGATTCTGGTAATGACATCTCTTGGTGTAGATTTATTTATCGTAGAGGGAAGGGAAATCCTTTGAGAGACTTCTAATTTACACTCCTCTACGGATATTGATCCGTAGTGAGAGAAAGAATTCCAGTAAATATTTACTCAGTTCTGTATCTGGGACTGATTTGGCTATCCCTCTAATACAGAGGTTATTTCTCCTGGTTCTTCCCTCTAAATTGGTAATTTTCAAGTTTAAAATCCTTATGTTTTTCTCTGGGGTAGAGTTATAACTCATTAAAGAGTTATGATCTCTTATAAGCTTATCTATTTTAGATTCTAAAAGTTCATTTTTCCTTTGCAGGTCTATTATTGCTGAGGAGCTCTCCCGTATCTTGGCGTACACTTCTACTGAATGATTTGTTTGAAATTCCAAAAAAAGATCTTTTAGTTTTAAGTATGTCAGGGTTTCATGGTCTTGGGAAGTCAAGTTTATACTAGTATTTTCTGAAGTCTTCATTGGGCTTTGGTCTAATGATTGTTCTAAGATTGAAGCTTCAGCATATGACTTGTCACCCTTTGAATCTTGAACCTTTTGGTAAAAAAAAGTTGGATCTTTAAAAGGGATTTTTCTTATCCCTAACCTTTGATTTGGTTGACATTATTACTTGTCTTTTATTCCCCTCCGTTAGCTTAATCTAGGGGATCTCAAAAGATTTAACTCTATATAGGGTTTTAAGATTTATATGGAATATATTTCTTTATTCCTTTTTACTTTTTTCCCTCTCCTCCCGGCTTATGTTCCACAATCTCTTTACAATATATATTTCTGAACCCTCCAGAGGCACTCTCTATCTGTGGTCAGAGCAGGTGTGTTTTATATGTAAACCAAATGAGTCAAGTAGGATCTGTGTCCAATTTTATTTTATCTGGCTTTAATTTGCCAAAATAGCCCAGGACCTACTATTGGGGACTATATTCATGCAAACTGCACATAGTCTCTATGTATTGTATCCCAAAAGAAGAAAAGGGTGTTACTGTACATCTGGTACCTTATCTGGAGTTATCTGGCGTGAGTCCTGAAGACACTTATGTGGAGTGTTCCCCGGGTCTCTTTGATACTGGCAGTATACGCCCTCTTCCACTTCAGGGTGTGGCACGCTGCTTCCTCTCCCCAAGCGTCCACTTTCCTCCCTGATACTGGACCTGACTAGACTCTTCCCACCCATGTTCAGTAAGGGCTAGGTTGTCCTCGGAGGATTTACATCAATTTAGCTGGCATCCTCCAGTTCAGGGCTGGGACTTAAATTATTTTTCTTCAGCTGTCCAGGACCTGTATCACTCTCCTTCCTTCCTCTGATGCCGCTGCTGCTGGGCTGCCATGGCTCTATTTACTGCTCACCGCTGCCTCTGTGCTGTATATTTCTTGGATCTGGAGGGTACCAGATTGTGGAAATCTCCATTAGCTGGGGAAGCATTGAGGGTTCAGTCTCCCTCACACATCTTCGTTACAGTGCCACGCTGTGTGTATGAGTCATTTCCGTTGACGACCCTGTAAGCACATTTCTATGTTAGTTAAGACTTAATTAGAGAGAGGGCTTCAAAGGCCAGCAATAACTAAACTATTTTAATTTAATTTGTAATTTATTTTATAAATGTAATCTCCATTCTCACATCAGTTTAAACCTGTATCTAGTGGTGCATAGTAATACTGGTTACTTCTATATTACTATAATTGAATAGAATTTTGTCCGATACATTAACTTTTAATTTCATCATTAATGTATCTAACAGTATAAATGTCAGAGCAAACCTGCTCCATTCATCATTTGAGAAGCACAAGGTCATCAGGAGGTAACAAGAAGTTTTTTTTGTTTTTTGCTCTCAATCATAACTTACAAAATACCAATAGAATGTGAAGATTGCTTCCTCATTTCTAAACCACATGACTAAAACTTCGCTTCCTCTTATGAGCTTTGTCACTGATGTACACACACACTAATACATGCACTGATTTTGAGGGGGCAATATCACATGTTTTTACACTCCGTACAGACCGTTTTAATTTAGGTATCATGCCACTGGCAGAGCTACCGCCAGTGCAGGTGGCGCAATGCAGTATAATTCCAGCAACCCTGCCCCCCAGGCCCCCTTCTGCCTTATTCCCCACACTTCCTCCTATGACGATCCATGTGGGGGGGGGGGGGGGGCGCACAACCTTGAGAGAAAGGTTGAGGCTAGAGAGAAAGGAGAGGGAAGAGGGAGAAAAGGTGAGAGAGGTAGGAGAAAGGTATGGAAGTTGAAAGAGGGGGGAGAGGGAGGAAAGCTGAGAGAGAGAGAAAGGTAGGAGGAGGAAGAGAAGGAGGAAGGAGAGAGAGTATATATGATATATATATATATATATATATATAATGTGTGTGTGTTTGTATATATATATATGTATATATATATATATATATATATATATATATACAGTATATATTTAATGTTGGCACGGGGGACCCAACACAAAAAAATTGTCTTCCTCCCGATGTGGGATCAATATTTCTTTTGCACCAGAGCCATCCATTCACTAACCACGTTAGTGTATAATGCGTAAAATTTGAGTATATCATGCCTTTTCACCATTAAAATAATCAGTTATGGAACTTCATGTGTTTTACATATGAATTATTTATTTTTGCAAGTAATTATATACAGTCAATGGCTTATATGATCCAGGTCAAATTGGTTTTACCACACAAAATCATGAAAAATAATTTTAGTAAATTTGCTTAGTAGTTGGTGGAGCAATATAGTCTATCTATAGAGATGCCGCGAATAGTTAGCCGGCGGACTGTTCCCGGCGAACATAGCATGTTCGCGTTCGCGGCGAACTGCGAACATATGCAAGATTCGACCCGCCCCCAATACTTTATCATTGAGCAAACTTTGAACCTGCATGTCACAGTCAGCAGACACATTCCAGCCAATCAGCAGCATACACTCCATTCCACACCCTTCTACCTCATGGACAGCAGCCATTTTGGAATCATAACTAACTTGCAGTCTTACTGAGAGGAGGTAGAGTGTAGGTGATACTGCATCAATAGGGAAAACCATAGCTAGGCAAGTTTATTCAGTGTCCAGTGCAGTGCTGAAGGACTCTTGTGCATTATTATTATTACTACTATATAATGTGTAGATGTACCAGCTGGGCATGCATTATTATTATTATTATTATTATTATTATTATATAATGTGTAGATGTACCAGCTGGGCATGCTCTTGTGCATTATTATTATTAGTAGTAGTAAAATACTACTAATAATAATAATAATAATGCACAAGAGCATGCCCAGCCAGTACATCTACACATTATATACTAATAGTAATAATAATAATAATAACAATAATAATAATAATGCTCAAGAGCATGCCCAGCCGGTACATCTACACATTATATAGTAATAATAATAATAATAATAATAATAATAATAATAATAATAATATAGAAGAGCATGCCCAGCCGGTACATCTACACATTATATAGTAATAATAATAAGAATAATAATAAAGCAGAAGACCTCCCCTGTGTCTCTCCCCCCACTCCCTCCCATGTGTCTCTCTCCCCCCCCTCTCCCCTGTGTCTCCCCTCCCACTCCCTCCCATGTGTCTCTCTCCCCCCCCCCTCTCCCGTGTCTCTCCCACCCTTGCCTGTGTCTCTACCCCCTCTCCCTTTCCCAGTGTTTCTTTCCCCCCTCTCCTGTGTCTTTTCCCCCTTCCCTGTGTCACTCCCCCCTCCCCTGTGTCTCTACCCCCCTCTCCCTTCCCGTGTTTCTTTCCCCCCTCACCTGTGTCTTTCCCCCCTTCCCTCTCCCCTGTGTCTCTCCCCCCTCATCTGTGTCTCTTCCCCCTTCTCCCCTGTGTCTCTACCCCCTCTCCACTGTGTCTCTACCCCCTCTCCCTTCCCCTGTGTTTCTTCCCCCCTCCTCTGTGTCTTTACCCCCTTTCCTCTCCCCGGTGTCTCCTCACCACTCCCTCCCATTAGTCTCTTCCCCCCTCTCCCCTGTGTCTCTACCCCCCACTCTCTCCTGTGTCTCTCCCACCTCCCATGTGTCTCTTCCCCTCACCTCTCCCTTACCCTGTTTCTCTTCCCCCCTCTGCCCTGTGTCTTCCTCCCCCTCTCCACTGTGTCTTCCTCCCCCTCTCCCCTCTCCTGTGTCTTTTCCCCCTTCCCTCTTCCCTGTGTCACTCCCCCCTCCCCTGTGTCTCTACCCCTTCTCCCTTCCCGTGTTTCTTTCCCCCCTCCCCTGTGTCTTTCCCCCCTTCCCTCTCCCCTGTGTCCCTCCCCCCTCATCTGTGTCTCTTCCCCCTTCTCCCCTGTGTCTCTACCCCCTCTCCCCTGTGTCTCTACCCCCTCTCCCTTCCCCTGTGTTTCTTCCCCCCTCCTCTGTGTCTTTACCCCCTTTCCTCTCCCTGGTGTCTCCTCACCACTCCCTCCCACTAGTCTCTTCCCCCCTCTCCCCTGTGTCTCTACCCCCCACTCTCTCCTGTGTCTCTCCCCCCTCCCATGTGTCTCTTCCCCTCACCTCTCCCTTACCCTGTTTCTCTTCCCCCCTCTGCCCTGTGTCTTCCTCCCCCTCTCCACTGTGTCTTCCTCCCCCTCTCCTCTCTCCTGTTTCTTCCTCTCCCTCTCCCCTGTGTTTCCTCCCCCTCTCCCCTCCACTGTTAGCTTCTATACGCATACATACATACGATAAGAAATCGGGGGGGGGGGGGTTACCCCTTACCCCCCCCCCCCCCCAGTTCCAACACCCATGTGTACTGTATAATATTGTATTGCATTATGTTATATTATATCACTAGCGACTTGCCTGGCACAAATGACGGGGCAATAATAATAAATAAAAAAGTTTGAAGCCATGGCAATGCTGTTTGCCACACAATGTGATGCTTTTTGTACTCTGAGGATCTTCGGCGCTCATTGTGAGCCTCTTCCCTCGTGTCCTTCATGTTTCGTGCTTTGCAACGATCAATCTTCGGCGCTCATCGCAAAGACAGATATATAAGTACAGTGTTAAATATATAATTTTTTTTGTGCAGTGTAAATTAAAAAATGTATTCAGGTCTCAGAGCATAATAAAGTGATTTAGATTTGTAACTGCTTTGAGAGTGCTATCGCTGGCAGCCAATGAGCAGTAATCCAGATATATAACTGCAGAGTAAAAAGTAAAACATTTTAGTGTAGTGTAAAGTCTACATTTTTATTTTCCATTACTAATTAATACTTATTAAATGAATGCACGATAATAACTATTGTGAATGAACAAATGTATTAGGAAGTGCGAAGCGTTAATGTATGTAAAGTAACCGCAGTGTAAAATATGCTATTAAGCGTATTTTTTTTATATATATTTTTTTTAATAATAATGAATTAATTAATTACTAAAATACTTTACCTATTTGTAATTAATATATCCAGTGATCAATAACCTGAAGAGCTAACTAAAAAAGATTTTCCTAAAAAGCCGTACGAGGTAAAGATACACTATTAACAAGGACGCTAAATCATCCACACCCGCTTACCACATACACATTCCCCGCCATTTTACAACACTAACTTACACAATGCGGAAGTACCCAGCTACCCTAACGGCTTCCACTCGCGCACGCAGCCTATTTACACCACACACTGCACACATTGCTGACACTTACACAGCAGCTCCACAGCACTGAAAACCTACATTGTATGCTGCAGGAACATGAAAACAGATTGTCAGCTCTTCAGCACAATGCTTCCTGCATATATTACTTACAAATAGGTAAAGTATATTCATTTAGTAATTATTTCATTAGCATACAAAAATACATATACACAAAAAAAACATTATCACATTAAACATAAAAGCCATTCACTGCGCGCCTCACAACGAGCGCCAACGCTGCTCATAGCACACAAAACCTTGCAATAAGCGCAAAAAACACATCACCGCCGAACAAAGAATAACAGCAAAAGCGCCTATCAGAAAAAAAATACAACCAACAGCCTCGCAATGAGCGCCGAAGGATATCCGACCGCCAACAAAATGAATGTCTCGTCCAAACCATTACCTGCCTTACAATCTTATTGCCGCCATTTTTTGACAGGCAAGTCGCTAGTAAATATATAAAGATCAAGATAATAAAAGTATCAGGAAATGTAACACAAAGATGCACGCGCGTCTGAATAATACGACAAATACGGATTTTTGTCATAAATGATATGATCGCAGTATTGGGTCATAAACCCTAAACACTGGAATCTGTTACATACAATTTACTGATGATGTCATTAATGGGCTTCAAGGGGGGGGGGGGGAGATCTCTTTTCATACTTTTTGAGCGGTGCAAATCCAACATACGCAGAGCGGAAACGCCACATCTGTGGGACACACACAAAGGGGTTCACTTTGGGAGAAAAAAACAAACAAATATGAAATATTTAATAATCATATTTTGATGTTACCAACAGATAAGGAAACAAAACTGAGGTTATTATATCTAATAGTAGCAAGCCTGAGAGTACTGGAAGTAATAATACTGCAGCAGGAGGTCAGGACTAATGTCACCTATAGACCCCCAGAAAGATAAAGGTCAGTACTAATGTCCCTCTATAGACCCCCAGTCAGATAAAGGTCAGTACTATTGTCCCTCTATAGACCCCCAGTCAGATAAAGGTCATTACTAATGTCGCTCTATAGACACCCATTTAGATAAAGGTCAGTACTAATGTCACCTATAGACCCCCAGTCATATAAAGGTCAGTACTTATGTCACTCTATAGACACCCAGTCAGATAAAGGTCATTACTAATGTCCCTCTATAGACCCCCAGTCATATAAAGGTCAGTACTAAAGTCACTCTATAGACCCCCAGTCAGATAAAGTATTCAAATATTGAAATGTTTCTTGGATAGCATTGGGGCTAAAGGAGGTTTGGCCATCAGGTAGTCTAAAGATACCGTATATTATGTCCTCTCTTGGGGGGTAAAGACACTAATAATTCCTCCAATAAAATTCAGTTTTTTTATGTGGGCAAGGTCCCTGGTTAGCCCATTGGGTTATCTGTTAAAAAGAGTGGTGCAGAGACTGTGGGGGCTGTTAGCCTCCTTGTCCCCGTGTGGCCGTTTAGAATCCCTGCTGCTGCATGTTTCAGCTTTATTAAGGTGTAATTGTACAGCGTTTGACTGAAGTAGCTGCCTGTGCTGGGTCAGTTTGGCTTAATTGCTGGGCCCTTTTCCTGCCAAGATGGCGACCGTCAGTCCATGGGCCTCGATGTCCCCTTCACTACCTTTGTCCCCGCTTGTGTGCTTATTTGGGATGGCCCCCCTTTATATCTCCGACCCGTGGCCTTCTCAGGTCCCCCCCTCAATCTCTGAGTGTGGGTATGCGGGCTGGGGCGTTGAATCAGGCCTACCTTCTTCTCTGCTCGCTGCAAGATCAACAATACCTAATTTTTCAGGCATGTGTACATACCTAATTTTTCTGGCCTCTGGTGCTGCACTGTGCCTTCAACAACCAAACCCCAAAAAAAGGCACATAACAGGGATTAAACTGATAGGAGTAGTACTACTTAACACACCACTCTGGTGTAACAGTAGTGTACATTTAAAACAAAAAACATGTTTTCTACTGTAATAGATTGCATAGCAGTTAGTTGTCTGCAAGCGTGTGTGTCAGACCTACAGAGTCTACTCTGCCAACTTCTGCAAGTGCACAGTGCCACTCATATCTGTTGTCATAGTAGAATGGACGCATAGTACCAATCTGTCAAAACCGGTAATGATGAATGAGGTCTAGAGTAGCCTGGTTCCCTTATCCTCTACAGGTTGAGACCTAATGTTTGGGTGTCTCCAGACCAACACATGAGTACAAGCAGCACACAAACTCAAAGCCGCCATCCTCCTCCTGGTCCAGCATCATCAGCCACATCAACCACTGCTGTCCTCCTTGCCCCCTCTCAACCATCCGCCACTGCGTCTCTCGCCTTGAGCAGTTCCTGCTCATTTGCCCATAGTCAGGTGCCTGTAAAGGACATGTTTGAGCGTAAGAAGCTAATGTCTCAAAGTGCCCCAAAATTGAAGTGATACGACCAACAAAGCATCTTTTTCCATCTCCCGGTTCTAAAAATCCAGGCCTTATACACGCCCCCTGATATGTGCTGTAACAGGTTTTAAACTGATAAGAGTAGTACTACTTAACACACCTTATAATAATGCAGAGAGAGGCAATGCAGTGAGAGGAGTCTGAAGTAGAGGAGTCAGAGGAGGAAGGTGGCTTTGAGGAGGTTGAAGACCAAACACAGCAGGCGTCCCAGGGGGCTTGTTGTCACCTTTCGGGGACCCTTGGTGTTTTACGTGGCCGGGTGGAGGAAGAGACCTTCAATGACATCAGTGAGGACATGGAACGGGACATGGCTAGCTTGGTATCCAACCTTGTGCAAATGGGGAGTTTGCGGTTGTGCAAATGGACTGTTTGCGGTTGTTTGCTGTGCGTTAAGCGGGGAGTTTGGTCTGTCACTGTGAAGCGGGTGTAACCCTTACGCTACCTGATCGATACAACATCATACCTGATGTTTTAAAGCACGTTATTCCAAACAATTTAGGAATGTTAGGTAATTTATGCCCTTTATGGCTTAAAACCAGACTCTGTATCAACTATGTAATTTTCCGTGGGAGTTTTGCCATGGATCCCCCTCCAGCATGCCACAGTCCAGTTGTTAGACCCCTTGAAACAACTTTCCCATCACTATTGTGGCCAGAAAGAGTCCCTGTGGGTTTTAAAATATGCCTGCCTATTGAAGTCTATGGCCTTCGCCGATGTTCGCCGGTTCGCGAACATTTGCGGCGGTTCGCGTTCGCGGTTCGCGAACCGAAAATTTTAGGTTCGCGACATCACTATCTATCTAGCCTTCTGCATGATCATTGAACCTTCTCATTTAAAATAAGTTACTTTTGGCTAATATAAATGCTGGTCATGTCATGAAATCTTAGTACATAAAAATATACTATTTAATTTAAAAAAAATGTTTAAATATCACCATAAACAAAATAAGATGGGTGGCAGAACAAATGTTATAACACTAGCTTGTACTTCAATAATACATTTATAAAACCTTGATGAACAAACACTAGAAAAACGCAATTTCCTGCTGGTTCGTGTTGGAGCCTCCTTGGTATATGATGGGACGGCTTTGTTATTGCTGACATACTACTACCTGGAAATAATTGCTTTCTTTGTTGCACAAAAACATATTCAGAAGTTTGCCTGCCAGTGAAATCGACAGACTAAAGTATTTTCTCTGCATTTCCTGTTAGTTTCAATGAAGATTACACAGGTTTTACTTAATATTTAAAAAAAAAACGTTTTTGTAATGTTTAAAATATGTTGTTTTAAATACTTGAAAAAACAATTCTGTTCCATGTTCCTTTAAGCACTAATTTAAACCATGCACGCACATCCTGATCCAATCTATCCTAAATGTCATCTTCATTGAGCAGGTCTATGTAAATATAATATAGCTGATAAAGACAATTTTGGGAAAAAAATATTTGGTAATATCCCTTACTGAATGCTAACTTCCAAATGTTGTATCAAAAAAATTAATTAAAATTGCGGGCAGTATCCTGTTATGGTTACAGCACCAGTCCGCCGCTGAAGTGTGGTTACCAACCGCTAGTTGGCGCTGCCAATATTCCAGTGCCATATCATAGACTCAAGGCTTAGGTAAACTGTTAGGGTGAGGGTTAGGGTTAGGGTTAGTTTAAGGGCTAAGCTACCATTCTAAGCTTGGAACGTCTTTAACATATCGGCAGCACTGAAAAATTTCGGCAGCGCTATCTAGTGATTGGTCGCTACACTGCAGAGGCAGACCTGTACCGTAACTATAAAAGGAAAGAGCCAAATTGTGATTTAACATAGTTTTTGCCTTTTAATATAAATAGTGATTATCCCATGACTTTGCAGGATTTATGACTTTTTATATATAAGGAAAACAGGAGGATTTATAGTGTTTTTCAATGATAAACAGAAAAATAAACACATAGCTCCTCCTTTTAAAGAGGTCATATTTATGCCCATATTTATATTTACTGCCCAGACCCATCTGTGTTGCTGTAATAGGAATTGTAAAATTAAGTTTTTAAGGTAAAACCATTTATTTTTATTTCAAGCTGGAATAGCAGAAAATGAACAATAATGTGCATTAGGCATTTAAATGTGAATTGATTTGAATTTTAACAACATATAGCATAAAAATGTAAAATGTTATCTCAATCGTCCTTTAACCAAAACTGCAGGTAAGATAATAATATAAAATACATGCGGTATGATATTTTCAAGAATTTCAAGATTCATACCTTGTGCATATTTGTTATACTATATTTTTTTTGCTTTATTAATTATAATAATATTAATATCAATGTTATATTTAATGTTTATTGCTTTGGTATTTTTTGCAAAATTAATTAGGTGTCTCTCAATTGGTAAAGAGCAGGAAAAATGCAAAGTCAAAATTTCACTTTATATGATCTCACAAATGAAATAGAAATACCTGTTCAAAGTCACAAGTGTTATCATCACCTGATAAATGCTATTTTAATTTCAAATTAGTTATTATACCATGTTCTGCTCATTCGATAGCTTAGGAAAGCAGTGAAATGTCAAGTGCATGTGAAGAACTGTTATCTCTAACAGCCTTAACTACCCTGTATCAGGTACTGGAGTCAGGTATTTATGCTGCATATATTCATGTAATGATTTACAATCTCAGGCCAGGGAAAGATCGAAAAAGGGCATGAATTGGAACAGCGCGAAAGTTAGACCTGGAATAAAAATTAACAGCATAAAACAGACACTTTAAATTATTTTTTTTGTAAATTAAAAACTTTACTGCCAAATGGAGTTGAAACCTCCAAAGCCAGGTCAAATTTCAAAAATGTGTCCAAAATTATTATTATTATTATCCTTCTTTTATAAAGCGCCAACATATTCAACATTTGTATAACTACAGACTTTCGTTGTACCTATCAAAATTACATAATGGGTTGATGTGGGGCCTTATTAATTTTGGGACTAAAAATACAGTTGAAGTGTAATTTGCAAAACAAAAAAACAGAATAAAAACAAATAGTCAAAAATTGTGATAACTCTAACTTTACTCACTTAGGGTACATAAAACCTTAATTTCAACACTTTTTTTAATTGACATAATTTTTCAGTTTTGTAAATTCTGCTTTTTTGTTATGGTTGATATGATTTTTTCAAACATTTTATATGATACTGTGCTGAAACTAATACATGAGGTAACCCAGAGCAAGAATATTCTGACCTCTTTATCAATTGCATGTATTGCATAAGAGTCTTACACAGGAGGTCTATGTGGTCAATATACTTACTAGGCCACCAATCTTGCTGCAAATCTCATAAATAGCAGGACAACAAACTAAATATTCATTTAGCCGATAGATCTCAAAGTACCCAAAAAGAAAGAAATACACACAAAGGATTTGGTGAAACGAACAATTTTGGAAAAATAATAATCAGCAGGTAAATTCATTGTTTCAGAGCACATTAGTCTTAAATATTGAATAAAAAAAACAAAAAATCATTTATTTTGCTAAATCCATTTGAGCCCAATATTTAGTTTCATTTATAAATTTGAGTTTTTGTAAAGTTACAATTCTTCTATTATGCAACATTTCAACCCATGATAAAGGCCCAAGATCAGGTCTGAAAGATTGTATGTTGACTAATTAAGAATGTTGCACTTAACACCGAAAGTGTTCTTGTATTCTGTACTTTTTATACAATTCCTTCACTGAGCACCTCTGAACTAGATAGATGGATAGATAGATAGATAGATAGATAGATAGATAGATAGATAGATAGATAGATAGATAGATAGATAGATGGTTCTATAGCTGCCTAAACCATAAACTCTAATGGTTATCATTATCCGTGCCTAAAGTTTCAGTTAATGTTAAATCAAGGTATATTGCACATAATTGGCGCGCAAGCATTTTACTGCCTCGTGCTACAGAAGCAGCCAGTGTGAAGATAATATATCATAGGGAGATACTGACTGTTGTAGTTTTTATTAAATACTGATAAAGAAAGTAATCTAGATTAAGAGCTATCAGGCATACAGTACATTTGGAATTACTGAATTGGCTTATCAATGTAGTCTCACTTGTCCCTGGCTATACAATAAGCAAAAATAGGTAGTGATTGTATTTTGTGAGTGTTTAATATGAATAAACTAAACTGAACATCGAGACAATGTGATGCCATAATCAACAGACTAAACAATATCGCACTTGCCGGATAAAAATTATGCCAGAATCTTAAAGGTGAAGGTCTGGGTACAGCAGGATAGATGTGTTCCTCAACTCAAATCCACTGTCTACTTCAATGGTAAAGGGGGTGGAGATACAGTTAGATTGACTGTGGCGTTCATCAGTTTCATGGTGGCTGTGCATAATGCAACATATAAATGTCAGCAAACACTTCATTATTTCCTTCATGTCCAAGGGGTGAGCCTAGTAATCAGTCAGTTCTAAAAGCCAATGAGAGCTTAAGACTTAAACATTTCTGCTTGGGCACAGATTGGTCAGACAATTATTCCGTGGCTAAACCAGAGATATTCTTAAATCCTGCAACGTTAAAGGACAAATGTAATGTCCTAACAACAGGGCAATAAATTCCCAAACTGTTATTTAAAAAAAGCAACATTTAATGTTGAATTTACTTTGAAAGATCATTTTCTCAGCTGCCCCCAAGTTGGGGGAACTCAAATATATAAGATCATCGAGGGAGTTATTGATGCCAAGGAAAACCATTTTAACATAGTAAGTTACCCAAAAACGAAGAGCATTGTCTAGATAAAAGTGTGCCTCTACCTATCTATTTGAAAATCTTTAATTTCATTTTGGAACATATTGTCTAATTAATTCAGACTGGGCTAGAAAATTGTTTATATTTCTGTTTTCCATAAGAAAAGTATTACAATAATTAAATACCACTGTAGTTTGGGAAAACATTACATGTTTATGAAGATTGTAACAAAACGACAGCATTCCTCACATTACTCTCAGGTGCATAATCCTTTATGGGGCAAAGTCAAAATGTATCATGCCATTAAATTAAAACCGAATACAATGGTTAAGTACAATAGTTAAGCTAAATGAAAGGCATCATGCATTTATTTAATAGTCAGTAAAACGTTTACATATAAACAAGTTATGTTCTTTATACGAGCATACTTTAAATAGTGATGCATTAAAAATAGAAGCCTTACCAGATATG
Organism: Discoglossus pictus; assembly: GCA_027410445.1. Classification (NCBI taxonomy): domain Eukaryota; kingdom Metazoa; phylum Chordata; class Amphibia; order Anura; family Alytidae; genus Discoglossus; species Discoglossus pictus. The sequence continues at coordinate 70,058,700 of CM050165.1, forward strand.
ACCCAGATATTTAGAAAAAACAATATATTTTTGATTTATTTGAAAGGAAACATGGCACAAGTAAATCATGCTTCTTTCTTAAACTGACTCCTGAAATCAGAAAACTGAGGGTTTCTCATCTACTTCCTTGTTCTACTTGGATGTTTACTCTTTTCTATATTGCAAGTGGAGAACACTATTACAGAAGGGTTAAAGTTGCATGGGGGATACACCCCAAGTGCTTAAATAAGACATAAAGTCTAAAAGAAAGGCCTTTTTACTTTGTATCTTAACATACAAAAGCCAAAGTGGATGGCTCCAACACTTTCTTTTTTTGTGAGGAAGTCTGAGAACATAAGGAATCAACTGGATTTTAAATCCATAAAAAATAAGATGCAGTCATCAGTTTCTCCTTAAATGTAAAATATTTCACCATAATGTCTCTTGATGTATCTGGTCTGTTTAACTCTGTATCAGTAATCATCAAAGTATGGGGTGAAGTTAATAAGATGACACACGTTAATCCACAATCTCCAGTGGCACATCGCACATTATCGTGGCTCACATATATAAATTCTTGAAACTTGGTATTAAGGTTTACTATTTCCATAAACCAGGAGATTGATAAATAATATAAACTACTTAATGTGAGGCGTGTTGATGAAATTTGCCAGTCATATTTGTTACGACCCTAAGATTTGGGGGAACACGCTTACCCCAATTCTCCCTCTCTAGGCCGTGTCATTTTGTGTTCAAGATCTCAGCATACTCAGCAATGGTTAGGACACAATAACAACACCTGTACCCTTGCTTAGTACAAGCAGATTGTCTGTTTATTCTTGTTTGATGTTTACAGAAATCGCAAAATAAACCATCCCCCCAGTTCTATAACCAACCTCCCCCCTTGCTCTGCTGTAAGGAATGGTAGCGGTAATCTATGTGGTGGGCATACCAACTTTTACGACTCTCTGAGGCCAGATGGTAATTTTCCCTAGGTTTATGGCCCATCAGGGGTCTTTGATCATCTCAGTGGAGAAACCTTGTCTCAGAGTGACTATTCATTTAACCCCTGACATCTCTCTCTCTCTCTCTCTCCAAGGAGCTTGCCCCCACCCTCAAGTGCACATTCCTGTTCAAAATGCCCGGGGAACCCCAATATAATACTTTATTAATATTCCCTGGGGAAAATGGAGCATTTTAATACTACACATGGCTGGGTGAAAGTGGCTGAAAGTGAGGAGGAACTAAAGAACTTATTGATGAGGGTAAAAAAAGAGAGTGCAAAAGCTGCCCTGCTGCTCAACGTTAAAAAGACGAAGATCATGGCAAACAGCAATCTCACTTCCTGGCAAATAGACGGGGAAGAAGTGGAGGCAGTGACAGATTTTATTTTCCTTAGATCTAAGATCTCTGCAGATGGTGACTATAGTCATGAAATTAAAAGACGATTGCTTCTGGGGAGGAAAGCTATGGCGAGCTTGGACAAGTTAATAAAAAGTAAAGATATTAACCTATCAACAAAGGTCCACATAGTTCGAACTATGGTATTCCCAGTAGTAACATATGGATGTGAGAGCTGGACCATAAAGAAATCTGAGCGCCGTAGAATTGACACCTTTGAATTGTGGTGTTGGAGAAGACTGCTTAGAGTCCCTTGGACTGCAAGAAGATACAATAAATCAATACTTCAGGAAATCAAGACAAATTGTTCACTAGAAGGTATGATCATGAGGCTGAAGCTCAAATATTTTGGCCATATTATGAGACGGCAGGATTCCCTAGAATAGACTCTGATGCTGGGAAAGATTGAAGGCACAAGAAAAAGGGGACGACAATGTCGGAGATGAATAGATGAGGTCACTGAAGCAATGAACATGAACTTGATGGAGCTCAGAGGGGCAGAGACTGAGAGATGCACCTGCCATGCTGTGGTCCATAGAGTCACGGAGAGTCGGACGTGACTGAACAACTAAACAAATTATATGTAGCTAAAAAAAATATACTGTTATCATGGGGTTGTTATTAAGCATCTCAAACAGTTAAAATAAATTCACACAACTTGTGTACATAACACTCCTACAACATGATGAGCCACCTTGAGCTTGTTTACTAAGAGGAAAAATGTGTTTGTAAATCGGACAATGACCCGAGATGCTGAATCCGAGCTTACCGTGGGCTATCACATGATCCTTTAGTAAATTCCCCCCTATGTCCCTAAAAGTAAAATGATAATCAATTTCTTCACTTTTACCAACATTATTGTATGATTAAAGTAAGTACTATACTTTTATATTACTGCTTTAGAATAGTTTATAAAGTATGGCTATTGATCATACCAAGAGTGAGTTTCTTTTCTATATATCATTAGACCAATGTGAAATCAGTCTTTTCCTCAAACCCAACAAACTTTTTTTTCTTCCTCATTCCTTGAGTTCTTCCTGGATTAATGACTTCATTTGTTGAAGAATACCCTGCTATACTACTTTTCAAGCGTGTTGCCTCTTTCATAGTGTCCTATTTCTGCTACTCTTGGGATTCTAGATTTACTGGTTCAGTAATGGCACACATTTTGTAGAATGGCCTGCTGGCCTTGGTTTATTGAGATTATGTCATGCATGAAAGAATTTCTGTTGCAGTCTTCAAATTTTGCACAGATAGGAGGAACTCTGCAGTGCTGTTATCCTGAATCATCACTATGTGCTTTAGCATGACAAGTCCTGTATGTATTAATAAGAAAATATATCAAGAATTACAGATGTTCCTGCTGGGAAATCCTGATATAATATTTATATGTACAGCTGCACCTCACTGATGAGTCCCACAGAGGGCGAAACGCGTCTAAGGTTTGCTGTTTCTGCTGTTCAGGATAGAATTGCCTGGTATTTTGGGGCTGGGTCACTCTTTTGAGTGAGACCAGACTGATATACTACAGGATATTTCTCCCTGTGAAGGGCACAAGCGAGCTAAAGAGGCTGCTCGCTGAGTAGGTAACCAGACCTATAGAAAAGCTCTACTCTATTTGCATAATATTTATATTAACAACATAAATGGCTGAGAGAATGTAGGGTAGTCATATAGTGAGTCTGCAGAGGTCATACATAGAGTCCTCTTGCTTTTTTCTCCTAGTGATTTTAAGAAGATTGAAACAAGAATGCACTTACCGGTAGTTATTTTGTCAGTGCCCATAGATGTCCGAGTTTCATAATGATTTTCGTGGAGGTAGCATGTGCAGTAATTACATTGTTTTGTGGAGGTAGCATGAGCCAACCAAAGGAGTAACAACACCGTGAAGAAAAGGGATTGAAAGTAAGGAGTGCAAGAGATGCAATCAAAACCAATGTCCATAGCATCTGTGTCATGGACAAGGTAGCAGAAATTCCACAAGAACAACATTGTTAGCTTTGCCTCTGAGGCTGATGGCAGTATTTATAGCAACACTTAATATAACATGCAACAATTATCAAATTTACAAATTACAGTAGTTACGCTTACAAAACAGCCAATCAGACAAGAGTATTTATAATTCACAAGCGCAACTCAACAGTAAAAACATAACGTATGTTAATTAAACACACTTTTAATATCATTAAATATATACACTAAAGCTAGTACGTTTACATTATTGAAATAAGAATGTTCCAGTTCATAAGATTTTCTACGGAGCCAATTCACTAAAGTGTAAGGAATATTAGTACGAATGTTCTAATGTGAAGAAATTACAATGTCCTTGTGACCAATACTTGTAAGAGAATACGAAATTTTGTTATAGTTGTATTATAATTTATTATGTGTCCCTCTCACATTGCCTCTAGTGGTGAATAATACATTATGGGTATATTTGAAAAAATAATTCAAAGATTCTGCCGCCCCCTTCCCAAAACCCTGCACAATACATACCAAGACATACCATACCATTTAACATTATTTCTATATTCTACTTCTTTCCTTCAGCATAAGTGAGTTAAATCTTGCTTACAATTACTTAATTTTCAATCCCAATTTAATTTAATAGCATGTCAGAAATGACCATTTTTCACATTTTCGCAGTGTATTTGAATAGATAGTTGTATCATGGACCTTTTTAGTCTATAACATCACTTCCATGTACCCTGAAATGTGTGTACACTATGATATAACATCATTGCTCCAGCAACCTGGTCTTTTAGCGTACTAAATATTAAGTGTAATTTGTCAATAGCAAACAATATATGGAGGCTTCTGTGTCTATAGTGTTTGTTAATGGCAGCAACAAGGAGATATTGCTTTTATATTTAAAAAAAAATTTTGTTCTTTATTATTTCTACTGGAATGGAAAGGGACATAACATGTAACATTTTAAGAGAATGTTATTTCTAAAATATTTTTCTGCTAATCAGAAGTTACACCCTTTAACCACATTTATTTCATTATTGCGCTGTAGACCACAGAAGTTAGACACCTTTTTCTATTATGCATTTAAAACAGCATGGTTTAAACATTAAAAAGTTGTTTGAAAAATATTAAGTTGTATAATGTTTCTTGAAACTAAAGTTCCTCTCTGTGCAAATGTCTGTAGATATCATTTGCACACAAGTTACTTATTGCTGTTAATTTAACATATGCTTTTTATACATACTTTGAGCCTCATTCAATTCGTGGCTTGTAACTCGATCACAGACAGCCTTTTGCAATGCTATTCAATTGGCCGGGCCGGCAAGTTAGGGAAATCATTGCTGTCGGATGTAGCATTTGTGGGCGTGAACATGTTACGGGAGCAAGCCTGTAACTCCTGATGCAGAATCAGCCAATGGAAACAGAGATCATCATCATGACCAACATCCAATCCTGTAAGTCGTTAGTGAAGGCCGCAGGAATGTGAAATCCTACCTCCATTTTCAAAGTCCTACGGGCTCCAACCTTCAAGCCCGTAGGACTTTAAAAAAATGGAGGTTGGATTTTAAAGTCCTACGGGCTTGGAGGTTGAAGCCTGTAGGACTTCACATTGATTGCCGTGATTGATATAACATGGAAATTGAACATGAAATAAAGTATTGGGGAATGTTGTGCTATTCATTCTAAGACCTAACATCACTTTCACTCTTCATAAAAGTACAGTATTGTTTTTTTATTTGCCATTAAAGTGCTCCAATATGTCATTAAGCCCTTTACGAGACCTCCTTGGCACCATTAACTTGTGGTTAGATATTTGCCATTTGCGGGCTTGACGGAGTTGTTAGGGAGGCGGAACCGGAGCAATTGAATTGCGATTTGCTATTCTATCGTTCAGGACTCTTGCAGCCGTGAAAGATCAAAGGCTTGGAGGGCATTAACTTGTGATTATACAAATCGCAATGAATCGCAGCTCGGAGCACGTACCTCGATCAGAGCCTGCAAACGGAAGTCAATTATATAGCAAAATAACTTGCAAACTCCACTGGCGAGCCCGGATCTCCAGAACGGCTCAATTGAATGAGGGTCTATGTATAAAGTGCATTCTTATATTTTTCCATGAATATCCTTAATAATGATATTAATGCCTGCTTAATATTACATATTATTGATTTGCAAGTACGACTAATACAGCTGTATTACTGCTCATGATCTGACAGACACAAAACCCAAAGATGACTATAAATTCAAAGTAGTTTTTTTTTGCTCCACAAATGGGAAAAAAATGTTTATATGGTCCTTTAATGATTTTTAATTCTTTGGACCCCACAGTGTTTAAGGAGTCACCAGCAAGCAGATTGTGTTAATCAATGATCTATTCCCTTTTATTTCTCACCAGCCATCGGATTAAACGCCCAAAGAGGTATAATTATAACACGCATGTTATCTAGTAGGGTGTGATGAGATAAAGCTCGTTGCAATTATCATCAAATTACTTAACAGTTAATGGCTTTGCAACAGAGCAGAGCAGCACAGCTACATCATATGAGATGGCATGCAGTAGGAAGAAATACTGTACTATGAACAAGTTATGTCCAAAACATGCCAGTAAAGATTAATCATTCTGAAACTGTGCTTGCAATAATGCTAGTCATAAAGTAATTTTTATGAAGTACTTGTGATGTGGAGAAGAAAAGGAAAAACAGAGACTAATGGCACTCAATTATCAATTTAAATTATATATAAACATATTGTTATTCCAAATTCCATTAAATAAAACTTAACAATTACTATACATAAGGAAAAACATAACGTGACAAGACTGCTAACCATAGGGAGAACAGGAATTCTTAAATAAATACCTGAGATCAAATAATTTTAGAGGCTCAGAATAACTTCTTCAAATCACAAAGGGAAGTGGAATTATTTTTGGATCGGGCGGGGGGCTAGGCATCAATATCAATTAGTAAGACTAAACACTGGATGCAATTTGTATTTGCTTTGCTTTTCATTTTCTTTATTTCATACACAAGACATCGGTTCTTATACTTTAGCAATTTGCATTTTTGATAATAACCTTTCACCAGAATAATGCCATAAAAATGTCTGCAGCATGTGATGTGTTTCAAGTGAGCCTAATGACTCAAAATGGAGCATACTTGAAGGACTGCATATGCCTCTTCTAAATGACATCACTGTACAATGAACCTTTACATTACAATTTACTATGTTTTATATACAGTTATGCTGCAGTGGAATCTACAATTTTGTTTTCTGCTAATCTGTTTCCACAAGTGAGAATGGAAGTTTATATATGTACAATGGCAGCTAAAACTGACAGTTCTTTCACTATGGTTTATGAAAAGTTCATTAGTTTCTTGGGGTAGCTGAAATTAGTTAAATAGTAAAAGAAAATGGAGCCACAGTCTAAAGAACATGAAAGTTAAATATTCCATGTATGTGGCATTGTGCATAAAATCCAGATTATTCAAAAATCATGTAGAAAAAATGCATCTGCAGTGTTTAAAGTGTATTATAAGAAACAGCAGCATTATTTTGTTAGACAAAAAGCTATTGTTTTGTGTGAGTGGACAAAATATATAACACATAGGAGCAGGGTAGCTTTTGTAGTAGCCAAACAGGACAATTGTAGTAGCCAGTAAATGGTTCCATTTATAGATATACATTATACTTCTGGGAAATAAGTAGCAGGAGTAAACATTTTGTGAGCCTTTGCTCATAGGACCTAGTTTTTATATGTTTGACAACACCTTGCAATTATTATAATGATGCTGAATTGCCTCACATGGAGGTGGAAATTTACTAACAATATGCACGGTAAGCCATTATCAACCGTGCCACATCACTCACTAGAGCTTTGCAGGTCTATAAGTGATTTACTAAAGATCAGGTATTACAATTAGGTGCACGATGAGGCACCCAATGTAGAATTTAATATTCACCTCTTATCCACCCCTTTACACATCGCAAACAGAGTAGCCCATGCTTGTTGCAGGGGTCCAACAGGCACTATCCATCAGGCGCAATAGTGCTTTACAAATATGCAAGGTTGGCATCATAACATTATTGACGTATAATAACATTTGTGGGCACAGTTGCATGTCCCTGCCCAGGTTCATTGAATGCAGTGCAGTAACTATATTTCTCGTAATTCTGAGCAGAAAAAAGTATTTTAGACGTTCAAATGTGAACACAAATGTACTATTTATTTACTATATATATATATATATATATATATATTATTTTTTATTTTATTTTTTTAGAATATGTATTAATATTTTATATTTCCATAAACCAGGATTAATTTAGGCTACTGTAAGAAGCATTGTAAGAAAAGCAAGATTTTTTAGGCCCTGTTCTACTAATAGGTTGTGCCATCCGGGCAGCGACCAAACAGGAAGCTGGAGCGTAGGAAGCAACCTGATTGGTACAGAACAGTCCAAAGGGGGAAATTTAAACAGAGAAGGGTAGATCCAGCCCCACAGGCTGCCAGCATCCGCACAGATCCTCAGGCTGAGCGAGGAACAAAGGAAGAGGGCGCCACCTGCAAGTCCCACAGTGACCAGACTAGCAGCCTTATTAAATTGCAATTCGGCAAATCTAAAGGGCTCTATATAAGCACATAGCATATTTATTTTACAGAAGTTTTTAGTTAGTGAAGACCTTGCTTTTGGATAGAAGTTCACTAACTAAAAACTTCTTTAAAAAAATATGCTATGTGCTTAATTAGACACCTATTCAATTGGCCAAATTGCAATTTAATAAGGCTGTCGGGCGGCTTCTGGTCCTGGAACAAGCTACCGGTCTGAATATGGACCCCTTTTAATGTATTAAAGGACTATAATTAGGTATAATCTTTACCCTGCCTAAGGACTGGCTATCACCCAGGAATCACTATAGGGTCTGTAGAGCTTGGGCTACATAACCTATATTATATGCCATTAATGCTCAAATGCCTAGAATACGTCCTAATGTATTTTATTTAAATGTTGTTCTTTGTACATATAACCTTTACTGTGTTACAATATTATGCACTGTAGACCCCCTCGGGTTATACTACTATTGCGTATTTCTTTACAGTGAGGCTCAAGCAAGACAGGCTGTGTAACGTCTGAAACTTCCTGGGTTGTGCAACTGTCTTCTGATTGTCAGATGACACTAGGCGGAGAATTTAAAGTTGTGCAATCCCCAGTTCTAGTTATTGATTTACTGGTGTATCGTTTTCATCCCTATAAATGTCCCAAGCTTTGCCAATAAAGTGACACTTATTCATGGAACATAATCAAGGTGATCTAAATAAAAGTCAGACGTTATAACCAATGTTTGTTATTTGTAACCCTTTGGAGACGAGTTGGACCCTCTCTCCCCCGTTGTGACAGCCACAGATAACATGCTCTAAATACCCCATTCATGATTACTTGCAATGATCTGCATACAGCTATATGTTCTATTGGAGAAAGCAGGTTACAATAGGCTATAAAGCCTGTGTATCTATCCGTTATCCCCCAGTGTTAGTTACCCTTTCCAAATCAGATAATTCAATATAGTTTGCACTGCTGTGTCTCTTTAACTCATACCTCCCACATTCTGCAGATCACAGTAACAGAAATATTGGTAATTAAGGACAGTTAAATCTCTTGCTCCATAAAGAATATTTTGTTTAGTTGCCTCACTCAGACGTTAAATAAAGGACTACTAAAAATATGGGACATTTCCTGTTTCGTCCCTGCTAGCAGTGGTGTGTAGCAGTCACTAGGTGGCGAAATGGTGCCACACCAACACTTTGTTAGAATTTTTTATTTTTAGGGTTAGGTTTAGGGTTAGTATGCGTGCCATTATTTAACTACGTAAAACGTATAATTTGCCACTACCCTAACCCTGAACCCTAAATCTAGCCCTTACCTATTTGTAATGAATATATCCAGGAATCAATATGCTGAAGAGCTAACAATCGCTGTTGTTTTTCCTGCAGAATACAATGTACATTTGGACTGTTGGTGATCTGAGGAGAAAGTATCAGCAACGTGCCAAGTGTGCAGTGTAAATAGGCCGTTAAGTTCGTATGTTTTGAAGGTCGTATTTTTTTTTCTTTAAGTGGTGGTTTCCTTTTCAAAGTGTTACGGGCCATATTTTTTTTAGGTTATTTTTTTCAAAGTGCTACAGGTCTCGTACTGTGAATTGTGTATTTGAGTTTTCTGTTGTTCTATAGTCCCCCGGGTCGTAGGTATGATGCTTAATGCATGCTGGGTTGTAGGGCTTAATGCGTGTGGGGTGGCTCATCTCCACCAGCGCAGTGAGCGCCTTTGGCGTTGCCTGCCTAAGTCGTACGAGGTCTAAGGGATGAGCGCATATGGCACTCATCTCCACCAGTGCAAGGAGCGCCTTTGGCACTCCTTGCCTGGCCGTAAGCGCGGTCCCGCAGTTTTAGCATTGCATTACCAACCGATTTTGGTAAGCCTGCGCTGCTGAGAACTATATATGTGATATTCACATATACTTGTAAAGCATTATGGGTAAGAGGCATTCCCCTCTGCTCTGAGTGATGGCATCAAATGGTTGACCCCAAGTGCCTATTAGTGTAGATGGGCATTTGGCCACCCTGTCTAGATCAGTAGTGCTTGTAGAAATCAATTGGCCTCATCCAAAGCAGTTTTAAAAATAATAAATGGGTAGAGGGGGTTATAAGTCACCATAGTTATATAAACCCTTTTCTTCTTCAAGGGTTGTCAGGTGACGCGGAAACGCATCGGCTTCTGATGACGTAGCATGAGCCCTCATGTTTAGGGGCACGCCGGCGTCTCTATCCACTGAAGTGTTGTGTGCATGTATACCCTCCCTGTCCGTATCCAATACTACGAATGCTGGCTTGTATGTGTTATATGTAAGGGAGGATTCCCTACTTAAGAGCAGACTCATATACCTATTCACATCAATATTGAGATCAGTGCTTTGCTCCCTGCTGTGGTTGTAGCCAGTGCATTCTCTCAATGGCCTTATATGACAACTAGATTAAATGTGTTTTAGTTCCTTGACTAGGTTGCTCCCAAGAGAATTTTGCCCTTAAGATGGACCGCTCAGGAAGTCCTTATAGTAGGTAAAAGCTGGATAGTTAAGCAGTTTTGGGTTGAAGGAAAAGGGTTTATATAACAACGATGACTTATAACCAGGTATGGAACCCCCTATACCCATATATTATTTTTAAAACTGCCTTGGATGAGGCCAATTGATCTCTACAAAAACTGTTGATCTAGTATTGTATGTTACAGCTGGTAATCAAGGAGGACTACAATTTGCTCATAAAGGCGAGACAGAGTAAACAAATGGTATTATTCTGTATACCATATATTGAAGGACACTTATCTAAAATGGAGACATATTATTACCCCTCCAATTGGAGAGTAGAAACAATCTTGTGATAATATATTTCATAAAATTAGCCTATTTTTAAAATCCCCATTTCTCAATCCAGGATTTTTTAATAGTTTTTCTCTTTGTCGCTGTGATCAAAAATGTATTAAAGATTTAATTGTTGCATACACCCTTGTTGTTATAAGACAGCACACAAATGCCTAAATAGGTGATATATCTAAAGCTTGCTTTTTTTTACTTATCTAAAATATTTTTGCTCATTATCAATACGAGTTATTTAAAGGTAAGCTACATTTCCCTGTTTTTACCTTTTTCTAATCTCATGCTGCTTATATCAGAAACACACATTACATTGAGTCATTGTAAAAACAAACAGATTTATTTTTTTAATTTGGTTTCCACACCCCCACATGTGCCTACATTGTTATCTGGTACCTACCAATAGGAACACTGCATTCAGGTACATTTTAACCCTATACTATCTTCATGCCAACAGCTGCACAATGCAAAAATTCACATAACATTGTCTGAGCTCCTCCTTGCTTCCTTGTGACAAGGGAAAAAAACTACACATTCCATAATGCTTTACTGCATAGACTGCCTTCCATGTGATTGGCCAAAACATAGTATGATTGCTATGCTAATTTTAGCAAGGATTTCCAGGGGTGTTAACTCGTAAAATCAATTGCTTGCAAACTCAAGACATTTAGCAATCTTTAGGGTAAGTTTAATAATGTTTATTTTGGTATTTTTTCTGGCAAAAAATATTTTTATACACTATTGATTTTCCTCTATCAGATGCACTAAATGAAACTTAATTTACCTTTAACATAGCATAATAAAAATATCAGACTACAATTTCCACTGGACACTTCCTGTTAGCAGACCTACAGCAGTGGTGGCCATAGGCCACTAGGTGGCACGGTTGAGATTTTAGTACATTTCCTAGTTTTAGGATTAGGGTTTGGGATTATAGATTAGGGGTTAGGATTTGGGATTAGGGGTTTAGGGTTAGGGTTTATGGTTACGGGTTAGGGTACTGTCAGATGATAAACTTTCCACAAACAAGACATTCACTTAAATCTTGACCACGCCACCTAGTGGCCGATGGCCGCCACTGCTGGAGGTCAGCTAACAGGAAAAACCCTTTCCCTTTCATTACCCATTCCAAACCTGTCATTTCAATACAGCAGAGAACAGTTTCACATAAGGAAGTCCTGGTAGAAAAATGCTGTGCTCCACAAATCTTGCAAGAATTGCATTATTATTAGATAATACTGCTGAATTGCTTTGCAAATAGTTACCGGTAATTACCCTTTCCTAACCTGGATTTTAATAGGACCTATCCTGTTATATGTACGCACGGGAAGCGCGCTACCGTCTTCCCGATCTAGCTGTGTCTAAGTGCCCGGTAAGTGGTTAGGGGTTTTCGGGTTAGGGTTAGGCCCGGTAAGTGGTGTAGGGGGTTAGGGTCTTAGGGTTAGGGAGTGAGGTTTAGGGGGGTTAGGCTAAGAGGGTTAGGAAGTGAGGTTTAGGGGGTTAGGGTCTTAGGGTTAGGGAGTGAGGTTAAGGGGATAAGAGGGTTAGGAAGTGAGGTTTAGGGGGTTAGGATAAAAGGATTAGGAAGTGAGGTTTAGGGGGTTAGGGTCTTAGGGTTAGGGAGTGAGGTTTAGGGGATAAGAGGGTTAGGAAGTGAGGTTTGGGGGTTAGGGTCTTAGGGTTAGGGAGTGAGGTTTAGGGGGTTAGGATAAGAGGGTTAGGAATTGAGGTTTAGGGGGTTAGGGTCTTAGGGTTAGGGAGTGAGGTTTAGGGGGTTAGGGGAAGAGGGTTAGGTTTAGGATAAGAGGGTTAGGGGTTGAGGGGTGCTAGTACATCGGGACGGGGGGGGGGGTGAGCACGCCCGGCACCATTAGGCTTCCTGTGCGTACATATAACAGGATAGATCCTTTTAATATAGCAGAGATCAGTGTCACAAGGAAATCCTGGTACAAAATAGCTCCATAAATCTTGCAAGTATTGCATTATTATTAGATAATACTGCTGAATTGCTTCACAAAGAGTTAATTCCCCTTACCTAACCTGTAATCCAATACAGCAGAGAGCAGTTACTTCCTTGCACAGCTTTGTCTCTTTAACTCCCCCCACATTGTGCAGGTCACTATTAGTAGGTCAGGATAGCACCATGCCTGGCTCTATAAATCTCACAGCTAGAACATTATTAGAATGTAGTAACATTGTGACGTCTCAGTGTGGCAGGGAGCAGTGTCACTTCCTACACTCCTGTGTCTCATTTCTACCTCCCACATTCTGCAGGTCATAGTAACATTGTGTAAGGGGACTCTCTGCCAGGGTTTGCCTTACACTCCCCCACCCCAGGCTCCTAATGGAGATGCTGCAATCGAGATGGAAGCAACCTGTTGCCATGTAAACTTCTATTCACTTACACAGAGGTTGAAAGGTGTGCAAAGATGACAGTTTGTTGTAAGGAGCCAGATCTAGGATAAGGAAGGGCCAGTGCTTCTTTCCCTCCTCCCACTCGCCCCACCCTTCCCTGGATAAGCCTGACAGACTGCTTGTGGATACCTGTGCCGATTACTTTTGTGTTACTTTCTGCTGTAAGTCCCACAAGTGTCCTTTGTGCCCCATGGCTGATCCCCAGCTTGTTTACTGCAATGGCAAAACCACATCACCTAGGGGTCATCTAAAAAACGGAGTGTGTAAGAAAAATGGGATATCTAAGACACTGCAGGTAAGATCTGACATTTACTTATGTTTCATATGAGAAAATAATTTATTATATAAAATGATTATCTATGTAGAAATCCATATAATAATGTAAATGCTGTGTAATCAAGTTGTATTTACCAAGAGCAGGTAGATCCAGTGTTATTCTGGGACTATTATATTCCCTGCAGATTCAGTGTAGTTTCTTTTTATATACTGTGGGATTACTCTTTGGTAGTGGTCAGGTGGATTATAGTAAACATACTCAGAGCATGTAAGTGGTTTACAGCCAATGGCATTGTGATTTATATTAATGTGATCTGATAAGATATTACTAGCATATACATGTTCCTTAGTATACACAAGATGAATACAAGAACAGACATACCCTCTACTTTTTAAAGCTCTAATAAAGGTATTAATATTTACAAATAAAAGATAATAATTTCCATTGATAGTGTGATACTATAAGGCAGGGGTGGGGAACATCAGGCCCGAGGGCCGTATAAGGCCCCCAGAGTAATTTGATGTGGCCCTTCTCATTCCATAGCCAATGTGAAAGATAATGAGAAAGTGCTAATGACACAGATAATGAAATAGTAAGAGCTGATGAGAAAGAGACAGATGATAGCAGTTCTAGCCATCACATTAGGGGTGAGTTAATTCAATGTTTGACCAAATATAGCAGGTACATTTCTAAGTTGATCATGTTGTACGGCCCTCGCATGATTTTATAAATATTCAAATGGCCCTCGGCAGAAAAAAGGTTCCTCACCCCTGCTATAAGGGTACCTTTCAACAAACACAAACTGAGTTATACACCATATATTGTCACATTATGAACATACAGCAACCCATACTATAACTCTGTCTGGGCTATGGCATAGAGAGTGGTGCACAGGCCAGGATTTCCCCTCTTGTGTACAGGTAAGATGATCTGTGTATCACTTATTCTGTTTGTGTACTCTGTTTAAAGCAGGGAAATCCTGTTCTATGCATTACCTTGCATACCTTACTAGAGGGTGAAATGTTGGAGACATCTGGAGATGTCAAATATCAGTATATATATGTTCAGTCGTGTCCAACTCTCTGTGACCCTATGTACCTTAGCATGCCATCTTGTGTCTGTGTGCTTATCCATAACGTTATATTGGCAAAGATACGGGAGTGGGTTTCCAGTTCTTTCTCCAGTGGACAGCTTGTGTGAGCCTACATGGAATAGCTCACAGCTTCATTAAAGTACACAAGCCTCTTCACCACTGCATGGTAGGGGATCAGTACATATACTCCGTGGCATGGGTGTAGGAACTGGGGGGGATAAGGGGGAGAAATTCCCCCAGATTTCTCATTGTGTGTATGTATGCGTTATAGAAGCTGTTAAGTGTTATATGTATCAAGTGAGCTGTATCACCCCCAGAATTATTTTGGTTCCTACACCCCTGCTCCATGGTATATTAAAATAAAGGCAATGTTCTTCAAGACAATCTCTAACTCTTCGCATTTTAGTACATATCTCCCTGTGTATCACGCAGAAAATGATTGCAACACACTAGATAAGAATCCCTATACAGATAAAATTGCACGTGTTCTTGTAATGTCAAGTTGCATGCAGTTAATATGTGTTAATGACACTAGATACCTTACATAACATTACATTGCAGAAATGTAAAACAGATGATTTCACCATAGGAAATGTATGCTTTCCTTCTACACATCAAAATATGATTTGAAATACCAGCTTATCAGGTTCAGCTATTGAATGTCAAAGCAGTAACCAAGGCATTTAATCCTTATTCTATGGCTTTTAAAGATTTAATATCACTTCCCTTATGCACAGTAGCTGCTGCCAGTATTGTTAAATTAAAACATGGCCTGCTTCTCTGACTTTTTGTGGTAAGTTACTTAATTACTATGAGGAAGTGAATATTTAAATGATGAGCTTTAATATCTACTTGGCCAAAAATCAAGTTTGTATATTAGTTTTTCTGCCTTGTTCTCTTTTCTTGCTTCTGAGTCAAACTATTTGTTCAACATGTTGTGTAACAAATAGCACTTGTGTTTCTGTTGGCATTACAGGACCTCTTTGATGATCCACTTTTCCAAAACATTTAAATAGTAACGATCGCTATAAACAATCATTTGATTTATTACAGTGACAAGAAACATATTTTGCGAGAGAAACTACTCTTAAAAATATATATATATATATATATATATATATATATATATATATATATAAAATTATATTTTGGGCCGTAACTCTTCTAGAAGACTATTGCAATCTTTGCTACTGTTTGAAAAACACAGAAGCAGCCCCAAAAGAAAGACAATTCTCTTTTAATTGCAAGTTTTTTCACAAAAATAAGTCATTTTTAAAATAGTAATAAACTGAAAAATTAATACTGATACTCAGGTGGTCCCCGGGTTAAGGACGAGATCCTTAAGTCGGAATTTTATGTAAGTTAGATACCTGATGAATAATAAGACAATGGCTCATATGTAATACTAATAATGGGGGGTTGGTGGTGGTTCAGTCCTTTAGTCGTGTCCAACTCTTGGGGACCATGTGGATGCGGCACATCTGGTTGGGCTTATCCATATGGTTTTCTTGGCAAAGATACTGGAGTGGGCTTGCCAGTTCCTTCTCTGGTGGAGCGCGATTTGTCTGACCTCTATGCTATAACCTGCCCATCTTGGGTGACCCTACATAGTATAGCTCATACCTTCATTCAGGTATGCATGCCCCTTCACCACGACAAAATAGCAATCCAGAAGGGGGTACTAATATTACCATGTACTATAATAATAATAATTTACAAAAACTATTGTGTTCTTTCTTTTAATTTAAAACAAACAGAACATAAAAAACAACTCATACAAAAAGCATTGGGAGCCCATTCTTAAGTACGGGTTGTCTCTTAATCGAGTAGTCGGACCGTTCCTGTTAGCTGACCTCCATTCAGTGGCAGCCATTGGCCACTAGGTAGCACAGCTGAGATTTTCGTAAAGTTACTAGCTTTATGGTTTAGGGGTTAAGGTTTACGGTTAGGGTACTGGCAGATAATAAGCTTTACACAAACAAAACTTGCACTAAAATCTCTGCCACACCGCTCCAAGTCTTCTGTATACTACTTTATAAATAGTAAAAGTTGGATCCTTATAGTGCTACTTGAATATTGTCAGTAATAATAATTTAGTCCACTTTTTCCTTTGCCAAGGATATAGCATTGAGCATTCCCCGTTAACACAGGTTACTTTGCTAGTGAGCATTTAGCTTTCTCCATTCATGCTTTACTCTACATACACGGTGATGTCATGGACAGTGTGGGGGTGGTGACATCTTTCACTGAACACAACGTCTTTGTGCTGTATTTCCAGTTATGATGATCAATATAGCTGCACCTTTTTCCTTATTACACATTTCTTAAAGGTACATCCCTCTCAGCACTATCTATGTGAAAGTGCACTGTGTCCTGGCACACTGCTTCACTATTACTGATACAGGATATGGCCATGAATCTCTTTAGTGTCTAAGGTTGCCATGGCGACCTCAAATTAAAGTGCCTCCACATAGACATCCCTTATGAATCTCCTGGGCGTGTATAGCTTTAGTTGGTCTTTCGCCTTGAATTAAGCATTTAAATGTAAGGATTAATTAGATATTGTGTTTTTTTTGTGCTAACTATGGATGACCTATAAGTACTTCTGGTGGAGCAGACCACTTTCCCATAAGATTGTTCTTTTTTTAGTAATAATTCATTTTTTAAATTTTTTTATTAAATAATTGCACACAAATTCAAGTAATGGAACGTGATCCAGAGTTTATTATAATTAACTTAAACGAGGGGTTGCCTATTGAAGAATGGTGGACTTTCCTCAAGGCAAAAAGTTTTTTTAATTGCTTAGCAAACAAAAATAGTATCAGTCAAATGTCTGCTTACTTTAAAGGTGATGTTTCACCTAAACATAAGTTGCTTTGTATATGAAATAGTTCAAATACATGTGTTAGCATGTCAACACTTGTTTTTTATAGCTATAGAAGCTATGTTGGACCTTTCCTGTTGGGTGGCCAATGGTGGCAAGCGGCCTCTAGATGGCGCTGCAGAGACGTTACTGTCAATTTTACTGAATTGCATCTAACATTTTCACTTAATTTCATAGCGTTATGGTTAGTGTAAGGGGTTTGGGTAACAGTTTAAGGTTAGAAATTGTGTAAACTGTGGATATCGCTATCTAACAGCCCCTCGCCCCTCTGCTACTGACATTGCTGCCGGCCACCCAACAGGAAATATCCGAACTGTATGTCAAGTGATGTGGTGAAGGACATAGAAAATTATTGTAACTATCACATTTTAAAAACTGCAGATGTAACTTGATTGCCTCTTGAAATTGCTCTTGAACTTCAGACTTAATCAGCATTTTATTCTGTCAGTGATAGAAATGAAACATCTGATGTTAGCTTCCTCTTTCCACCAACATGGAGTGGTAATTCCATAATTAGTTGATCTTTAAATGACCACTATAGTGCATTTACAAGTAAGACTTGTATGTTTGTTTGGTGGGCATAGGCAATTGAAAACAGCATTTTAAAATAAATAAAAGTTAAAAATATTTTAATGGATTTTAAACTGTTTGTTTTATCCTCAAGCAGAGCTGTGTATCTGCTTCTACCTGTGTCTACCAGGGTTGTGGCCAGCTCTGCCTGTGTGCGTGAACTAAAAATAAACTCTGACTAGTCCGGGTTCTGCTTCAGGCTGAGCATGCTCAGTAAAGTGCAGCGGGGCAATGATGGCTCATTACTTGCCACTGGACGGAGCCTATAGGCAAATGCAAGTGTGTTTAAAATAAAGCTGTTACCTCTATATAGGCAATGGAGGCAGAGTTAATGATATCACAGCCTCAAGGCCAGTAACATTAGCCCAAGTTTCTTCTAAGCTTCATGATAGTTTAGCGCACAGGCACAGCTTGCCATACCCCTGATAGACAGATAGACAGCTCTACTTGAGGGGAAAACTGACAGCTTTTTTTTTTTTACTTTTTATGTATTTTACACTACATACTGTTTATAATAGCCTATGCTCAGCAAACAAACATATAAGCTTTACTTGTAAATGCAGTACCGTGGTCCTCTAATATAGAAGAAACTGAAGTGTTCAGTGGAGCATGCCCTTTGATTTATTTTCAAAACCATTGTCTTTAAGGAAGCATTGATAACTTACTTTATAAACTGTGTTTTCCATGCTAATGCATAAACTGTAAACTTTACTGGCAGCTTTGTAAATGATTACATTTATGTCTTAAAGAGTTTAATTCAGTATTGTTTTGTTGTGGTGTTTTTAGTGTTTAATATACAACATGGTGATATACAAGGAAAGATATGTGCATATTTTAAAATGTTGTATTACTTGCATATATGAACAGAAATGACCAGTTTGTTCCTTTTATATCTTCTTCCAATGTTAGCAAATTAGCAGGTACCTCTTGATAGAGTTATATTGATACTTCTGTGGAGTGCTAATCTTGATGTTATAGTAAGTTTTGAATATGTAAGGGGATAGTTGGTGGCCCAGATACTGAACTGGGTTTCCATTTCCTTCTCCAGTGGACCACAACATAGTGCTCCTGTTATTTCTGTGTGGCTCCCATCCAAATACTGACCAGGCCCAACCCAGCTCGTCTTCAGGGTGGTGTGACCTCTTGGTTCCCTGTTTTGGAATCGAACCCAGGTTGCAGTGGTGAATGCACTGAATCTTAACCACTGGTCCACCAGGGATCCCCATACAGGATATGTATCTAGATAAATGATACGTCTTAAACGTTAGGGGGTATATTCTTGGTATATTTGTAATTTGTAATTACAGCATTTCCGTCCCCTGACGAGAAACAAGTTGTTACTTAAGTGCTGGCTTTATTGAAAGATGACACAAAAGAGCTGACAAGTGAAAGCATCTGATGTTTCATAGTTTGCAGTAATTGTTTACTTAGAGCAAGACATCAACATAGTTCTATGACAGACAAATTAATTACTGTAAATTCACATGTTTCCTTTAGTTTTATGTACTTTTTTTTAGCTTAACAAACTGCCTACACCAAAAAATAAAAAGCTTAAAAAGTCTCTGTTACTTCAAAATCAAGTTTTGTTTAGGTTATTCTTAAAAAAGGGTGGAATACTAGCAATACATTATACTAGCCATTTTTTAAGTAAATAATTCCTGAGAAATACAGTATCATTTGTGCTGTATTTTGTATGCAAATGAACACCTCAAAAATGAATTGGCTACTTTGATGTGCTCATTAGAATCACGGTCTGCCTGTATGTCTCTGCAGTGACCAAAACAATATACCTCCATGTTGTCATGCAGTTATTTTCCCTTCCCCATGCCTATCAAGTATTCTGAGACAGAAATTGGCATATGAGCAAGAAAACCGATTTAGAATTATCTTTGAAAATATTTACTGTAGAGAAAAAAGGCAAGTATAATTTATAGCCAGTATTTATTGTTCTTTAAGATGAAACCAACTTCTTGTTGGGGCGAAAGAGTCCTTTAAGAATTTGTAGTTGCTTAAAAAAACACCAATACATATTTGTTGTGAAAGAAACAACCACAAAAGATATTTTCTTAACCTATGATCTAAACGGCCACACGAAAACATTTATCTTTTTTTTTTTTTATTATTATTGTTTCTTTTTTTTTTATTGTTTCTTTTATGACTAATGTCTATTGATAAGATCAAAGCTGTATCTAAGTTTCCGTTTTTAACTTTTTATGATTGAATACGTGCTGCTTATGTCAAAAACACACATTACATTGATTCATTCTATACACATAAAAAAATATTTTATTTAAGGCTTGTATTCCACACCCCTAGAGCTGCTTACATGGGCACAGTGTACCTACCAATAGAAACACTGCATTTGGGTACAGATTATAACACTCTATTAACCTTCAAGCCAACAGCAGCACAATCTAGAGATCTACACAGCAATTTCTGACTCCTTGCTTCCTTGTGCAGGGTGTTTCACATCCCTTTACAAACTGCCATCACATATTGATACTATGAACTATGAATTTATGCTAATTTTAGCAGGGATTTCTAAGTGTTTTAACTCTGAAAATAATCTGCGTGCAAACTCAAGAGATTCAGCAAACGTTTAGGGTAAGTATAAGAATGTCTGTCTTAGTATTTGTTCATGCAAAAAATGTTTTCATAAAGTAATGATTATCTATCCGATGCACTCAAAATCTATGAAACTTAAATATGCCTTCAATTTACAGATTGGGGATGACGTTATTTAAATAAACTAGTAGTTTTTTTCAAGGGCATAGTATTAGCTGTATATGCTTAAAAACCCATCTGTTTATTTATTGGAGGGCTGAAGAATTATGGAATCTGATAAAAGTATTCTTAACGCCCAGTGCATGGATCTCCAACAAATTCTTTGACAAGATTTCTGATTAAAGAGCTTCTACAATCTAAGTACCTCTTAAGCTCTTAACATAATGCAATAAAAAAAGATTGCAAACTAAGGTTAGATTGTAATAAATAAAACCTAATTGCAAGCTTTTTTACCAAGTATGTTTCTTTATGCTTGGAAGTGGGATTGTCTTGCCCCCCCCAGAAAGGAGTGAGCCAAGCAAATGATTCAATGTATTTTACCAGCACTCACAATACTGGATTTCTCAGAACTGATTCACTTTAGAAAAAAATGAGTAATACAATGTATATATAGTTTTTGAATAACATGAACAAGTAAAAAAACTTGATTTTGCGCCGACAGAGTCCCATTTGAATTGCTTTCCAACATGGTTACATTACCTTTTTTTTTTCTTAACAATGTAAGGGGCACAGTGCAGAAATTTGTTTTTTAAGGTCAACAGTTATCTGCTCCTGTGTTATGAGACTAAGACCCTTCTTCAAACTTATCAAACACATCTACTTTACTAAGCATAAAGTGTCTTCTTCAAATATGCCATAAAAATAAATCCGTTTTCTACAAATCAGGCACTAAGTAAAGGTATTGCTGCAGGCAGCACATTTCTGAAACTTCTATGAATATTTATTACTGCGTAGATAATGTCTGTTCACCATTGCTATATTGTGTAATTCATGAGCATACCTGTGCTTTTAATACTATTTGCTAAACCCTTCATGGTAACAGCATATGATCTCCTATTACTTAAGAGTCATGCGGTGAGATGAACCTGCAATTTAGTTATTGATTAACCCGTTTGCAGCAGAATTATGCATAGTGTGCAATAAATTAGTTGAGATGAATGTCTGTTTTACTAGAATTTATTGGGTATATGTAATCTATAGCACAATTTATATGCTGTGTATAGTTTATCTGAATAGTTATACTTTGTTTCAAACATATACCAAAATCTGGAAGGTGTCTTAAGTTTCTAACTGCTGAGCATAGATTTAGGTCTTGCTTCTCTGTCCAACATTTTTTTATTAAAGGAGAGCAGATACACAATTTGGTTTCAGTTTGAAGGCCAAACCTCTTTTATAATCCCCCATGTTTGTTCAGTTGGATACAAGCTTGTAACTGGCAGGCAAGATTGGCAGCCATGACACTTAGTTTTGTAGCACTGTTTGCGTATTGTACATAGTTTTTGAACCTACTGCAGGTTCAGTAAATTGTAAAAATACTATGGTGTGTTGAAAATTACATTGTCAGGGGATTCAGGATGTCAATGACCCTTATTACGCAAAACATATGTAAATATTTAATATAATTCGGAAACGTAGCAGAAAGAAATATTGGGACCATTCCTATTGGGTGGCCGCTTGTGGCGACAGAAGCGGGAGTAAGCAGCTGCTAGATGGCTTCTGAGATTTTACTGCTGATTTCACTGAATTTCATCTGGAATTTATACTCCATTTCATAGAGTATGGGTTATGGTAAGGGTTAGGGTTACAGTTTAAGGTTAGAAATTGGGTAAAATGTTGACAACGCCATCTAGTGGCCCCTCGCCTCGCTGCTACTGACACTGCTCCTGGCCACCCAACAGGAAAGATCCAAATATTGCAGTGAAGAAAGGTGACTATTTGACTGTTTATACTAAAGATATTTAATTTTCAAGAATACAGTTTGTACTTTCTCCATCTGATAATGTAGTGAAAGTCTAGAAGATTATTGACTACCATTATTTTAATTTATTCGGGACTAATCTATTAAGTTGCTCTGAACACAACCATTTGTTTTTTTTTTTCAGACCCGAGTCATTGTATGAACATGACACGTGGGCAATTTACTAAGTATCTCAAGTGGTTGAAATGAAATGAAAAAGGCTCAATTTTCCCCATTGGAAATAAAGCATAATAAATAAAGGCATGCACATCTGAGCCACTTGAGATGTTTAGTAAATTCCCCCACATGATAGTTTTGTTTGTTAAATCATTCAGTCATGTCCAACTGTCTGTGACCCTATGGACCGCAGCTTGGCAGGCACATCTTGTGTCTGTGCTCATCGATAAGTTTTTCATGGCAGAACTGGAGTGGGTTGCCAGTTCCTTCCCCAACGGACCACGATTTGTCTGCTATGACCTTCCCATCTTGCATGACCCTACATGGTGTAGCTCACAGCTTAATTGAGTTACACAAGCCGCTTCACCACAATAAGGTAGCGATCCAGAAGGGGACATGATAGTTAGCCACAAGTATTTAAGCCATTACTACTGTATGGACTTCCACTAAACTGGTAAACTGTTCTGGAATATTCTGGAAGGTTATATACAGCTGCTTAATATCACATATCTGGGCCTTCTCAGCGTTACTTAGAAACTAAAGAGATGCTTTACATAGCACTGACGGTAACCGTGCATGTGTGAACCTAACCAGTGTCAAGACTTCAAAATACTTTTCAGACACTCATAAGTTCTGCAATTCCAAATAGGGAAATTAAATCCCTTCCTAATTCTTTTTTTTATTTCTTCTGTCAGGTTTAAGTCTCTTTTACAAATAAACTTCTCTGAATGTGGTAGTTCCCTTTTCATAGTTGAAGCAACATTTTGTCCGTTTTGGTTTGTGTCACAGGACAAAATATTTAAGAAAACACTAATTAAACTATTGTTTATAGCCATATGTGATGTAGAAAGAACATGTTATGTCTCATAGCTGTTTATATGATTTTATTATACTATTATATCACGTTTACAAAGTCAGTGTCAAGCTACGCCACGCTTAAAGGGCCACTTAATTCAGCACAATTTGGAGCACACTACTGTAAAGATCTCCTAGAAGCATATTGAAATGCATTTTGAATATTTGTAATAAGTGCGTTTTTCACAGAAAATTCAATATTCACCGTCATGATTACATTGTTTAAGGACTAATATTGCCAGTAATTATGAATATGGCCAAAGGAGCATGACATTGTTGTATTGGGATTATGTATTATTGTGTGCGGTTATATGTTGCCTGTACATGGTTATTTATATATACTAATTATTATATGTTACTAACGACCTTGCCCGTCAAAAAATAACGGTCAATAACATTTGAAGCCATGGCAATGCTGTTTGCCAAACAATGTGAAGTTTTTTGTACTGCGAGGACCTTTGGCGCTCATTTCGAGCCTCTCTTCTGGTGTACTTTTGCTCCTCTGATTAGCCTCTGCGCTCATCCCAAAGACAGATACATATGTCTCTATTTTTGTAAATAATAATCAATTAATTAGTTACTTTATGAATTAATATACTTTACCTAATTTGTAATTAATATATCCATCAATCAATAGGATGAGCTAACAATCTTTTTCATTTTCCCGCAGCATATAATGTCCGAGGGCAACCGTTGGTTTATTTGTGTAAAGCGCTACTGTAGATGCGTAATGTTGTGATGTGCAAGTTTGGAGTGTAAAGTAGCAATGTTTGTGTATGTGCTACGCAGTTCGTGAGTATTTGGCATCCTTTGTGGTAGTGTATCTTGTACCTCGTACGTTCCTATGTGAAAGTGGTATGTGGTTGGTGGTGTGTTGTGCGTTCCCGGGTCGTGTAGCCTAGTTGCCATTTTTTTTCTCGCTTAGCCAATTTTCGAATACCGAAACTTTTAAAATCTACTTAAATTTGCGTTCCACCTCCCTTCCAGACGTCCTGGCTGTTCCCCCGTGATGTTTTTGCTGTTTTTTTTGGGGGGGGGGGTTGTGTTTTTCGTGTATTTTGATTTTCGCGGTTTGGCCGTTAACTTCGTATTTTTCCTACATCGTATATATATATTTTTTTTTTTCTAAGTCCCGCGTCTTGTAATGTGTTTTTTTGTTTTTTTTTAAGTCGATCATTTGTCAACTGCTTGCAGCCTAACAGCCTTATTAAATTACGAATCGGGCAATTGATTATGGCTCTATATAAGCACATAAGATATTTTTTTTTTACAGAAGTATTTAGTTAGTGAACTTCTATGCAAAAACAAGGTCTTCAGTAACTGAAAACTTCTTTTAAAAAAAGATGCTATGTGCTTATATAGACCCCTATTCAATTGGGCGAATGGCAATTTAATAAGTCGGGCAATGATTGCCTTTGGCACTCATCGCCTAAGTGTTGTGCGTGTTAGTGCCTTAACGGCTCGCTTCGCTATTCGAGGCTCACGAGCTATGAGCTCCTTTTGGCGCTCATCGCCTAGGTTGTACACACCACGCAAAGTGCGACGACGTCTCATAGTTTGACAATTTTATAGTATGTGATAGAGAGAAAATGTATATAGAACAGGAGAATACATGAGGATAAGGTAAAAATGCTCTGCACATAGGCTGAGCTGCAGATAATTGTGTTCTCAGACATACAGACCTTGATAAACGGCAGTCATGACAGATGTATGTACTTAAAGTAGTCCTAAGCAAACACTTGAAAGTAACATCAAGGTTTTTTCACTAGCCAGCTATAGATATCTGGTGAATTTGATCTCAAGAGCTTTGATAGTCCCAAGGTTGCAAGCCAGATGGGACTTCGGGATGACATCACACATACACAAATGTACACAAGGGTGTGGTATGGGATAAAGTATAAATATGTTGGGTTTATAATTCAGTAAAGGTTCAGTTCTAGTTTCACATATCCAAGGTGTGAGACTGTTCTGTTTGTATTCTGAATTAGGGAGTGGTCTTGCCATAGGCCACTAGTAATCTGTATCCAGCATTATCTGCCTGTACCTTTTGGGCCTTGCCATCTTTTGTGCCACAGAGAACAAGAACTACACAATTCTGCTGGGGTACGTTTGAACTAGGTTCATATCAAGCCCCCTTAAAGAAGCAGATTGTGACAGTCACTGACTGCCCACTCCCAGACATGCAGCTACAGCCCTGTCTAGTGAGCAACAACCCTCAACAAATCAATCTGTCCATATCATGGAATGCTGGAAACGCCTAAATAGGTCAGTTGTTGCTTAGTGCATTCCTGAGATCAGGGAAAACTCCAATCAATCAGCGTTCTCTCCACTGCTATCTATTATTATCATAAAACAGTCAGTAGGCAGGACAGACTGTGTTTGTAAATGGACTTAAAACTTCAGTTTTTTTTTTATCTGTTATTAGTGAATTAAAAACAATAGATCATTTTAACAAACAATTGTGTGCTCTTTTACAACATGAAGAGCACTTACAGTGAGGTAAATGGCCCTTTAAGAGCAAGAGATCAGCAAAGAGCACATATATTTGAATCCAATTATTTGTGGTGACTAAATCCCTTATTTTATATATTTTCAGTTGAATACAATAATCTAAACACAACAGTTGTTGACAAACATTTACCTGGGTGTGCAAACCATAGTCTTTATGACAGGGGTCACCAAACTCGGTCCTGGAGGGCCACACCCAGGCCTGGATTTGAGGATTTCCTTTCTGTGCACAGGTGAGTCAATCAGGATGACCGAAGAAGCAATAGTCTCACCAGTTTGCAGCAAGGATATCCACAAATCCAGGCCTGGGTGCGGCCCTCCAGGAACTAGTTTGGTGACCCCTGCTTTATGACATTGACTTGATTTCTTCCATCTATGAAGGGCTGCTATACTGAAGTTTTCTCCTCTTCCCACACAGATAGTTATTAGCAGCTCTCCATGTTTGCTTTCATGTAAAATACAGTGGAACACTGTATGTTCGTAGATGACATTATTCAAATAATAATTCATATGTACATAAAACCTTTGTTGACATTTTCCCTTAATTTGACTCATTTGATAATCCTTAGTATTGTCAAAGATTATGAGGACTACAAAGTCAAATAGTGGAATGAGTAAAACCCACATGTTTAGTATTCGTTTCAGTTATTATCAATTTGTGAGTTAAAATGTATTTATTTCTTGTCAAGTTATATGTCTGTAAAAAAGGCTCACATAAGTATATTATACTACAGATCACCTGAGTTCTGTTCTTTTGTGGCTGTCGATAAATTAATAATTGCCCTACACCAAAAGGGAAGAGATACTACCTCCAGAAATTATTTTTGCATAAAAAAACTAAGAAAACAGACTTTTTTTGTTTGTTACAGCAAACAAAGTGCATTGGCATTTGCTTGGAGCTTGTGATTTTTGTTCATTTCAGAAGCTGTAGAATCAATGACGCTTTAGACTTATAGCTGGGGGATTAAAAGCACTAGGTAACTCTAACATGAAGTTGAATTTATTACAAAGAGCACTAAAAACTGCCTATACCTTGTGCTAGCAGTTTTGCTCTATAGGAAATAATTTCTGAAATATTTAGAATTTATTTTTTATCTCCTGTGTGCTAATGTGCAGCTCAGAGTGCTTGATATGGGTTGGGGGAGGGGTCTCACTGCCAGATAACATTGACGATCTTTATTTTGGCCACTACAGAGACAGACAAGCAAACTGTAATCCTAATTAGGACATCACACCAGCAAATTAATATGCATGAGCTGCTGATTTGCATATAAATACAGCTAAAACATGGAATTTCAGAGGATTCATTCAAAAATTAATAACACAATATATGTTTTTCATGCTCTAACTATAACCTAAAAAACTTTATTTTTGGGTGATGGAGTCCCTTTAGAGAATCACTGTGTTCATAAATTTAAAAGGTACTCTTTTGAAGAGCTTCAGTCGAAAATAGACAACATGTTTTTAGAATGTAAAAAAAAAAAATATAGCTTTTAACTTATTTTTTATATAACTATGCTGCTGAGGAATCTACCATTTTAGTTTCCTGTGGCTTACTTCCTGGGAGGAGAGTTGGAATGCAGACAGGAAGCTCTATCTGCACCATAGGAATGTGGCAGCATTGACTTCCTGAGATCTCATTAGCACTGATGCATATCTAATTAGATTACAAGGACACAACCTGTTGAGACAGAGCCTGGTGCAAGCCAGTAGTAAAGAATAATTCATGTAAAAGTCAACAATTTTAAAGGCTTTGTTTATTTTTTTACTTTATAAAATAAATTGTGCCATTATCTAGTTTAGTTATTAAAAATACCATATAAACATGACCACAGTGATCCTTTAATAACGAAAAAAAACTATTTCAGAAATGTTTTTTTCACTCTGTTATATACCAGATTTGATAAATTCAATGTACCTTACATTTTGCAAACATGTACCACTCCTACATATACGCACCCAATACTTTTATACTTTAAAACAGGATAAGCTGAGTGCAGATAGTTAGGAATTTCAGATGAAGATGCAGCCATGAACCAGGATAAGGGAAGGAGACTTTCTCAAAAGTTGTAAAACGCATCAATGTAATGACTTCCCTATTTATTTTGTTTTATTGCTTCGAAATAGTAATGCATTTAAAGTGCCATAAAGACTTGTATTGGTGAGTAGTCATGAGACATGCTCATTTCTGCTGCATTTCTCTATTCTGGATGTCACAGTTTTTAGTGAAATTATGGCGATTTTTTTTTTTTTTTTTTTTTTTTTTTTTTTTTCCCCAGTCAGCATAATTATGCATGCCTAATACAGCAAGTATCAGTAGATACAGTACCTTCCTGTTTTAGAATAGATTGAATCATTGTATGTTGAATCATTATATACTGTTATCAGTTGGGACATGACACTGTCCAGTAATGGAAGAGTTAAATACGCTGTAAAGTTGTTTGAGGTGATGTCATGGTGAAACACTGAATGGGGATGCAGTCGGTAAGCTTAGTAGCATAGATCTATTGTCACCAGTGTGAGGGAAGGATTGAGTTTAGTCATGGCCTAATTTTCATGTGAACAATTCTAGTCGTACCAGGGTAATACTGGTAAATATTCTGGTTTCGCAAGAGTGATTATACACAAATATATATCTACTGTAACTCACCGGAGCATGTCTTGGATGTATACATTTGCAAATACATAGAGGAATCTGTTAAAACGATTTGGCCAAAAGTACAGTATTGGTAATCCATGCAGGATTTACTACTGTAAGCAAATGAGTAATAATGAACTATTAGAGCAAGTCTGTGCCTTTAAATGAAAACTCATACTGTAGTTTAACATGAGACAAAGATTGCTCCTCCAAATGAAAAACTATTGATCTGAAGTCTGCGACGCATCTGGAAAAGGCAACTTTAAAACATTTTTAGGATTTCATTTTATTACTCTGAAGTGATTTTAACATGACGGTATTGTACTGTAAATAGAAGTGAGTGCTAGACCGTGAAAGAGTTGTTACACCGCTCATGCTTCCTCCCTATAACATGCTACTCTGTTCGGGATGTGTAAAGGGGTAGGCACATAATGCTGACCTTTCCTGTTTGTCGTGCAGCGGGCCAGTAGGTGTCACGCCGGTGGTCCACGGAGACTTTTTTAATTTGTTGTTAGGGTTCAGAGTTAGGGTAGTGCCACTGTGCACACCACTATTTTACTATGTAAAGCTTATCATCTGCCACTACCCTAACTCTAGCCCTCACTCAAAGAACAAATTCAACAAAGTCTTGGCGCTCCACTGTAACACCACCTGCTGGTCATTGCGTTGGCACGGACAAAACAGGAAAGATCCCATAATGCTCCATCAGGCATTACTACAGCTCCTAGCGGACTGAGTTTTAGTAAATCACACGTAGACCTTAGTAGTGCTAACGTGCAAAGTGCAGCAGTAGTTTATGACTTAACATGTGTCCTTTCAGTAAATTCCCCCCATGGTCTTTAGTAAGACGTCTTACTACGGCAGCTTTTCTTCCCCTCCCTCATGAATGTCTCCAGCTATATATGCATAATCACCATCGGGATTGACTGCTTTGAAATTGTGTGTGCGTGTGCAATTTCGTACTAAAGTGTGAGTTTTCATTAAAAGGTACAGACTAGCTCAAAGAGTTCATTAGTGCTCATTTACTTAATTAGGCTCTAGTTATTCCTTATTCTCACAAACTATACAGTTTAGTGCATGCATGCGTCCTTCTTTCCATTACACAACCAGTGACTTAGCCATTTTACCATTATAGATTACAATGCCAGAGATTCTCATTTTATTTATTTGACCTTTAGATGTATTTCATACTGTCTTTAAACTGTTTTACAGTATTGGATACCTGTTCTTCAACGTCAGTGCCTCTAATGTCAATGAGTGCATCGCATTCCTTTTACAGTCATATATCTCACATGTTTACTATACACTGACTAAAGGAAGATAATTACATTCCCTAACACTCGGGCACAGCCCCAGAAGTCCACACACCAGTATTCAGTCTTTTTTTCATAGTAAGAGAGTGAGAATTTAGATTTCAATTACTGTATTTCTGTTTAGTTGTGTCTAATGATATGAGCCCATCAAAGCATCATGGGAGTTTTCCTTGTTGATAATCAGTATTTAAAAATGCAACACTGATGATAAATTCAGTGTACATAGACTGCTACAAACCAGGTCAGGATAAGGAGGAACAGCAGGAAATTGAGATTGTAACATGTTTTTATCTGTGTTTATCTTATAAAATGAAAAGTGTCTATCTCAGATTATAACAGGAGTATAAAAAAAAAGGCATTTTTCAGCCAGGGTACTTCAAAATATTACTAAACACTTGTCACAATTTCCAGTTCGTTTGAAAACTTATAACAAAGAAATGTTATTCTTAAAGTATTTTATTTAACACTTAATACTTTTTTTTTTTTTTTATGCTCTTCAGACACAATGGCTCAGCATTATTAAATTGCGACTCAGCCAATTGAATAGGGCTAGTATATAAGCCCATAGCATTTTTTTTTTTACAGAAGTTTTTAATTAGTGAACTTCTATCCAAAAGCAAGGTCTTCACTAACTAAAAACGTCTGTAAAAAAAATATGCTATGCGCTTATATATATCCCTATTCAATTGGCCGAGTCGCAATTTAATAGGGCTGTGTATCAGTATCTTATTTAGGGCATCTTTACCAAATAACTGATGAAAACCACTGCATTCATCCTTTGTTATATACCCCTGTGGGTACTTCCGTCAATTCAATCTCGCCACAGTTATCGACCTATTCATCATGGTGTTTCCTTATTCATAATGTATTTTGTATTTTACATTTTTTTGTTATTTTATTATTATATTTTTTAAGCAAATGTCTTTGTTTTTACAGAAACTAAATTAGATTAAAGGGCTATGTAAGTTTGCTGGATTATGAATGCATCTGATAGAGGAGAATGAGTATGTATGCATATGCAGAATAAACATTTAAAAACTTACATTGAAGTCAGCAAAATCTCTTGTAATTTCTGATAGTTGAACATTAGGGTTAACACCCTCCAAACCTATGCTAAATTAGCGGCAAATTTAAAATGATTTGTTTTGGCCAATCGGGTAAGCAAGAAACTATTGAATTAACTCTGGGTTTCTGTTTGTGCTGAAAAGCAGCTTGGGATATGTAGTGTATCACTGATATTTGCTTTGTATTACTGATGACATACAGAGTGGCAGCTGCAAGGAGATTGGGTGAGCAAGCAACAGCAGGTAAATAGTGGGTTAAAATTGCTCCCCTGATGCTGCATGCTGATTGGGGGGGGGGGGGTGAGTTGCCTCATATGCCTTTTTTAATATGGTTTGATTATCATAACCTGCCAATACAGAAACCAACATCTTTTGGCAAATCGCTTTGTTTAAGTCAATATTTGACAAACTTACTTAAGGTCTATCACTGGCCATTTAATAAGAGGTATAAAATAAACCTGAGAACTGATGTGTTTTCATAAGGAAAAAGCTATTAATTAAGAGTTGATAGTTTGCTCTTACACTCAGTCTCCCAGCCTCTTTTTTTTACTTTATACTTTATTTATTTTGTTTTGAAAGTACATATAATTTTATTTGGTTGTTTTTAATTCAAAGTATTAGATAATTGAACTTATATAATAGGTATTTTAGTTCTAAATTTGGTGAAAACCCCTCTGTTTTTGCTCATATTCTCATCTGATGTGATTAACTCGGTGGGGTTCATAAGCAGGAAGAATATCTCAGTTGGTTAAATTGACAAAATCACAGATACTTTTAAATTTTAAAACCTGTGTCATTGTGCATATTTTTATACCTAGTGGGCATGCTCTTCATGCTTATCATCCTAGCTGTAAAATATATCATTATGGCTAAAATACCTGACTTAGAAGACTTATTTAATACTTCCACACAAACTGGTGGATATTTCCAGTCATGCTCATGTTTTTTCTAGATATTCTAGAGATACTTCCATTAAGTACATTAATCCATAGATATAGTACCTGATACACATATATTAACGATACTTTCATTTATCACTCATTCAATGGAGTTGGCATATTTCCTTCTTAAGTAACTCACTGTAGCAACAATTAAGATTTGGTTTTAATAGATTTCCATTGGTTATATAGATATATAAGATATGAATGTATCCCATATTTTCAACAACAAATGTATGTAAGAAATACAATCTTGCTTTTTATTGTATAAATGCTGTCATTTAATCCAAGTCTAATAGTTCTGAACTATTTTGGTATTTGCACTTATTGAAACCATAAATCAGTTGTGCAGTGTGTGAAACTACTCTTTCATGGAATATTTGGGGTATTTTTTCCATGAAAACTTTATTTCAATGACAATACTTCTGTAATTAGATACCATAATTTCGACCAGAAGAGTGCCTAAAGAACTAACTCATCACACCTTTTTCATTAAAAAAATTTTTTTTCCCACTGAATTGTCATCCTTAAATAAACAATAGTAAATGGAATACAGGAAGACAGGTATATTACATATATGGTTGTCAATGTGGGTAACGTTTGCGATGTTGGTCATGCTTTTGCGTCCCTCACTCAGTGAGGCGAGCCGTTGACGCATGCATGACTTAGGCTTTTGCGCTCCTTGCACTCCGAGCCTTGCGAAGTGAGGCGAGCAGTTGGTGCACGCGGGACTTAGGCTGCAATTCGCGCCGAGCAGTTGAAGCATGCAGTTTGTTCAAAGGCATAACTACTAAAAAGCCCAAAACAAGCAAAATAATAATAAAAGAATAATAACACTCACACACAGCATAGGGGGAGAGCCTGGAAACCTAGGAGTGAAGTTGCAAATTAATTGGAGCCATATTTGCTGTTTTCCGCTGCTCGGAAATCGGCTAAGCAAGGGGGGAAAATGGAGAACGAAAAACGTAAAAATTCTGAAACTGGATGAAAACGAGGCTCTGCAACTCCAGGCACGCAGAACTTAGAAAATGCACAACAAAGACAGGCACGTAGGACGTTTAAAATAAAACCAACGAGAACCAAAAGCCTCACATTGTATGCCAACCAGCATTGCTAGACTTACAATTTCATTCCCGTCATTTTTGACGGGCAATTTTCTAGTGTGTGTGTTTATGTATTAGGTCTAAAACATAGCTGGTGCAAGAATTTGTAGACGGTCTAAATCTATGATTTTCTTTTCTCTGAATTTCTCATATTTTCCTTCACATGTTTCTTTTGCATTTTTGATCTTCAATATCTCCGTCTTCTCCCTTTATCTACTACTAATCTTTTGACCCATTTCCTACTACTTTTTTTCTCTCTCTTCTTTTAACCTAGCCTCTGAGCTTTAGTTTAATTCTGTCCCTCTTTCCATATCTCTCCTCCATTCCAATCTCTCTTCTTCTTTTCCCTTCCTATTTCTCTTCCTCTCCTTTCCTATCTCTCTTAACTCCCCTTCATTCCCTGGCTAGATATAAAATTAGACCGAGTAGGGTGGTGGTGCCATGTTTGTGCACATAAAAATGTATTAAAACAGACTTAGTGCCGTGTGCATTAAGGGACATATCTTGGGGTGGAAAAACCAAAGCTACTCTCTGCCTGGCTGAATTGTGCTGCTCATCACCTCTCTTCTTTACGTTGCATGCTCCGAGACGTAGACTTGTGTTAATAGAAATGACATCAACTGCAGACAAAAATAACAACTCCTCCTACAAATCTACATTCACGACTCTTGAGGGTAGTGTTCTAGGGAGTGTCACAGAGATGAGATTTTCCATTTGAGAGCTACACCCAGCAAGGTAGCTATAAAACTGGCAAACCCATCTCTGCCAGTGCAAACAGAGTAACTCTTAATGAAAAGCTAAATTAAGTTATAATAGTAAATTATGAAATATTCTACTATGCTGCCTAAAATATATAATTATAATGTGTGTATCAGTATTTTCAGTCGTGATTACTAGTACATAACACTTTAGCATTTAAAAAAAATATAATGCGCCAAAGCTATCCAAAAGTGCATTGGTAAGACCAGCATATTATTCCCCAGACATGGTTAATGCCATTAAAAATGCTATGATGCAATCTGTGTATGTTAAATATATGTGTGAATATATGAAAGTAAGTAGATGCCTCTTACTACTTTCTCCCCTCCTGTTGTTCTCTCCATCTCTTTCTATCCACTGTGTACTTTACTATAAAATTAGTATTAATGAATAACTCAAAGTTTACTTGTCAAACTGTGTTTGTCAAGGAGAGCAAGTTAGGACATTCACATTTTCCTCAACTGCAAAACCTTTCAATATACAAACACTAGAATATTGCCCGTCAAAAAATGACGGCAATGAAATTGTAAGTGAGCTAATGCTGTTTGGTGTATGGTAATGAAATAAATAATACATTAATAAATTAATATACTTTACCTATTTTGAAGTAATATATGCAGGAAGCATTGTGTTGAAGAGCTGACAATCTGTTTTCATGTTGCTGCAGCATACAATGTGTGTTTTGAGGAGCTGCTGTGTAAGTGTCAGCAATGTGTGCAGAGTAATAGTGTGCATGCGCGAGCAAAATCCGTTAGGGTAGCTGTGTACTTCCGGATTGTGTAAGTTAGTGTTGTAAAATGGCGCCTAATGTGTGTGGTACGCGGCTGTCGCTTAGGTGATTTTCAGGTGTTTAAACTCTGTAATTTGGACTTAAATGGAGGTGTAGCTTCACTTGCAGAGGTGCTGGGTGCCCCCCGTTGCTGTAGGTAAGCTTTTTATGTGTTTGTTGTGTGTATTTATTGTGTTTCTAATATTTTCAGGTTCGCGCAGGTCTGCCGTTAAAGTCGTATCTTTGCGAGGTCGTAGTGTTTTTTTTTCTAAGTCCCGCGTCTAGGATTTCTTTGGCGGAAGTCCGTAAATGTTGCGAGGTCCGCAGTTGCTGACAAGGAGCCCCTACGGCGCTCCATGCCAGCAACTGAGGCCCTGGCTTCACGAGCCCGCAGCGTTAGCAACAACCCGCATGCTCACAACAATATATGTGATACAATAGATTATAGTATCTAAGATATAGGTTTAATTATGTTTAATTGTCCATTGTGAACTTGCAACTCTACAGGTGCATCCAAGTCTTGTTTCTAATGTAGTCTCATGGAATCTGGTTGCTTAGTAGTTATGTTAAACCATTATCAATTACAGTTCCGTCGCCAGATATTTCAAATGATGTCTAAACCTAACTCTCAGGTTTCTTACCCACTTGATTCCCTGGGGAAACAATAAAATCAATAAAACTGCATCTTTTCTTTATTTCTTGACAAATTTTGTAAAGTGCCAACATGTTCCGCAGTGCTGTACAGAGGTTAAATACAAAGAAAAAAATGAATAAGATTTCTAAGATTTTAAACTTACAATCTAAAAAAATGTAAGGACGTCTTTTACACGATGAACTTAGACCCTTCACGTTCAGTGAAGGACAGTATAGTCAATGGCAAAAGTATTGCAATTGGGCTAAAGCTCTGTTTGCATCTGTTTGCCTTCTATACTGCTGCTTACAACACCGGCATCTATTCTATATAAATGCAGAAGTTAATTATCTATTCTATATAAATGCAGAAGTTACGCGTGCGGTCTATTTTTTTTTAAAATATTTACCTGTGTATTAATCAGGGAAAAGTTAGAGGTAATGGGGAAAAAGCAACCTGGCTGTTCCCAGACCCTTAATCAATTAGTAATTTCACTCAACAATTCACCGAAATGTCAAAGTTATCGGAGTATAGTTTCTTAACTCTCCAGTTGGATTTCCATTTTGCAGAATTTATGATATCAGGCCCAGTGAAATTGGTTTAATCTCTAAAGAAATTGCTTCGAAGTCCTGGTGGTAAATGCAACTGAGAAATGACAGTTGGAAAGAGAATTGGATGGTATCAGGCCCAGTGTCTTTGGGTTGAATCTCTGCAGAAATGGCTGCTCAGTCCTGGTTTAGCTATGTTAACTATTTAACTATGTTAAAGAGCCACTATAGTTTCATACTTAAAATATATTCTTTGGAAAATACAACCCATAGTAATGGGCAAAATGTTTTTAGAAAAGAAAAAATAGCACCGTTTTTAATTATTATGGTTCCAGTGGAAGCTATCATTTGGTTTCTGCTGATCAGTTTTCAGAAGTAGGTGAAGATTTATAACAAAGAGGAAGCATGGAAACATGTGCAGTGCATTTTAATATGTCTAATGAAAATTTCATTAGTTTTAAAAGAACATACCCTGTCCAGGAGCAGCTGAAAGAAGCAGCTTGGAAAAGAAACTGTAAACCCACTGTAAAATATAATTTCATGCAAAAGTAAAAAATGTAATGCCTCTTTATTTTTTTAAAACATTTTGACAATTTACCAGGTTTAGTTATTCTGTAATTAGTTTGGTCATTCTAATGTACATGTTCTATGTTCTTCCCTTCTAAATCTCACAATCCAATTTTTCTCCACAACATTGTTCTTCAGCAAAGTATACAAAATAGTATAGTATGCAAAAAGTTCTTGTTCTGAACTACACTACTGAAGATGGTGCCCTTTGCCCTTGAGAAAGTCTCTTGAGCTGGGAAGTGTATGAATGCTTCTGATGCGGTTAAGACTTGGAATTTTAAAATATGTGAAGGTTGTTTGTTGGTATATTTTACAAGAACAATGGCGATCAAGGTACAGTGTTTAGGTGCCGGTTACACGGCACACCCATGAGGAATAATCTATAATAGTCTATCAAGTCTCAGGCCGAGAGAAAATAGTTACTTCTGAGAGATGAATGTAGCAGAATACGAAGTTGCGGTAATCAAAATATTAATAGTATATATACAAAGATAGGGTAATCATCATAATACAGAGCCAAATATCAAATAAGAAGGCACCAAGGTACTAGAATTAGAGCAGTGTGCTATATGAAAGACAAGATATTATTACAAGATATTATTAAATACAATAAGGCACCATGGTGGGTTATAATAGAAACTGCACATGACTTTATACTAAAGTTTAAGAGCAAATTTGTTTACTTAGACTCTCCATATTTGGTAGTGCACCAAGAGAGCTCAATGTACTAAAAGCAAATCAGAGGAGTGAACTCCCTCTATATTTTAAATGTGTTTTTTTAGGTATTATTTATTCAAAGGGTTATACATTAAATAAAATTACATTTTTGTACTACAAGGCTACTCTTTACTTTTGGGGTATGTTAGTAAATGTAATGTAAATAATGATTACTCTATTGTTAAATCCATTTTTTCATTATAAATGATTGGCTCTTTGACCTATATCAGGTAGAAATCAGGGACAAGATAAATTGTATAAGTGGCTAACACATTTTCAAATTAGAAAAAGAAATTGGCAACAGCAAAGGCAGATAATCATGCATTTGGGCTTGAGTTCAGACATTGTTATAACCAAAATATTATATATAATAATAATAATGGCACTATATTGGTTATTAAGCTTCATACTATCTATCTAACTGAAGCTGTAATAGTAATTCACCCTGAAAGATTGCTGTAGTTAATAAATGACTGTAAATGTTCCCAAAAATCTCTGCATAGCAATTTTTTTTATTTTTATAAAAATGACTAAGTTGGTTTGTCTCTTTATTTATGTTATATCAAACATGTTTGTTTTGTTTGTTTGCTTGTTTTGTGTTTTTTTAATACACAGCTTTCTTTCGTGGCAGTGATCTGGAAATAAACATTTCAGTGTTTAGCTATTTGCTTAACAACTGCTGTGAAGCTTAGTCTACGGGAATGTGTAACTGCCAAACTAAAAATAAGAATGGAGTAAGTATACTACATGAAAGGTGATCAAACAGTAGAATTAAAACTTATTGTGATTTTGTCATTAGGAATGTAGTACGACTGGTTCAACTTTGGTTCATGAATCTAATGAACTAAGTGGTTTGTTTTTTGTTCTTAAAGGGCCAGTGGTACAAAGTTGATATCTTTTAAAAGTTACTGAAAAGTATCTTTGTATGAAAAATAATTGGTCAATAGTGTAGATAAATTACATTGTAAAACAGTAGGGTTGTTTTCTCCTCTGTCTTGACATGTAGGAAAGAAAGGGATTTTGAATATTATTGAGGTCTGGACTTCATATCATTGTGCTATATATTCAATTGAATGTGATCAGATAAGAAAATGCAATCAACATGCTCTCCATGTTTATCTGTTTCTGTGATGCTGTATTGGTACTTTTCTTAAACCATTTATTTCACATGCAAAACTGGATTTTGGTAATGTATAGGACATGCTCTTTTAAATGCATCATTGAAAGTTTAGGACTACATATAATTTATATAATAAATACATTATTTGATATTCGGTATAATAATTGTTTTCCAGTTGGAAATTGCATACAAAAACCTTAGTTTTTTTTTGTGCTGAATTATTCAGATTGCCTGTTTTGTTTGTTTTTGGGTTTGTGTTTGATATGAAAAAGTAAGTATTAGCAGAAATCCAATCAGCGTGTTTGAAGCACTGAAAAGCTTCTATGGAAAGTGAAGTGATTCAAGCTAACATTAAAAAGCGAAGTGATATACCCATGAAATAAAACAAAGTAGGGAAAAAACAGATAGAAATCATTAATTTCAGTGTAGAAACTATAGATAATATATTTTTAGTTACTGTAAATTATGTTTTCTTGACCTCTATCATGGCAGTACAGACATGATAGAGCATCCCCTCCAGCTAAAAAGGATCTCTCACCCCCATGGGCCTTGATTATTATTATAGAGCCACCACAGAATTAAAGAGTACATACTCACGACACATTCAAATATGCACTTGGTTTATTGTGGGTGGGAAGGCTGTGTGCTGCCATAGAAGACATTGAGGAAACAGGCATGTATAGAAAGTATGAAAATTACTAGGCAGACATGAGACCTATAACAGAGCAACAGATCAGACATTGGCAGGAATCATTCATGGCCACTTCTTGGACTCGGTGGCCAAAAGACCACAAAGTTAACCAGTGATTGTGGCTTTGAGGCCTATGAAAAAGAGATATGGAGAATTATTTTGTTTTTTGAAAACCAAAGATGACACATCTGCAAATATACAGAGAATACATTCCTTGGGCCAGTTGGATTAGATAGAATGAAGGGAAGCACATTTTACTGAGCTCTATGGTATAAGGATGCAACTTTAGGCAAGGACTCTGGAGACAACTGAGCCATTCTGGTCACTCATGGGGTAAAGGTTTGAATGGTGGTCTAGTTAAAGCAGAAAGCACCATATTGAGGTTTCACTGCAGAAATTGAGGGGGTGATGAAATGATCAAGTAAAGATGACTTCCAGGTCTTCTTAAACCCGTTACAACAAGAATTATCTTGGTGACGTTTTTGGGGGTTGTAGACAGGTCAAAGGATACAGCAAGTAATTGGAAAGGCAGTGTTTCCCATCTAGCTCTATTGCGCACACACCTCCGATATTTGTGATGGTCTTGATGGATTGGTATGTGCAAGTAAGCATCCGGGAGGTCTATGCAAGCTAAACAAAGATGTCCTCCTAGTATGGACACATTTGACTCAATAGATTTAATTTTTTTAAGTTTGCTGAAATGACTGACTTCCCTTGTAATTTAGAGACTTTGGTATAGGCTGGTTCACATGCTGCTTCAGAAATATGGAGATGGCGTCCAACAAGGCCACCTTCTGCTGAGGTAGTGGTGATATTCGAGACTTGACAATGAGATAATTAAATTATATCCATACTTTATAATGTTTAAAACACAATGGTCTGAAGTCACCTTCTGCCACTGAGGAAGCATCTTGAAAGATTTGAAAGTCTTATGAGTCAGAATGAGGTAGATGTTTTAAAAGGTGAGAAGTACCACTATTTCCCTGCTCCACTAGACTATCGTCCTGTCTCAAAACCTTCAAATCCTCACAAAAAACACATCTGTTTAAAGAAACTTATCACCTTCCACTTTAACTTGCACAACTAATCTTTCACTCTCCTGTACCTCACCCAAAGCATTAAGATTGTAAATGTGCAAGTTTTCAATCTTGCAAGGTGCCCCTTACATTTCATGCGTTTTCTCGTTCTTATTAAACCTGTAAACTCCACAAAATTAAAAATAGAGATGGCACCTGCATTTGAACACCAAACCTAAAGCATTACACGCAACTGCCAGACCATTAAGCTATATATTCTGATGCTTTCCAATATTAAACATTGTAACTGGTCACGATATACAGTCTTGGCAGTTTGTTTACAAGGTGCTGTAAGCAAAGGAGTCTGTCTTCCGTCCAAGCAACTGCTTGGAAGCACTGTTTGATCTACCATGTCTGTAGAATACATTCACCTTGAAGTCAAATTTGATAAATTTTGCATCAATGTTAAAATGAGCTCTCTACCCAGCAAATTCAAAGTTTTTTTTTTCTTTTCTTGGTATGAACATGGTATACTGCCTGTCACTTAAAGATATATTTGTTACCACTTGGAGATCTACTGGTAAATTCAATTCTTTCTTTTGGATTCCTCTGAATGCTTTAAAATTGTGGTTCCCATCTTTTTTTTTTTTTTTTTTTTTTTTTACCAATACCCACTGGAAAATTGCTGATAACTGTATAAAGCATTTTTTTTTGTAAGGTCTCTGTAGACCGCTTACCTGATTGTTCTGGTTATCAATTATAATGCATTGTGCTATACTGGAGAACAGCATCTTCATAACTAAACAATGACATTCTCTACATCCTACTTTTGTACTTTACTCTAAATTGTATTCATTAATTTCATCATTTGTTTTGTAACAT
Source organism: Discoglossus pictus (assembly GCA_027410445.1). Lineage (NCBI taxonomy): Eukaryota > Metazoa > Chordata > Amphibia > Anura > Alytidae > Discoglossus > Discoglossus pictus. Next base: position 70,099,533 of record CM050165.1, read on the forward strand.
CATTCGTTCCGCAAATTGTTTAAATGAAGATCACAGGCCACTGGTGGTCTACGGATCTCAGTTTGAGAAGCTGCTCTATAAAATATTTTCACCCTGTTTCCTATACTGGCATCTCTCAAAAGCAGTTTTAAGCTAATATTGTATAGTAAATGAGTACATAAATAGTTGTATTTCTGTGCAGCTCTCACAATTGATGAGGCCCTTGGTAATATGCTGCTTGCAATGCTCCAGCTACCAGATGTAGACCAGGTGAAATGTTAGCCCAGAGGAGACATGATGGTAGACCTAATTATCACCAACAGGGTTGAGTCCTCAGGTGTGTGTGCTACTTAAGTAGTTCTAGATTTGTAAATTGCACTCTTTTATGCATTGTGTGACAACTGTGTTGTTGTTGTGCTGGCACCTAATTAAGTAATTAGTGTATCTTAAATCATACCTCTATGATGTATATGACTTGTTGCCATGACATGCAAGTGATGTGTACGACTAGGAATTCCCGGCACATATGTAGTATATTTATATCTGGTTAAATGTGTAATATGGTATGGATCAGCAAGAATGATGTTGATCTAATTTAGATGTTTTCATCCTATAGATATCGCCGCGGAAAACATTATTTCTTAATTTCATCTAAAAAAAAAAAAAAGCAATTTTTTTTATAGTTTTTAAACTGTATCATATCTTTTTTTTTTTTTTTTTTAAATCATGGCCCCATTGTGTAATTAACTAATGTAGAATTTGCCTGGCAGGTTTGTCCGTTTCAGCAAATGAGCTCAGTGAATCATACTTACTTACGGTACTTATTTAATATTTGCTCTGTGCACAGAAAGACACTTTCTATTAGTTCCAATAGGTTTAAACCTATTTCAGTTAATATTTATTTTGAGCAGAATAACAACTTGTATGTTTTCTTCCTGTATTCAAAAGACATGTTACATAGATATGTGTTTCTTGTGCCTTTTGGGGGATGTCATAATTGATAAAATTCATAAAATGTATATTTATATAAATCTCAGTTCTTCTAGTCCAATATATTCTTTAATTTTTCAGATTGTGTGTGTCTAATAATGAAGTCATACCATCCCAGAGAAAGAATTTTAATTCTGCATCATGGGATGGGAACTTACAAATTCCAAAAAATACCAATATTATGTTTCCAATATTAATGGTCTTCAATATTTATTGTAAATGCCATTACATCAGGAGTGAATAAAATAAGGAAACCTCTATTTATGAAAACATTTAGCAACGTATGTGGATACTTTCTGATGCATGACTAAACAAGGCAAATAAAACATGGTGAAATACAGAAACATTTTCAAATTTTTCTTGAAAATGAATTTCTTCAGGACCGAAAGACTACTTAGGTTTTGCTCCAGAGGAGCTTTCTGTCATCCGTGAGCTTGACATAAGAAACATGCTATACAGTTTGACCGATGTACCTCCCCAGCCAAACTCACCTCTGTCCTCCAGAATAGGTCTAAAGTTCATATATGTGCTATAATTTTCTAATCAAACTATAAATGTAACATAATATATCCCTCAACAGTAAAATTTGTCTTTACTATAAAAGAACCATTTTTTTCTGTGACACTTCCTTTTTTTGTAATCTCAAATGGAGAGTTCTTCTAATCTGTAAATCCTTTTGGATTAATAATTCCCTTAGCAACACATTTAGTTTGTCGTTGTATTGTCAAGGAAGACAAATGTGTAATCTACAGAAAGGTTTTTAGGATATGTAGTGCAATCCTGCTCATAATATCATATATTAATCCTCAGTACTATTATATACATATTAAGAATAAGTAGTAATATGGAAGTTGAAGTTGAATGTTTGAATATAAATTGATCCAAATGCCAATGTCTAAATGTCAAAAAATGGAGATGAAGGATAATGCAAAGAGCCTAAGAACCAGTGACATATATCTATATATCTATATATATATATATATATATATATATATATATATATATATATATATATATCAAAAACTGCAACTTTAATAACATATTTACATATATTTGTACTTAGTTTTTATATATATATATGAATATGAATTAATTTATTATCCGTATTTTCAGAATGGAGCCGCAAATGGGGTATCAAATGGCTGCCTATACAAGAAACCATTTGTGGAATACTTTGAAGAAGCACCTATGTATGTTGCTGTATTTACCTACATAGGTTTTGGACTTGTCACCTTATTTGGCTACCTACGAGACTTTATGAGAAAATGGGGACTGGAAAAATGCCACATGGCTGAGGAAAGGGAAGAACAGAAAGTAGGTATCATCATTTATTGGCCATGTTGAAAAATGTTACCTTGAACACGGGCACACATTTCTAATTCAAGAATGAGTTTTATTGTGGAAGGAATGACATCCATGTACCTTTTAACATTTTAATAATCAATTAAATAAATATGTTGTGCAATAAGTTCACCTGAATAGCTAGGATGAAAGAGTAATAATGGTAACCATTGGCCCAAATGATTAGATGCTTCTGGAAGAAGGAATGAGTAAGATTATGATGCTTAATAGATCAATTATTGTAATATTACCTGCTAAACAAATCGTTAAGTTAAGATACTCATTCTAGTACTTCTTAATGTACTACAGGTATTAGGGAATGAGTAGATTTCTTAGCAGCTTTGTGTAAAATGGAATTTGTGTTCACTTTCTCAGCATGCCCTTCTAATCAATGTAATAACTTTACCCATTTTTTGTAATGTAGGACTTTGTGCCTCTGTATCAAGACTTTGAAAACTTTTTCACCCGAAATCTTTATATGCGAGTACGAGATAACTGGAATCGTCCCATCTGCAGTGTGCCAGGACCAGAGTTTGACCTTATGGAACGTCTGACTGATGACTATAACTGGACATTCAGGTTGCTAATCTTGTTTGTTACACCAAGTCCAACAGTGTTTCAGTAAAAGAATGCCATGGCTACCTGCTCAGTTTTACTAGTTCTGTTCTTCTTTGTATGACTTGCTGATCACTAGAAAGATGACCTTTTATAGTCCAGAAATTGTGCATTTTTTCACTAAATATGTATCCTATAAAAAAATATGTGTGTGTATTATAACTCTTACAATGTATTTTCTGTGTTGAAACTAAAAACCAAGATTATTTGCACACAATTTTGAAGTTTTGTCATAAAAATGATCATATGTGAACCTGAAGGTGACCCTTTGTTATATTGGGTATCCAGGAGCTCCAGCGTCATCCCTCAGTGTTCTTTTCACAATGCAGCTAAAAGTCAAAATTATAATAAAACGGGAGAAAAGATTCATAGTATTATTAATTGACTCACACTATTCCATTTATAGTTCTTTCATTTTTATATGGGGGACAGAGGCTGACATTACCACAATGCAATGGTGAGACTGTACTCAGCTGAGAGTAGTGAGAGTGAAAGATCACATTCTCAAATGTACAAAGGGTTAATGAGACCATATGTGTAATATGGTATTATGCTATTGTTCTCCTGTTTTATTACAGTTTACATTTCATCTATATTATGGAAGCTACAGTGAAGGATGAAGTTGGAGCTCCAGGTTATCCACTACAATCAAAAGATCACCTTTAGGTCCACATATGGTCTTTATTAGGAGCAAGCTTTCTGATTTGAGTGCAAATAATATTTGAATGCAAATATTGTCTTTGTTAATCATTTCTATGCAGAAAATACTACACTGTGCAACATATTGTCTTGGATTGTAAATAACTAACTTGCTGAGTTAGGACAGAAGGGGTTTAGGCAGCACAAAGTGTTGGACTTTATTATTGTGAGCACAACCAATACATGTTTGAAAAATAAAACATGAGGAACACCATACTAATTAAATGGTAATAAATAAATACAGTAGACTCTCAGTTAACTAGAACTCAAGCAACCAGAAAAAATGGAATACAGTACTGTAATTAAAATTTTAAAGGGTTTAACAAATGCCAGGAGCCAGGTTGTCATGCAACACAATGTTTACAGGCACCTAGATCCATCCACTGTATGTCTCTGCATTTAAAGTTTACCTGGAAACAGACAGGCATGAGTGAGTGAGCCAGTGCAGTGTTGGCGTTACATTCGCCGGGTTCAGCACCGCACCCCCCAGCTGAACGTACCTAAGTGTAAGTGAGAAGTGAAAGCTGCTGCTGCTAGAACAGCCCTCACTGACAAATATACTTAGCAGAGCTAATCTAGGCCTCTCTTAAAATAGTGACTCTCAAGCAGCCAGAAACTACAATTATCCGACATTTTCCAATCCCATCGTTGCCGGATAACTGAGTGTCTACTGTAGTGGGTTTAAACACAGATTTCTAAAACAGGGAGTCAAAAAGTGCATTTTGTCAACAACAAAAAAAGTTGAGGTCCAAGATAAGGAGGCCTATCTGAAAAATGTACATTAGTTAATATTTGGAACTGATTATTAAAGTGTTTTGAATATGCATCCTCTGTTATACAGTGACAGATTTGTATCAATTTTGGGAGTTGCCTAGGCTGGAAGAACAATCACAATTTTTTTTCTTACATATGTAGATGAACCAAAAAAGTAAACTTTTAGGAGCCGTGGCACCCTGGTGCCTAGTTTTGTCAAGATCTTTAAAAGACACTACTTCCAGTTAAGTTGTTTGTCTGTTTTTTTTTTTTTTTATTCTTTGTCCCTTTTGAGCAGCACTTCTTTCAGCAATAGTGTTGGATAATAATGTGGTTATAAGCTTAGGTGAGGAATTACCTGGCCTTCTTTACAGGGCACGCCATGCAAGCCTTATCTTACTTCAATATCTATGCTTTTACATCATGCTGCGCTTGACTGCAGTTAAGTAAACAATATATTTACTTTTGCTATTGTAGGCACACTGGGAGAGCCATTAAAAATGTCATAAACATGGGTTCCTATAACTACCTCGGCTTTGCAGAGAATGAGATTTCCTCTCTGGAAACAGTGGCGGACAACCTAAGACGTTATGGTGCAGGAGTATGCAGTACCAGGCAAGAAATGGGTATGTGTTCTCTTGGTTTCCATGTTTCAATACCTAACTGACTTTTCTTTCAAGACATGTGCAAAGTGGATAACTCAACACTTGTCCCTGTTATTTTAAATGTTCTTTTACTCAAAATCTCTTGTTCAAGGTTGGTGGCGCCTTTAGAGTATAATAAAAGCCATGACCTAGGCTGAATGGATATTTTAAAAGGTGTCCTGTCTTTTTTTTTTTTCAACGCCTTAAATTGAATACTTTTCTTCTTTTTCATGCATTTAAAAAAACAAGTTTTAAACATTATCAGACATGTTAGGTTTTACTTCATATTTTTTATGCAAAACATGAAGTAAAACCGAACAAGCAAAATAATAAATGGATGGGAGTAGAGCTTCTCATCCCCTTATGAAAATGTGAAGGCCCTCTTTGAAAAAGTTTTTTGAAAAAGTCTTCTTTGGTCCGAGAAGATTATAATTAAATTGAAGATTGAAATTCTCTGCTGGGAATTATTCTTGCTCCACTATTCATTGTACTCAAATGGGATCGGTATATACCAGAAAGGAAAAAAGGAGAGCTCATAGACCGGAATATGGAGAAGTATATGAAAAAAAGTTTTTTTATTTTTCGGTGTATAAAATTATACTCACAAGTTCTCAGATTTATATCTCTAATGCATCCAATATTTGAATGGCACAATGACAATCAAAAAAATAAGACAACCTTTTGTGGATAAGGTGTTATTAATAGTACTAGAGGGTAAACATTATATCTCTATGCCCTAAAAGGGAAATTATAATAATACACTCTCTATATAAGAATATTAAAAAGTAAAAATATACTATATTTGCAGCATTGCTTTTAAATGAACAACACTAAAATAGTTAACCCTCTCCTAACCAATTTGTTTCACATGTAAGCCTCTTTAGGGTCATTTGAATCAGACCTTTTTTTCTCATTTCAAAGCATCAATTGAAAAATTTAAACAAGTACTGTTAAATTGTCAAAATGCCCTCTTTCAGAAGCAATACAATTCTTTCAATGTCCCTATTATTTAGTACTTAATGATAAATGGCATCTTGGATTGGTAGAGTACCACCAAAAATATATTTTTTTGTAAGATTTCTCAGTGAAGTTCACATTTATTTTAATTACAGTTAATATAAAAGTTCTTTATACTGAAAACTTTATTTAGCTTATGTGTTACTGTGGCCATTTAAAGAGGGCACTAGTTTGATATTAAAAATAACATTTAAATGTATTACCAGATAATGCAATTGTGTCCGTTCTGGTGATCTGCATTCTTATCTTCTAATACCTCCTTCTATCTGTCAGTATATGTTAACTGTCAGGTAGGTAGGGACCTTGAAGACTGTGATTTCCACTTTAATTTTACAGGCCATTGACTTTTGGTATCTGCTCTTCAAGCAGTATGTAGCCTTGGAAGTTGATATGTAGGAAAGTGTCATGTGCTGTAACCTTACCTATATCCACCAATGAATCACCAAATGCTTCTTTCACTCTTGAATAGATAATACAAAAAACAGGACACTCCCACTCCGTGTCAAAGCCAGCAGGACAAGTATGGAAGATGCAAACATACCATCTTTCAGCCACAGACAGTGCCCACTAAAACAAAGATTTGGCTTAAATGCTTTTATGGCTGCTAATGTTCTTAATTTGTTAAAAAATTCACAGGCATGTGAAGCTTTTCCTCCGTTTACAGTGCCCCTTTAATCCTAGCTGGTTTAAATAGAGCACTGAAATATTAGAATGTAGTGTCCCCTTTAAAGGGATTTTTATAGTTCTTTATAAACTCCCAACTTGGTCAGTAGAGCATATTTTTCAAATGTTTTGTTGATATATTGGCAAATATACTTTTCTGTTCTCTTTTGCATACTTCCCTGAAGACATGTGAAAATACATGTACACCATCAGCCTTATTAAATTGTGATTTGGCCAATTGAATAGGGCTCTATATAAGCACATAGCATTTTTTTTTTTTTTATACAGAAGTTTAGTTAGTGAAGTCCTTGCTTTTGGATATATTTTGCTTATATAGAGCCCTGTTCAATTGGCTGAATCGCAATTTAATAAGGCTGCATGTTTTTACATTATATGTAATAACGTGACTTCAACAAACAGGTCGGTCACTTGAGTATTGTACGTGGGTTTGTTGAACCTAGTATTGCACATGCTTATTTAGCTCAGTGAACCTCGGTCTTCCCAGAATAGGCCATCAAATTAATAGATTGTTGTCCTAGGTAGGCCTGGTCACTGTTCTCATTGGGGAATTCTTGCCATACTTCATTGCTGTGGACAACCCTGTGTTACTCTAGTTAAATAATGGTTTCTTATCGTAATTACCCGGAAGGATATTCTGCCTGCAGGTGTGCTGGCTCTAAACTGGATATGGCAGTTTTTTCCAGCAATGCAGGTGAAGGGAGGCTGTATAAGGTATTCAGAACCCGTGCAACTGCTTATGTACAATCTGCAAGACTAGGTGAAGGGTCATAGCTATATTTAACAAAATGCATTCTCAGTGGCAGGGTTATATTGTGAATATAATCATGTTTGTATGTTTTTATATGCAAGTATGTGTATATACTGCATATAGGTATATCGAGACATGTAACATTATAAACTGATATTCATATAACTAAAATGAAAAGCTACATTGTACATAATGCAATTCTTGCAATTGCTCGATATTACAATATTATGGTGTTATTTCTCTGTCATCTCCCAGTATGAAGGGTTCAATTGATTTTCATTTGTATGACCGAACAGTTTTTTTTAATGTACTAATATGTTGGTGCCATTTCTACATATGTATTATTGAACAAGGCATCCATCTACTAGTGAGCTCTGTTGCAGTTTGCCAGGGACCTCAGGTATAGTGGGGTTTAGGCAATGTTGATCTTAGCGATTCTTCGTCTGTCAGTGCGGTCTGAGTTCTCTGTAATTATCACCTGCTGCTAGGTTCTAGAGTGGACATAATATGATGACTGTGAACAAAGGTCTGAGTAATGTTTTTATAATGTAATCCAACTTATAATAGTAGTGGTGCATCCCTACATTTAAAATCTAACATAGCTAGGTGATACTGAAATTCAGCTGGGAAGGCTAAAGTCTATAAAACAGTGAAATAAAGGTAAAATGAAGAAACAGAATAAAATATGATAAAAAAACCTAGATTACAGCTGTTCCCTGCAACAAAAATAATTTAATTGTAAGGTGATTAAATTAATTGCTTAACTCCTTGTCTTTCAGGAAACTTAGATACGCAGCAAGAGTTGGAGGAGCTTGTCGCCAAGTTCATTAATGTTGAAGCTGCCATGGTGTTTGGGATGGGATTTGCTACTAACTCGATGAATATACCTGCGTTGGTTGGCAAGGTAAACTATCTTTGTATGGACAGATTTGTTTTATATATTATTTTGGGGGGTGACATTTTTTAATTGTAAATTCTGAATTTCCTGATCAAAAATCTAATCTTCTCCTCATCAGCCCTTTTCTAATCCTGGCTACCTTCATAAGAAACACTGGTGGGTGGTAAAGAGGATACAAAAAATGTTGCATCTCTTCATTAGATCTGTTTAAGTGCGGGCTATGCAATCATTTTGATATTAATGTTTGTATTCTTATATACACTGCTCAAAAAAATAAAGGGAACACTAAAATAACACATCCTAGACCTGAATGAATTAAATATTCTTATGAAATACTTTGTTCTTTACATAGTTGAATGTGCTGACAACAAAATCACAAAAAAAAATAAAAATTAAAATCACATTTTTCAACCCATGGAGGTCTGGATTTGGAGTCATCCCCATTATGAAAGTGGAAAAACACACTACAGGCTGATCCAACTTTGATGTAATGTCCTTAAAACAAGTCAACATGAGGCTCAGTAGTGTGGCCTCCACGTGCCTGTATGACCTCCCTACAATGCCTGGGCATGCTCCTGATGTGGTGGCGGATGGTCTCCTGAGGGATCTCCTCCAAGACCTGGACTAAAGCATCTGCCAACTCCTGGACAGTCTGTGGTGCAACGTGATGTTGGTGGATGGAGCAAGACATGATGTCCCAGATGTGCTCAATTGGATTCAAGTCTGGGGAACGGGCGGGCCAGTCCATAGCATCAATGCCTTTGTCTTGCAGGACCTGCTGATACACTCCAGCCACATGAGGTCTAGCATTGTCTTGCATTAGGAGGAACCCAGGGCCAACCACACTAGCATATGGTCTCACAAGGGGTCTGAGGATCTCATCTCGGTACCTATTGGCAGTCAGGCTACCTCTGGCGAGCACATGGAGGGCTGTGTGGCCCCCCAAAGAAATGCCACCCCACACCATTACTGATCCACTGCCAAACCAGTCATGCTGGATGATGTTGCAGGCAGCAGAACGTTCTCCACAGCGTCTCCAGACCCTGTCACGTCTGTCACATGTGCTCAGTGTGAACCTGCTTTCATCTGTGAAGAGCACAGGGTGCCAGTGGCAAATTTGCCAATCTTTGTGTTCGCTGGAAAATGCCAAAAATACTGCACGGTGTTGGGCTGTAAGCACAACCCCCACCGGTGGATGTCGGGCCCTCCTACCACCCTCATGGAGTCTGTTTCTGACCGTTTGAGCAGACACATGCACATTTGTGACCTGTTGGAGGTCATTTTGCCGGGCTCTGGCAGTGTTCTTCCTGTTCCTCCTTGCACAAAGGCGGAGGTAGCGGTCCTGATGCTGGGTTGTTGCCCTTATACGGCCTCCTCCACATCTCCTGATGTACTGGCCTGTCTCCTGGTAACGCCTCCATGCTCTGGACACTACGCTGACAGACACAGCAAACCTTCTTGCCACATTAATGTGCTATCCTGGATGAGCTGCACTACCTAAGCCACTTGTGTGGGTTGTAGACTCTGTCTCATGCTACCACTAGAGTGAAAGCACCACCAGCATTAAAAAGTGACCAAAACATCAGCCAGAAAGCATAGGAACTGAGAAGTGGTCTGTGGTCACCACCTGCAGAATCACTCCTTTATTGGGAGTGTCTTGCTAATTGCCCATAATTTCCACCTGTTGTCTATCCCATTTGCACAACAGCATGTGAAATTGATTGTCACTCAGTGTTGCTTCCTAAGTGGACAGTTTGATTTTACAGAAGTGTGATTGACTTGGAGTTACATTGTGTTGTTTAAGTGTTCCCTTTATTTTTTTGAGCAGTGTGTGTAATATATATATATATATATATATATATATATATATATATATATATATATATATATATATATATATTATATATATATAATCATTGCCTTGCAAAAGTATTCCTCTTGGCATTTTTCGTGTTTTGTTGCCTCACAACCTGGACTTAACATTGATTGTTTGAGGATTTGCATCATTTAATTCACAGAACATGCTCACAACTTTATAGATGTTTTTTTATTTTTTTTTATTATTGTGAAGCAAACAACAAATAGGACACAATAACAGAAAAAGTCAATGTGCATAACTATTCACCCCCCTAAAGTTAATACTTTTGTAGAGCCACCTTTTGCGGCAATCACAGCTCCAAGTCGTTTTGGATAAGTCTCTATGAGCTTGCCACATCTTACCACTGGGATTTTTGCCCATTCCTCCTTGCAAAACTGCTCCAGCTCCTTCAAGTTGGATGGTTTGCGCTTGTGAACAGCAATCTATAAGTCTGACCACAGATTTTCTATTGGATTTGACTAGGCCATTCCAACACATTTACATGTTTCCCCTTAAACCACTCAAGAGTTGCTTTAGCAGTGTGTTTGGGGTCATTGTCCTGCTGGAAGGTGAACCTCCGTCCTAGCCTCAAATCAAGCACAGAGTGGTACAGGTTTTGCTCAAGAATATCCCTGTATTTAACACCATCTTTCCCTCAACTCTGACCAGTTTCCCAGTCCCAGCTGCTGAAAAACATCCCCACAGCATGATGCTGCCACCACCATGTTTCACTGATGGTGTTCTTTGGGTGATGTGATGTGTTGGGTTTCTGCCAGACATAGTGTTTTCTTTGATGTCCGAAAAGTTCAATTTTAGTCTCATCAGACCAGAGCACCTTCCACCATACATTTTGGGAGTCTCCCACATGCCTTTTCGCAAACTCAAAACGTGCCATTTAGTTTTTTGTAGAAATTAATGGCTTTCTTCTGGCCACTCTGCCATAAAGCCCAACTCTATGGGGCGTATGGCTTATTGTCGTCCTATGTACAGATACTCCAGTCTCTGCTGTGGAACTCTTCAGCTCCTCCAGGGTTACCTTAGGTCTCTGTGCTGCCTTTCTGAATAATGCCCTCCTTGCCCAGTCCGTGAGTTTTGGTGGGCTGCCGTCTCTTGGCAGGTTTGCTGTTGTGTCATGTTCTTTCCATTTGGTTATGATAGATTTGATGGTGCTCCTGGGGATCATCAACAATTTGGATATTTTTTTATAACCTACTGTTGACTTGTACTTCTCAACAACATTGTCCTTTACTTGTTTGGAGAGTTCCTTGGTCTTCATGGCAGTGTTTGGTTAGTGGTGCCTCTTTCTTAGGTGTTCCAGCCTCTGGGGCCTTTCAAAAAGGTGTGTATATGTAATGACAGATCATGCGACACTTAGATTGCACACAGGTGGACATCATTTCACTAAGTATGTGACTTCTGAAGGTAATTGGTTGCACCAGAGCTTTTTATAGGCTTCATAACAAAGGGGGTGAATACATACGCACATGCCAATTTTCTGTTTTCTGTTTCTAAAAACTTGTTTTACGTATATATTTTTCTCATTTCACTTCACCAACTTAGAGTATTGTGTTCTGATCCATCACATAAAATTCAGATTAACAAAACCTTGAACTTAAGGCTGTAATGTGACAAAATAGGTAAAAAGTCAAGGGGGGTGAATACTTTTGAAAGGCTATATATCTATATAATATATAAATATATATATATATATATATATATATATATATATATATATATATATATATATATATATATATATATATATATAATAATAGGCTCAGTATTTTATTAGACCTTGCATCTTAAGAGTAAGGGGGTGTGTGTTTGGATTCCTTACCTTAACAAGTCGCTAACAAAGTGCCCTATGATTGTAGGTCTTTAAATGATTTATACATTTACATTAACGCAATTGAGTGTGGCTCCATTCCGCATGATTAGTTCAGCTTGTATTGGAATATGACACTAGGAAAAGATAACACTGTCTCCTCAATGTCACAGACCTGAAAAACCAGCTAGTCATACACACTGTTTTTTCATCCCTGAAACAGACAACTGAGCTGCAGCATCTGGTCTGCTGCATTTATTTTCTGTTCAACCTGTCTGGGTTTTTCAGTAATTTGTCTAATGCTCCGCTACCTGAGATGTCACTATTTATATAAGGTGTAGTTCTTCTGGTTAGGCAAACTTGAAAATACATTTTCACAAAATAAATGCTTCTAAGGTCGCATAACTGTAACTATTATCTAGTAATTATTCTTTCTGAATGTGCATTAAATTCTAAACATGTTCTATAAAAATATACAAATGTATATGAACATACATTGTGAATGTAACTTATTAAAGAAAAGTACATTTTTTAGATTGAGTTTTACAGCTCCTTTTAAACTGAGAATATGCAGCTATTTCTGGGAGTGGAGTAGTGTTTTGGCAAACCTATTTCCTGCAGAACATTCCTGCTGTGGACCCAGCATCAGTTTTCCACTAATTGTATTATTCCCAGAGTAGTATAATGTTAACCCTGTTTGATGTGACAGAGTAGCACATACCTTATTTCTAGTCTACTTGCTATAAACATGCAATAACGGTTCTCAACATTTTTGTTGTTGTTCTGTCCTTCAGTCGTGTCCGACTTTCGGACGACCACATGGATGCAGCACACTAGGAACATCTGTCTCTGTTTCTGGTTGTGCTTATATATATGGTTTTTAAGGCAAAGATACTGGAGTGGGTTGCCAGTGCCTTCTCCAGTGGGCTGTGATTTGTCTGACCTCTCTGCTATGACCTGCCCTGTATGGTATAGCTCACAGCTTCATTGTGGTACACAAGCCCCTTCATCATGACAAGGTAGTGTTTCAGAAGGGGCTCAACATTTTACCATTGTAAATTCAGAAACTCTCAGATTTGGTAACATTCAGTATCAAAAAGTAGAATGAGCCTATTTCCCTGCATAATTAGATGTCATCTTTGAATTACAAATTTATATATTTTTAGTTCCTACATTTAGATACATAACCTTTAAGTGAGTATACATATGTTTTTGTTTTTTTTTACAAGAGAAAGTTTGTCTATCCCTCCAAATTCTCCCTCTTTATTGCATCAGAAAGAGGGTATTTGATATTTTTCAAAACGCCGTACAGAAATAGTGTGCATAAAGACCAAAATACACAACTACTAATATCATTAAAAGGTTCAGTGAATAGAGGAAATAAACTAAAAAAATGATAAAAACACTACATAAATATGTACATTTATAAGGAAGTATAATCCTCTAAAGTGTTTGGCCTCACATTAGCCTGTTTGCAGGCAGTAACATCATAGGTATAATTCCTAATTACTGATGCCCTGTTAGGGAGCCTCACAACTGGATATAGACCAACATACTAAATAAGTACACTCCCTTAATAAAGCCTAATGATCGTTTCACCACTTAAGTGGCTTTTTCAAAGGTCATAGTGAAAATGCTGGCATGGTGCAGGGGTTTAAATCCCCCCAAAACAGGAAGTGACAACATGTTCTGTGCATCTAATTGGCTTTCCCCCGGAAACAGAAAATGACATCAATAAACAATCGGACCTAGTCTATGGCTGCATATACTGTGTATCTGTACTGTGTATCTTTTTATACTCCCCCTGGAAACAGAAAGTGTCAACATGCACTGTGCATATATGTGAAGTATAAATTGTGATTTAATAAAGGATGATTTTAACAGTTAAATAGTAGGCGCTCACCACTTCAGTAACATAACATAATAATATAGCAAATAATGTATCTGTGCTCAATAAAATAGTGAACAGTGTGCAAATAATCACTATGAATCAAGCTTTTACTTTATAAAGCCAGAAACCTGTTTCTCAATTCAACCCCCTGTAAATAAAAGGCTAATGCAATCGCTGTAGCTCATTTAAATATGCAGGACCGTGATTGTCACAGACATTGTCATTGCCAGTACATGTACAGTTGTGTAATGATACAACTGCATATTCAATAGCATTAGCAAAACTTTGCTTACAGATCAGTGTTGTTTTTTTCCCATGAACAGAGACCGAACCCCCAGAAAACGACCCATAACTTGGCTAGTGCAGTGGATAAGGGGATATTTACCAAGTTATATATACCAATTATATATATACTAGAGAATTGCCCGTCAAAAAATGACGGCAATGAAATTGTAGGGTAGCTAATGCTGTTACTACTGAAATATATAATACATTAATAAATAAATATACTTTACCTATTTTGAAGCATTGTGTTGAAGAGCTGGCAATCTGTTTTGATGTTGCTGCAGCATTAGTGGTATGGAGCTGCTGTGTAAGCGTGATGAATGTGTGCACTGTAATAGTGTGCGTGCGTGAGACCAAACCGTTAGCGTAGTTGTGTACTTCTGCATTGGCGTAAAATGGCGGGTAATGTGTGGTATGCGTCTTAACGGAATATCCGTAGGTCGTTTGTGGTGTTTTGCGAGTTTCTTGTGGTATTTTGCGTGTTTTAAGTAGCTTAGTTTTCGTTTTGTTCGGCAGCCATTTTTTCTCTCGCTTAGAGAATTTTTTAGTGTTCAAACTCTTTTATTTTTAGTTAAATGAAGGTGTAAGTTGTTTTTTTGAGGTCCTGGATGCTTCCTCTGGCTGTAGGTAAGTTTTTTATGTATGTGCTGTGTGTATTTATTGTGTTTTGAATTTTGTAATGTTCACGAGTTGCGTCCGATTGTTGCGAGGTCGTAATGTGTGGAAACGTGTCTCGTATGTTGTTTGCTTTGCGAGGTAAAGTTTGCAAGGGTCGTAGTTGGTGTGTTGTGTTTGCGTTGCGACGTAAAGTTTGAGAGGGTCGCAGTTGCTGGCAAGGAGCGCCTTCGGCATCCCATGCCAGCAACTGAGGCCCGCGGCCCTCGCTTCGCGAGGGCAGCCCGCAAGTGTGCGCAACGGCTCTGGCTGGCTCGCCTGCTCACAACTATATATGTGATTAATATTTGCAGAGATTACCTTCAGTTGGCATTGTCTTCCTTGTGTTACACACACTGCTGTTTATTCTCAGTGATTTTCTTGTTTATAACCCATGTGGTAATTTGTTTAGCCATTATATGTATAGATTCCTATATCTTTATTGTATCCCATGTGCCCTTGTAATACAGAGATTTTATATGTTTTAGGGATCATTTATCCTTTTTTACTTCTGTAACTAAATATTAAAAGTTATATTTTATTAATTTTATCCGGATTTGAATCTGTTCATGGATCTCAGGATTTTGTACTTTACTTTTTGATTCAATCTTTACCAAGTTATCACAGCGGCTGCAATGGTAATATTACCCATTCAAATCGAGCACATTGCACCTCTAGGATACATAGTAAATATACCCAATACGTGTAACTTAATGTGACATTGTCTCACAAAGAAAGGAGAATAATGGAAATAGGGTAATGTTGTCATGCTTTAATCTTCTAAACAATAAAAAGTCTTAAAAAGCATATAAAAGTTGCCTCTAGGTTGAGAATTGTACTGTTGGTGGAAATTCCAGTCTAAATATAGGAACAGGTAGTTGTTGATGGTGGAAGATCTAGTCATGCATGATCATTTAGACAAGCAACACTATCTAGGACAAAGTGAAAGTTTAGTAGTACCAAGTGACGTTCATAAACAGTCTTATCTATGTACTTACATTTTTAAAGTAAAAATTACAAATTAGGATGGTCTGTGACCGCTCCCTTTTGGCTGATGTCACTGAGGGTTCAGCAAGTTCTTACACAGTCCTACACATTCCACCTCTCATTATTGTTCTTGGCTTTCTGACAAGGGTATGAGTGGATAAAAGGAAAGCAAACACTTCCTGAGTTTGAGGCCCCTTAGCAAGTGCATTTACTGATATTAGCATTGAGCTATTTCAAAAGACTTGCTTTCTAGATTGTAAAATGGTGAAAATATTTATTTTTCTGGACCTCTACCTTGTAATATTATATTGTATGTAATTCCAGTATACTTTTATTTCATGTATACTTGTGTAAGTTAGCAGTAACACAAACATTTAAATATATCACTTGTGCATGAACGGGACTGCATTAAAAGCACATATAGCTAACTAAATGGACTTTATTTAAATTAGCATACTTAGAACTTCCATGATATTTGTAAAAACGATGTAACCTGCCAATATTAGCTTTATTTTATAGCGCCAGAAGTTCTGAGAGCAAGATTTACTAAAGGGGGAAATGCTAGAGAGGCCGGGAAATCTTTGTGTACTGTTATTTTATTTTTTAAGTGATTTATCATCTATCTACCATCTCACCACAATGTTCCCAATCCCACAATGCATCCAAAATATGGTTGTTTTTAGGTAGGTGTTAAAGGCATATCTAAGTTTCCTGGATTATGAATGCATCTGATAGAGGAGAATAAGTAGTGAAAAAAATCCCCAAATAAGCATTTTAAACACTTACATTGAAGACAACAAGATTTCAAATTAGGGTTAAAATCCTCCAAACCCAGGCTAAATTAGCATCAAATTTAAAATAATTTGTTTGGGCCAATCGGGTTAGCTGAAACGTTTGATTTAAACACTGGGGTCCCTGTTTGTGCCATTAAGCAGCCTGGGATATCTAGAGTATCACTGATATGTGCTATGTATAGCTCCTGACATACAGACAGGAAGCTGCAAGCCGATTGGTTGAGAAAGCTACAGCAGGTAAATTGTGGGTTAACATTGATCCCCTGATGTTGCATGGCGCCTGCTTAGACACTCCTGGAGGTGTCCACATAATCATTAGAGGGATTTTTAGATATTAATAAAAATAAAATGTCTTATGAAATGTGCTGCATACATATAAGCTGGTTTTTGACTACAGAGTGCAGAAATGTATTAATCCATGAAACTTGAATATGCCATTAAGGGCAATCCTTGCCCGCCTCTTGCTGCCCATTTACAGCTAACTCATCATATTTTGCTGGTGAGGTGCCTATTATTGTAATTACATTTAACCAATACACCAATACACCCATAAACCAGAAAACATAAACCATTCCATTATTGAAAATCAGATGCCAGATTAGGCATAATATACATATAAGGAGCGTGTGACAATAAATCTCTCTCTCTCTCTCTCTCTCTCTCTCTCTCTCTCTCTCTCTCTCTCTCTCTCTCTCTCTCTCTCTCTCTCTCTCTCTCTCTCTCTCTCTCTCTCTCTCTCTCTCTCTCTATATATATATATATATATATATATATATATATATATATATATATATATATATATATATATATATATATATATATATATATATATATATATATATATATATATATAATGTAGTGTGTAATGCTGCCTGCTCATGTGCAGTACCGAAACTGTATTGGTTATGTGTGGGCATAATCGGCGCATGTGAGATGTGCGTCAGTATTGGCGCATGTGCTTTGCGCACTGTGAGGCGGCGCAGCACGAGAATTGGAGAGGGTGGGAGAGACACAGGTGAGGAGAGGGACAGGGGAGTGGGGGGAGAGACCTGGGGGAGACGGAAGGGGGAAAGAGAGAAGGAAGGCGGGAGCGTCCGAAGGAGGGAGGGAGGAAGAGAGAGAGGTCATGAAGACAGGTTGGAGATAGGACCAGTATCGCAGCCACTAGGAGCAAATAAGAGAACATATAATTTCTATATGTCTCAGCAGTGAACTGATTTATTTTTGGAACGTCAAATTGGATACAGAGGGGGGAATATACAACACAACAATGACAGGGAGTTGCAGACAAACACAGGAGACTGACTCCACATGAGGTTTAATTGTCTGGCATAATGGTATCCTGTCTGGTGCCTGTGAACAATAGACCAACCTCCAAATGCACATAATGCTGTCTCCATGTCTAGTGGTCCAGACCTCAAAAAGAGTCAAAAGTTTATCTGGCAAACAATGGAACAAAACAGATTACAATACAATGGAGGTGTTTATGCACATAGTCCAGTGGCTGGAGCCAAGCACTCTGTCCTTTATGGTGGCTCAATGGGATCCAAAAACTGGAAAAGGGGTCTGTGATAAAAGGTATTTATTCTATATACAGTGCCTTGCAAAAGTATTCACCCCTCTTGACTTTTTACCTATTTTGTTACATTACAGCCTTAAGGTCAATGTTTTGTTAATCTGACTTTTATGTGATGGATCAGAACACAATAGTCTAAGTTGGTGACGTGAAATGAGAAAAATATATACATAAAACTATTTTTTTTAGAAATAGAAAACACAAAATGTACGTATGTATTCACCCCCTTTGTTATGAAACCCATAAAAATCTCTGGTGCAACCAATTACCTTCAGAAGTCACATACTTAGATTGCACACAGGTGGACATCATTTCACTAAGTGTCACATGATCTGTCATTACATATACACACCCCGGAGGCTGCAACACCTAAGCAAGAGGCACCACTAGCCAAACACTACCATGAAGACCAAGGAACTCTCCAAACAAGTAAGGGACAATGTTGTTGAGAAGTACAAGTCAACAGTAGGTTATAAAAAAAATATCCAAATCTTTGATGATCCCCAGGAGCACCATCAAATCTATCATAACCAGATGGAAAGAACATGGCACAACAGCAAACCTGCCAAGAGACGGCCGCCCACCAATACTCACGGACCGTGCAAGGAGGGCATTAATCAGAGAGGCAGCACAGAGACCTAAGGTAACCCTGGAGGAGCTGCAGAGTTCCACAGCAGAGACTGGAGTGTCTGTACATAGGATGACAATAAGCCATACACTCCATAGAGTTGGGCTTTATGGCAGAGTGGCCAGAAGAAAGCCATTACTTTCAACAAAAAAAATGGCACGATTTGAGTTTGTGAAAAGTCATGCGGGAGACTCCCAAAATGTATGGAGGAATGTGCTCTGGTCTGATGAAACTAATATTGATTTTTCAGCCATCAAAGAAAACGCTATGTCTGGTGCAAACCCAACACATCACATCACTCAAAGAACACCATCCCCAGCAGCCGGGACTGGGAAACTGGTCAGAGTTGAGGGAAAGATGGATGGTGCTAAATACTGTTATATTCTTGAGCAAAACCTGTACCACTTTGTGTGTGATTTGAGGCTAGGACGGAGGTTCACCTTCCAGCAGGACAATGACCCCAAACACACTGCTAAAGCAACACTTGAGTGGTTTAAGGGGAAACATGTAAATGTGTTGGAATGGCCTAGTCAAAGCCCAGACTTAAATCCAATAGAAAATCTGTGGTCAGACTTATAGATTGCTGTTCACAAATGCAAACCGTCCAACTTGAATGAGCTAGAGCAGTTTTGTAAGGAGGAATGGGCAAAAATCCCAGTGGTAAGATGTGGTAAGCTCATAGAGACTTATCAAAAGTGACTTGGAGCTGTGATTGCCGCAAAAGGTGGCTCTACAAAGTATTGACTTTAGGGGGGTGAATAGTTATGCCCACTGACTTTTGAAAGTCTTCAAAGTTGTGGGCATGTTCTGTAAATTAAATGATGCAAATACTCAAACAATCCACGTTAATTCCAGGTTGTGAGGCAACAAAACACAAAAAATGCCAAGGGGGGTGAATACTTTTGCAAGGCACTGTACAAACAAAAAATGCTATGGAATAATCACTCTAGTACAAGAAATCAGACCTACAAAATATGTATGTATATATATATATATATATATATATATATATATATATATATATATATATATATATATATATATATATTGTAGGTCTGAGTTCTTGTATTAGAGTGATTATTCCATAGCATTTTTAGTTTGTATATAGAATAAATACATTTTATTTCTGGAACTGTAAAGCATGGATAGTACAAGCATAGGTTTCACTTAAAATTTACTATGCTTTGCTTTTCTCTTTTACATTGTATACCTATACAAACATGTACTTAAGGTAGGGGGGGGGTTAGATCTGACGTACACACTGTGTGATGGGCTGAACATGACCCATGCATGATCCATTTAGGCTAGGTAATAAATAAAAGACACGACGACTGAAGTTGGGAGAAACAACGGGCCACAGCTTTATTATAACATTTTTAAACAACAACCTATAACTTATTTACATGAACTATTGTAGTCCTTTCTTCCCGGGGGAGGAGCCCGGCCACGGACAGTGACCTCACGCTTTGAGCCCTGCCCAAAGCCCCAATGCTTATCTTAAGCAGCCCCTGTGAGGTAGGGCCACCGCCCACTTAGGCCAGTGGGCCGGGCAACTCACCTCCCGCCAAGTCTTAAATTATCAATAAACAACATTCTTAGCCACTTCTCCAAAATTCTTTAGAACGATTTTTTTTTTTTTTTTAAAAGAATAACTACATTTTAAATTTTTTACCAACAAAATTACAGGGTGGGTGGGTGGGATTTCAGTCGGGAGACCGCGCTGCACTGAAAACGTCGCGAACCGCGGCTTCCGACACCCCCCCGACGCAGGTGATTGGATGACAGGACTCGCAGGCTCTGCTGGGTCACGCGACGCTACGTGCTGACCCAGGAAGCCTGTGCAGCCTCCGCGTCCTATAGCCTGTGTAGAATTTGCCTTCTTGACTATTAAATTTTCAAAGAAACGCTAATAAGCTATTTTTTTCTAGTAAATTGTTTGGAAGTTCTAATTGTGTTCCCAAAGTCTGTGCCAATATTCAAAGTAAGGTTGGCAGATCTTTGAGGCATATTTTTTTTTTCTTTTTTTACGTGAGAGATTCAGAATGCTTTGCTTTAATGTGTAGCCAAAGTTTTAATTGCAATCGGAGGGCTACTACTTGTAGTACAACAATTTTGCCAACTTTGCTGCTCCCCCGACTAACCTTCATTTATTGATCTACACTGTTGCCAACATATCAGTAGGTATTTTTCATACCCACTTTGAAAATTCATGAATACTGTGAAATTGTCATTTGCTCTCTTTTTAAGTTTTCATTGCAAACATTCAACTGTAGATATATTTGATGTTGTTTTCAGTGGCTTTATTTGAATTTAATTATGAGTACATATGTTACTGGAGAAGGAACTGGCAACCCACTCCATAAGGTTTGCCAAGAAGACCTTATGGATAAGCACGACCAAAGACATGGCATGCTGATATCATGACTGAATGACTAAACACCAATAAAAATAGGTTATTTCAAAAATACTTAAAGGACCTCTGTTGTTCTACATTCAAAATATACCCTTTTTTGAGGGCTATCGCTTTAAAATGTGTGTGTATGTATATAGTATAAAAAATGACAATCTCTAATTATTTTTATTTTTTTTTTATATGCAATTATGCTGCCATGCATTCTACCATTTTGGTTTCTTTTGATCAGCTTCCAGAGATGAGAGGAGACTTTCAAAGCAGTGAAAGATTCATTTTTTTAAAATCACGCATTTAAAAAACAAAACAAAAAAGCAAAATTTACAGGGATTGTTTAGCCATTTTTTTTTTTTTTCTTTATAAGTTTTTTTTCTTTCTATAAAATTGGTGACCTAATTTTACGCTCACTTATTGTGGAAAGGGTTTCACATTTGCATTTCCGTATAAGTTAGGCCTTAAGAGACTTCTTAAAAGTAATTGAAGTGCATTTTATATGACAATTACATTGCGGATAATAAATTAAGTCACATAGTTAAAGAAAAATGCTGACAAAATTTGTTCTTTCCTTACAGGGCTGCCTCATTTTAAGTGATGAGTTGAATCACACATCTTTAGTACTGGGTGCCAGACTTTCCGGAGCCACTATTCGAATTTTTAAACACAACAGTAAGTGTGTTTGCTTCAATACACATTGCGTTCAGTAGGTTTAAATCATTTATTAACTCTATAGAAGAAATGCTGTAAAGAATGTTATATAAGATTGTATGTTGGATTTTTTTTCTTACTCTGTATAGAAAATGTTGCATAAGTTATGTTTACGTAAGTGCATAGAGATCTGAGGTGTGGTTAATCCATTCCTTCCTTATGGTGACCTCATGCGTTGCTTGCTTTTTCTTCATAGAAGACCTTTATTAGTGTGGGTGTAAAATGTGCTTATGGAGAATTGTGTATCTCTGTATCCAATAAACCTGTATTTTAACTGTGTACTAAGAGACCACAAACAGGCCATGATTTAAAGATTTCGCTTACGGGGTGTAGGTGTGCTAATCTGTGGTCCAGTCATTCTGACTCTGATATACCTGTGCCTGGGTGAGGATATACTCCGAGCCTGGCCTTTTGGTGGTTTCTGAGGACATGTTCAGGAATCACTGCACTGCTATATCCTCCATTGTTTCAATAGCACATTGCTGTATGTTTGCGCTGTACAATAGCCCACGGTAAACTGCGATCCAGCATTATTTAGTAAAGACTTTTCTACTTGTATGTAAAACAATACAAGCAATACCATCACTACTCACTAAACCCCTAAAGGGGCCAAGCCAGGCAGCGGTGATACCTTACTGATTGTACAGTTACCATCACATCAAGGTATGTGTTGTAATAGAAGTAATGGAGAATAGAGCATTTCCTAATTTGTTTTAATACCTTTTCTAATCATAAATGTTATTATAATGGAAGCACCGTTAACTTAGAACAGTTACTTTAAGTTCAGTCTACTTTTGTTTTTAACAGACACCACAAGCTTTTATCATATACTAGCGACTTGCCTTTCAAATAATGACGGCAATAAAATTGTAAGGCAGGCAATGCTGTTTGCCTCATAATGTAAGGCTTTTAGTCCTTTGACGCTCATTGTGAGCCTCTCCGCTCATGTACTTTTGTTCGTCGGAGCACCTTTGGTGCTTATTGCAAGTCCCACGCTGAGCACCTTCGGCGTTCATTGCGAGCCTCTCCCCTCGTGTACTTTTGATCCTCTGAGCACCCTTGGCGCTCATTTTGAGCCCCTTCGTCTCTCCCCTGCTCTTTTTTTTTTATTTTTATTTTTTATATAATTTTTTATAATAATGAATTATTTAAATAATAAATTGATATACTTTACCTTTTTCGAATAGCATTCGTTTTTTTTCGGATGCAATTTTTCTTGTTGCTTAGTGGATTTTCAAATGGATAAACTCTGCAAATTGTGTTTAAATTGTCATGCAACCTCACTCCCAGACGTCCTGGCTATTTTTTTAAACTTGTAGTCCCGCTTTCCTTTTTGCAAAGTGTTTACGGCCATTATTTTTTTTTATTTTTTTTTAAACTGCTACGGGTCTCGCATTGTGAATGGGGTAACTGAGATTTTTGTTGATCTGTAATTCCGCGGGTCATAGGGATGAGCGCCTACAGCGACAGAAACTGTGGCCCTCGCTTCGCAAGGGTGGCAGTTGCTCTGGACTCGCTGTGCGAACCCGCAAGCGTTAGCAACAACCCATATTGCTTACACTTATATATGCGAATTGCCCGTCAAAAAATGACGGCAATGAAATTGTAAGTGAGCTAAGGGTGTTTGGTGTATATAATGTGGCTGATGTAGCGTTGTTCGTTTTCTATGTCGTGCAAGTTTTTCGTATTATTAGTTTTCTATGTCGTGTGAGTTTTTCGGAATATCCGTAGCTGTTTGGTGGTGGTTTGCGTGTTTATGGTAGTGTTTTTGCGTGTTTAGCCTCGTTTTCGTTTTGTTCGCCGGCCATTTTTTCTGTCGCTTAGGTGATTTTCGGGTGTCTAAACTCCGAAATTTGTGCTTAAATGGAGGTGTAACTTCACTTGCAGAGGTCCTCGGTGCCCCCCTTGCTGTGAGTAACCTTTTTATGTGTTTGTTGTTTGTATTTGTTGTGTTTGTAATGTTTTTGGGGTTGCGCGGGTTGCGTCCTTGTTTTCTAATCTCGTAGGTGTTTTTCGGCAAATCCGTATGTGTTTCATGGTGTTTTGCCTGTTTAGGGTCCTGTGAAATATGTAGGTATTTGGTGGTGTTTCGCGTCTTTAGACTGCTGTAGCCTCGTTTTCGTTTTTTTCGGCGGCCATTTTTTCTCTCGCTTAGAGAATTTTTTTAGTGTCTAAACTGCTTTAATTTCAGTTAAATTGAGGTGTAACTTTAGTTTTCGAGGTCCTGGATGCTTTTTATGGATTTGTCCTGGATGCTTTTTATGGATTTGTTGTGTGTATTTGTGTGATTTTTTATGTTAAAGCTGTAATTTCTTGGAGCCTCGCAACTGCGTACCTCGGTTTGCGTGGCGCCGGTTCTGCAATGAGCAGCGCTCATTGCAGTCTAAGTCCAATGGGTCTTGCGATGAGTGCCTGTAGCGCTCATCGCGAGCCCTTCAATTAGCGCCCTCTGCGCTCATTGCAGCCCTGCAATATTTAATATTTTGTGACCAACGGGCCCGTATATCCACAACTATTATATGTTATTATTATTAACTTTTATGTGTATGAAGCCAACATATTCCGTAGCGCTGAACAGGGGACAAGAACATGGAAAATACAATATTAACAAAATCAGAAAATGAAGGGCCCTGTTTTGAGCTTAGAATCCTTGCAGGAAGTGCTTTTTTTCAGCGCTCTACAAGATTGGAAACTCGCTACTTACAATCTAAAGGGAATGAATAAATGCATAAAAATGTAAAGGATATATACAGTTTTTTTGGCCTCCTAAATGCATTTTATTGTTATCAGCTATAGACAAAATGAGCAACTATAGTCATTTAATATTCAGCATTCATATTTGGCACAATTTTTATAAATGAACTAGCGACTTGCCCGTCAACAAATGACGGCAATAAGATTGTAAGGCAGGTAATGGTGTTTGGTTGAGACATTAATTTTGTTGGTGTTCGGAGATCCTTGGCTCGCTCATTGCGAGCCTCGCGCTGAGCGCCTTCGGCGCTCATTGTGAGGCTGTTGGTTGTGTGTTATGAGCAACGTTGGCGGTGGTTTTTTGTATGCTAATGAAGTAATTAATACATTAATAAATTAATATACTTTTTACCTATGTTGAAGTAATATATGCAGGAAGCATTGTGTTGAAGAGCTGACAATCTGTTTTGATGTTGCTGCAGCATGCAATGTCGGTTTTCAGTGTTGTGGAGCTGATGTGTAAGTGTTAGCAATTTGTGCATGGTAAATAGTGTAGTGTAAATAGTCTGAGTGCGCGAGGAAAATCTGTTAGTGTAGCTGTGTACTTCGCATTGCGTAAGTTAGTGTTGTAAAATGTCGGTTAATGTGTATGTGGTATGCGTCTGTGGATGATTTAGCGTCCTTGTTTAATAGTGTATCTTGGACCTCATACGGCTTTTTCGGAAAATCCGTATGTGCTTCGTGTTTTGCGTGCTTAGAGTCCAGTAGCCTCGTTTTTGTTTTTTTCGGCAGCCATTTTTCCTCTTGCTTAGGGGATTTTCGTGTGTCTAAAGTCTTGAATTTGGACTTAAATTTAGGTATAACTTCAGTTGCAGAGGTCCTGGGTGCCCCTCCTTGGTGTGGGTAAGGTTTTTATGTATTTGGTGTGTATATTTATTGTGTTTCTATAGTTTTGATGTGCGCGCGTGTCGGGCGTTAAGGTCGTATTTTTGCATCCTTGTTAATAGTGTATTTTTGACCACGTTTTGGGTTTTTTCAGCGCCCATTTTTTCTCTCGCTTAGAGACTTTTTGAGTGTCTAAACTCTTTTATTTTAAGTTAAATTGAGGTGTAACTTCAGTTTTCGATTTCCTGGGTGCCCTCTCTTGCTGTGGGTATGCTTTTTATGTATTTGTTGTGTGTATTTATTGTGTTTTTCATGTTTTGATGTGCGCGTTTTTTGGACGATTTTTGCGAGGTCGTAATGGGTCGTAACGTGTCTCGTATTTTCCTTTCATAACTACGTAAATGTTGCGAGGTCCGCAGGCTCACTGCGCGAGCCTGCAAGCGTTAGCAACAGCTCGCATGCTCACAACTATATATGTGATTGTGACGTCCTTCAGTATTATTCCTGGGATCCCTGGGTACATGAGTACATGAGTATATACAGTAGATTGCATTATGTATAGCAGAATGGTAACATGTAAATGGGTGCAGCTTGAACATCTCAAATACAGCAGCAACAAAAAAGAAAGAAAAGGAAAAAAGCACTGTGAGTTAATAATTCACTGTGATTGGACAAAATTCATTAAAGTGGGTAATAAAAAAATAAATAAAAAAAACAGCCTAGGATGTGGGTGCGTTCTAAGCAAACACTGTGCCTTTTTTTTTTTTTTTTTTTTACAGTGTCAGTATAAACATCATGTGATATTAGGTCACTCTCACATAAAAGGTGGACTTTATCCCTCATTAAAACCACTCTGTGACTGATTAGTAATCAATCCTATGTTAGTCACTTGGAAGGTGATTTATATAACTGTGAAAAAAAGGTTATTACAGTTGCCAAAGCACACTCCAATATCCTCTCAAGCTGTTTATTCTTCTCATTATCCCCACTATTTGATTTAATAGACCCAGCAAGCTGAGGGATTGATATTGGGTAAAAAGTGTTTAGGAAATAAAAAAATTAAGAACCCCTGTAGTTTGAGAAAATGTTGCACGCTGTTAAGTAACCATTGTAGTCAGTGTGATTCTTTTTGTTCTTAAAAGCGCTTATTGTGTGCTCTTCTTTTTAATAATAATTTCATTAAAAAAATGAGAGATTCGAAAGGTAAATAGTTTGCATTTGAATTCCTCTTCAAATTGTTTTTCCAACAATGGAGCCAAGGTGCGTGCATGGGTACAATAGTCCATGGTAAATTGGGATCCAGCATCTCAGGTTATCGTGGGATTTATTAAAGGCTTTTTTTCTACTGTCCCAGCAAGCCATACGCGGGTTACCTGTGATATCATAGATGGGATGTTAATTGGGCGTGTTACCCGCAGCATAAAATGTGAATCCAAGTTCTCTGATGTTAATAAACACAAATTTTGCTATTAACTATCCATGATGCTGATATTCAGCATCATGTGTTTCAACCCCTCATTAGCAGTATGTTTTATATTTATATACAATTATATTACAAATATTCAGCCATTAACATAAATGGCTAAATAAAACAGGAAAATTATGTCAACACAATGCTTACAGTAGCATAAAATAGTTTTTGTTGTGTGTGTATATATATATATATATATATATATATGTGTGTATATATATATATATATATATATATATATATATATAGATGTATGTATGTATGTGTGTGTATATATATATATATATATATATATATATATATATATATATATATATGTATATATATATATATATATATATATAATGTGTATATATATATATATATATATATATGTATGTGTGTATATATACACTGAGGGAGGCTTTTTCAGCATAAACAATGTGCTGAAAAAGTTGGTTTATACTCGAGTATATACGGTAATTATAATAGTAAGTTTCAGTAAACCACATATAGACCTGAGCAGTGCTAATGCACAATGTACAGCAGTATAGACCACATTATTAAAAAATGTTCTATAATATACATATTGTAAGGTGTACTACAAAATGTAAAAAAAAAGAAATATATATATATATATATATATATATATGAGCTCTGGAAACGCAATTTAGCAATAAAGTCTGTTCAGCCTAAATATGCTGAACAGACAGACTTTATTGCTAAATTGCATTTCCAGAGCTTATATATATATATATATATATATATATATATATATATATATATATATATATATATATAAAAATTTCTTTTTTTTTACATTTTGTAGTACACCTTGCAATATGTATATTATAGAACTAGCAGAAACTGCTTACTCTGCATTTCTAACAATTTTTTGTTAGTGTGATATCTATGTCTCTTCATTGTTTGACCTTGTCAAAAACTATTTTATTTCATTTTCATTTTGATGACAGGCTTCATAGGGATATGTTGCTCGTTTCTGTTTGGCCAATTTTAAGAAACGCACAAATATTATCTTCCATATTATAAAAGTTAGAAGTCAGCAAGTTGACAGTTTATTATTTTTAAACTACTGCTGTGATTTCTGCTAATATTTGTCCTGCACATTCTAAGAAAAAGTCAGATGAACCGGAGGTTAGCTTTTTCCAAGTGTTTGAAGATGACCGACGATATCTTGACCCATAGAAAGCGCTGTGTGTAGTTTTGTATGTGGTGGATGTAGGGTGTATTTAAAGCTTCCAATTGTTGGATAATTTAAAACCATAGGTAATAACTAGAAATGTATCAATTGAATAAGATTTAAAACAAATTTTGTGATTTGTGGCTTTGTAATCATTATTGCATTTTCTCTTAAAAGTTTGCTGCTAAATGCATTTGAATTTTTTAATTGCTCTTTAAAGTAAAATATTTATAAGATGCAGACTAAGAAGAGATACTCAATTCATCCGTTAACCTCACTGGCGGTCTGGCCGGGTCTTTGCCCCAGAGTGTTAAATTGGTACACTCGGGGGTGCTGTCTCCGCCAGACCGCCTTGTTCTGCCCCCCGCGTCGCCTACGCACGCAGGGAAGGGAACTCGGAAGATGGATGCGTGTGATCCCGAGCATTGCTTGGGGTTGCCATTTAGGATTACCGCTAAGGCAGTTAATCTGATGAAAGCACTTTAATTTTTTCAGCAGTTAGCCATTAAATCTATAATCTTTTACACCACTTTTGTTGTTATTTATTACTATATCATCTAGATATATATGCAGACCCCGGATTAAAGACGAGATCAGTTCCTCAGAATGTCTTTAGGTCGTATTTTTATGTAACTCGGATCCCTTATTAATAATAATAATTGCAATACTGCAATGGCTCATGTGGTAATAATAACAGGCTGTGACGTCATACACATGTGATAGGGTCTCGGTCGGTGGTGTATCCTGGCAGCTGCAGTATTACTCAGCCCTCTTGCCCATTCAGATGCACATAGCTATGTGAGAGTAGGGACTTAGCACCTTGGCAGTTTAACTGGTGGACCCTTATAAACCGCTGGATAGCAACAGTTACCCCTTACTCTCTGGTGCATCTATATGTCTCTACATTAGAATGGACATTTGTGGCTGGTTACTGCTCCCTACCTTAACGTGATACCACACTCTTATTGGTATATTTTGCTGTTGTATCAATCCACTGTACCAGTGCAGCCTGACAGTAAGTGGCAATAAGTGGAAGGTTTTCTGAATTTGGAACAATAGCAGTCCTGTGCTATACAAGGAGTGTCTAACCCACATATTTACTTTGCCAGCAGATTAGTAATTAAAATACATAATGTAGGACACATTTATGTCCATTTCCAGCAATCGAATTGTGGGCTTCACTAGCTCTACTTTTGCTCTGCTATTCAATTGGCTGGGCCTGCGTTTAGGCACCGGTCGCGAGAATCGGAAAACATGCTCTTGGCAGTAGCATTTTCGGGCTGGAACATGATCGCTGAAGCAAGTCCATAACTTGCGGTTTTAAACCCGAAAAATAAGAGCACTTTAAAAGCAAATATAAAATCAATCCAGCACTGTAAATAATGGGGAACACATTGGGGGTGACATTGGAATTAAAAGCACAACATTCTCAAGCTTGGACATTGCCAAAATATAATACTTTATTTCATGTTTAATTTCCGCCCAAAGTACTACAGGCTTGAATGACCTTCTACGGTCTTGAATTTGTAGTGAATATATATATATATATATATATATATATATAATTTATTTTTATTGGTGCCATTTTCTCTGTGGGGCTCTTCATTTGCCAATCTTCTGTTAATGTTTGTCTCAAATTTGGTGGTTGTCTGAATGCGAGAATGGGAGGTTTGGGAAATATATATTATGTGACTATGTATGACACCGTATGACACCTACACTAATACAGACCTGTGCACTCTCAAAAGCTAGTCTTGAAAACTATGAATCTGATTTCCAATAAAAAAGGTATCGCTATACAGTGGGGGGGGGGGGGGGGGGGGGGGGAGTGTATTTGATCCCCTGCTGATTTTGAACATTTGTCCACTGACAAAGAGATGATCAGTCTATAATTTTAATGGTAGGTGTATTTTAACAGTGAGAGACAGAATAAAAAAGAAAAAAAAAAGAAAAACCCATGTCAAAAACGTTATAAAATGTATTTGCAGGTCAATGAGGGAAATAAGTATTTGACCCCTTCGACTTAGTACTTGGTTGCAAAACCCTTGTTGGCAATCACAGAGGTCAGACGTTTCTTTTAGTTGGCCACCAGGTTTGCACACATCTCAGAAGGGATTTTGTCCCACTCCTCTTTGTGGATCCCCTCCAAGTCATTAAGGTTTCGAGGCTGACGTTCAAAATCATCAGGGGATCAAATACTTTTTCCCCCACGATATACTGCAATACTCTGATTATTCATCCAGATTACTGGAGACTCAGGGCTACCTCACTCTTCATATATATATCTTGTTTCACATATGGTGGGCTAAGAGTGATAGAAGCCCTCCACCGTACAAAGTACAGTAGTACAAATAAGGAATAGTACATTAGTGATTCTATTTGAATGTCTAAAAAATAAGTTAATAAAAACTTATTTCCTGCTCAAATTTCTCAGAAATACAGTATATGCAAAATATATTTGAAAGGTGGCAATAAAAAAACAAGCTTGTGGAAGTTCAATAGATTCTTAAGTCTTTATCATGTCAAGAGGTGAGGACAGAGTAGGGGGAAATAGCCCTATACGCCTCCCTCTATTGTAAATATTACAGTATTTTTCTGTGTATAAGACAATATTTCTTATACTAGGAATGTTGCAATTACATACCCTGGTCGGGTACTGTAATGCTGTATCTGGCCACTAGATGATGCTGTGGCACTGTTTTAAGGCAGGAGAAAAGATCACACGTATTGGAAATGCAATGGTTATGATTTCAGTTCTTGTGTCCATAGAAATGTGTATTTTATAGCTTATTGTGCTACACATATATTTAAAGGCACTTTGTCATGATTGTCACTGATTTCCATTCCAGCTCACTATTCCTGTGATCACATCACTTATTACTCAGTCGAGCTGTGCATTGCATTTTTCCAGATTAAGTGATGTGGTGACAGAGATAGTGAGCTGGAATGGAAATCAGTGAAAATCATGACCGAAAGTGCACTGAAATATATGTGTAGCATAATAAGAAGTTATAAAATACACAGTTGCATATTTATTTATGTATTAATTTTGGGCTCCAAAAATAGGGGTCGTCTTATAAATGGGGGCGTCTTGTACACAAAAAAATCTGTATATATAATATACACCACTAATTTATCATGCAAAACATTTTTGAGTATGAAATCATCTTTTAATTGATGATAGTACATTTGCAGTTACAGTGTCTGTTTAATACCAGCTTTATCCCTATACAAACCATGTATAGATGCACAAAAATGACCTCACAGCTATTGTCCTTTTACACTGTAAAAAAGTAACTTGTAATATGTCAATGTTTATCCTTTCTCTAGTTAATACATCAATAATTGCCCACACGCGAATGACTAACTGCTTGCGTACCTTTGTTTCACTGTGTATAGACAAGGCCTTGTAATGCAACACCATGCACCTACAATGAACGGCTTCGTTTGTTTGGTAACCTACAGCTGCAGTCAACAAATGACCTTTTCCCCAAGAGTAGACTTTCAGAAATCAAACATCTAGGGAAAAGTAAATAACACTTTAGGTAGCCAATTAAAAATCAAAGAAATGCTTTGAAATGAAAAATTATTTTAAGCAAAATTAAAATAGCATATTAGCACCCAGTAGCATATAATATCCTCCTGTCTCCCTTGTGGCAAATCTTCGTTTACCGACTTAGGGCCATATTCTATTAGCTGCTCGCCACTGCCTTCAACCTGTACTTTTGGCTGCATGTGTTTAGTTTTTTTTTTTCTTGTTTTTTTTCTTCTTCTTCTTATATCTATCTATCTATCTATCTATCTCTATATATATATATATATATATATATATATATATATATACAGTAAATAAAAAGTACATCTGTGGTCAGATTTGAATGTCTAAAGCAAGTTAAAAAAACCTGCTTCCAGCTCAGAGTTCTGAGAAAAACAGTTATTACACTGCATTCTGGGAAGTTGAGCTGGGACACACAAATATGCCCACAAATGCCTCGCTCTTCATTCCGTAGCCATCATCAAACATGGCTTCCATTAAGCTTCTGCAGGCTGTATTACACAGCTTTAATGCAAAGCCAAGGTTGGAATAAACACAGGCTGAGTATCCAATCCATGTACAGCTGTTTCAAGCTTACTGGCTATCATCAGCATGGATATATAATATATATATATATATATATATATATATATATAAAGTGTTTAGATGTATTCTATTGACTCCAGCTCGCAAATTCCGACGCAAGTCTGAACTCGTAAACCCTAACTTTTTAGGTCTGATTTCAGGGAACGTGATCATATGATCTTAAAATATTTAAGCAAGCCTGAAATGTAGTACTTAGACAGAGCCAATAGCAAATGAGACCTTCATCATGATATCCGTAAAACATGGAAGGTACAGGTAATCTTCAATCGGAGGCTAAGAATTAATTAGTGCCAATATGTAATATTTGCCAATCGGGATCTCAATCTAGCAATCTTGAAATGCATAGTCCATGTTGGTTTCATGATGTTTATTAACCCCGGGATCAATATTACTCCCGGGATCAATATTACTCAGAAATAACCTTTAAAAATAATTTTTTTTAATTGCATATTTGTGGTTTTGAGACTGCTGTGCAATTTAATTCTAATGCCTTTCCATGCCTTCCCATGCTTTTAAAGTACATTATTGTGTGTTTCATTGCTGCTACAGCTCTAATAGGTGTTTGAAAAAGCCCTTGTGAGTCCTATCTAGTACTCGTAATATTTTTGACAGAAACGTGATGCTTTTTTCAATGGCAGGGTAGACTTTATTTGCGAGCTAGAGCTAACGCTGTAATAGAATTTTGTGTAACTTTTTAATTGTTTAGAGCTCATAATATTCGAGCTGTGCTAAAACCAATGGAGTTCTAAGGTCGTTTTTGCAGGTTTGGCTGTCCCGTAGTGATTATGGGCAGGGAACCCGTAGTTGTGTTGCGAGTAGCTAATAGATTATGTGGCAATATTAAAAACAGTTTTAAGTGTGTATAAATTTACGAATTGGGCAAAGAATAGGGCCCTTAGCGGCTAGACCTATTTGTAACCGGTAGCGTCCCTTCCACTTCCAGATCTGCTGAAAGCCTTGACAATTATTACTGTTTAATGCAATTTTGCAGTCTACCATTTTGGTTTCTGATTATTTACTTCCAGAGTTGGGTGAAAACTTTGAATGCAGATGAAACTTCTGTGTGGACAGTTGCAATGTGGAAAGCTTGTTAGATTGCAAGGACAGACCTCTTGAGAAAATAGCAGACAGAATCAACTAAGAAAAGAAAATTGAGCCACACAGTACTGAATTAATCAATAAAAAGTTAAAATGAGGACTAATAACAATAGCTCTTTTATCATTGCAGTTTAATATGAAAACAATACCACATGACAAGAATAGCTAATTGTAAAAGTGTTTAGATAAGGGGTTTCCAAGCTCGGTTCAGGTGAGCCGTACACAGGCCTAGATTTGAGGATTTCCTTTCTGTGCACAGGTGTCACTCAGCATGGCTGAAGAAGCAATAGTCACCTGGGTGCAGCAGGGGTATCCTCAAATCCAGGGCTGTGTGTTGCCCACCAAGACCGAACTTGGACAACCCTGGTTTAAAAGAATGGTTCAAAATTACTCTCCCCATGTATGTAATACATCAGTTATTGGAACAATCTGCCATGTTTCTTTAAAACCAAGTATAATTGTCATGTAAAATAATAACTTTTGTTAATTGATTCAGACCTCACTTTGTACAGGCAGAGTTATTTTTTATAGATTATCTAAATAAGTTTATTTATATGTAGACCCTGTTACTACTCACAGTAAATCTAAGCTGCTGTATATCTCTCAAATCAACGATTTCCCAAAATGTGTGTTTTTTTAAGAGTGTGTTTTTGTTTGCATTAGAAAATACTAACTTTTTGCTATTTTAATATGGACATAATTTGGCATTTCCATTTCACTGCTCAAAAACAATTGCAGATTGGCATTGGTAAAAGTTTTAACAGTGTTTAAAAAAAACTGTAAATATATACAATTATGTTTGTGTTGCTTTTTCAATTAGCCATTTTATTGAAATACATTTTTGTGGGAAAGAGAAGGACTGAATTAATAGAAGAGGTTTAGTAATTAGAAATCGAATAGGATTAAAAGAGGGTTAAACTCGTAGGCCTCTTCTGGATCACTATCTTGTTTTGGTGAACGGGCTTATGTACCTTAATAAAGCTGTGAGCTATAAGATGTAGGTTCACCCAAGACGGGCAGGTCATAGCAGAGACATCAGAAAAATTGAGGTCCATTGGAGAATGAACTAGTAACCCACTCTGTATCTTTGCCAAGAAAACAATATGGAGACGCACAGATAGATGTGCCTGCAATGCAGCTTCTATATGGTCACCGATAGTGTGATATGACTGAATAACGAGAATTAATTCGAGAGAAGTCCTCAAAGTCTATACCCTCAATAACTAAAATATTTTAAGTGAATTTGTAATTATTTTTAAAAGTTGAGTCTGCTTTCTCACAGTTTAAGCCTGTATCTAGTGGTGCATAGCAAAACTGGTGACTTCTATATTCCTATTTGATAGAATTAATTTTGTCCGATACATTAACTTTTAATTTCATCATTAATATATGTAACCGTATACATGGCAGAGCAAACCTGCTCCATGCATCATTTCAGAAGCAAAAGGTCATCATGAGGTATCAAGACGAATGTTTTGTTTTTTGCTCTCAATCATAATTTACCAAATACCAATAGAATGTGAAGATCACGTCCTCATTTTTAAACCAAATGACCAAAATGTTACTTCCTGATATGTGCATGTAAAAAATCTGCTGGAGACTGCAGTGCTAATGTAAATTTTAAACGTAAGCTATAAAAGCTACATTGTGTTTTATAAATTCTTTTTTTATTCATGTTATTCCTAATAAGTTGCTGAATAAACAAATTAAACCCTAAAGCCAATGATAGAGCCCTATCAATGACCACTACAGTGACCCATTAGCTACTGTAATTTTAATAAGGTAACAATGAAATAATTTCTCTGTTTCTAATGATATGCTTTAGATTGGAAAGATATGCTTGCCTGTAAATCACATATATAGTTCTGAGCATGCAGGCTGTTGCTAACACTGCGGGCTCGCGCAGTTGCGGGCATGGAGCGCCGAAAGCGCTCTATGCCAGCAACTGCGGACCTCGCAAAATTTACGGAGTTATGAAACCAAAATACGAGACACGTTACGACCTCCCAAAAAAACGCCTGAAACCCCGCACATGAAAAACACAATAAATACACACAACAAATACATAAAAAGCTTACCTACAGCAAGGGGGGGGCATCCAGGACCTCGAAAACTGAAGTTACACCTCAATTTTACTCCAAAAAAAAGCGTTTAGACACCCGAAAATCCCCTAAGCGAGAGAAAAAATGTCCGCCCAAGAAAACGAGGCTACAGCACTCTAAAGACGCAAAACACCACCAAATACCTACGGACTTTCCGAAAAAGACGTACGAGATCCGAAAACAAGGATGCGACCCTAAAAACATTAGAAACACAATAAATACACACAACAAACACATAAAATGCTTACCTACAGCAAGGGGGTGCACCCAGGACCTCTGCAACTGAAGTTACACCTCGATTTAACTCCAAATTTCAGAGTTTAGACACCCAAAAATCACCTAAGCGACAGAAAAAATGGCCGCCAAACAAAACGAAAACGAGGCTAAAGGACCCTAAACGCGCAAAACACCACCAAACACCTACGACATCCGAAAACAAGGACGCTAAATCAGCCACAGCTGCATACCACACATTAGGCGCCATTTTAGAACAATAACTTATACAATCCGGAAGTACACAGCTACCCTAACGGATTTGCCTCGCGCACGCACACTATTACACTGCACACATTCATGACGCTTACACAGCAGCTCCACACCACTGATGCTGCAACATGAAAACAGATTGCCAGCTCTTAAACACAATGCTTCCTGCATATATTACTTCACAATAGGTAAAGTTTTTATTAAGTTCTTATTTTATTAATTATTCATTGCCATACCAAAAAAAAAACACCAGCGCTGCTCATAGCACACAAACATCCAAGAGCCTCGCAATGAGCGCTGAAGCATCTTAAAACACCAATAAAATTAATTTTGCACGCAAACAACATTACCTGCCTTACAATCTTATTGCCGTCATTTTTTTCCGGGCAAGTCGCTAGTGTTATTATAGTTGGTACTGGCTGTTCTTTTAATTTCAGTGTACTAACCATATGTTTACTTCCTCTATCCGTGGCTAGCAATGTAGTAATCATGCTGCCTTTCAGAAAATGACTTGCTAAATTCATAAAGGGCATTTGTTTTCATTTACAATGAATGGAAATGAAAAGTCACATGCAATTTTGAACACTCTGCTATTACATAAAATTGATTTCGGAAAAAGCAAAACAAAAGTATAATTTTATTACAAACGTCACTACTGTCTAGCAGATGTTAGAATTCCTCTCGGTGTGATCTCTGTACATTTCAACATGTGATTATACAAATATTTAATGAAATTAATATTTGTTAAATTACCATAATAATTTAGTATGGGAAAATATAATGAATATTTGAGGATGAGTCTTAGGGAATCCTCATTTAAGGCAACCTCAATAATCTTTATACATACTAAAGAAAAAGAAAAACTGATTTGAATATTATGTGAAAATTGTTGTGGTGTATTTCACTTGCTCGTAATGATTTAGATAATTGACTGTGAGTCTCTGAATGCCGAGATATTGCTGGATGCATTCTCAGCCTCACATACAGTTTCCTAAATCCCTATGATCACGCGCTAACCTTTCAGTCCCTCAGATAAGCTTATCAATAATATAGAACTTGCAGATAGGGGATTAATGAGGATTTAAATGCAGTTTTCACTTATGAGTTATGGAACTTTTTCTGTGTATCTTTTACACGTTGTGTAAAGGACCATAGTGATGAAATATTTACAATTTTATATTTTCAAGTGTAATTCTTCAAAATAGTATAAGTGTTTTAGAATGAAAAATAAAAAAACAAGACTCTGGGAGTCTGTCAGGGCACATCCTGAGAATAGTGAGTTAACAAAGTAGATGAACTACTACATTTAGAGCAATATGTGTATATTAGACAAGATGAAGCTTATACATTTGAATTATTAAGACCGCTGTGGTTAGAATTTAAAAACAAAATAACTAAGAACGGAGGCAATTGCCAAACCCAACGAAACTTCCCATCCACACCCTCTCCCATTATTTTCTTTCCACTCAAGCTTTTACTTTGATAAGACAGTTCAGAAGCTCCTTTCTGCCTCTGCATAGTGGCACACTGAGTGATCATCACAAACTTCTTCTAATGACTATGTGCCCTTTGCAGAGGGGAACCATTATCCCAATTATCGTAGAAAGAATGAGCATAAGATTCGGTATACCGAAGCATGAGAAATAGTGACCACAAAATCCAAACCCAAATACTCATCTGAAACTCTGGAACTTTCTATTTCTGATTCATTGAGCTTTTCCAGGACTAATGAAAAGAGTGCTTATTACCTAAATCATCACTGATCTCACCAGATAGTTCAGGCACTATGAGAAGCACATAATTTTGTTTATTAAATAAAAACTTTAAAAAGGAACAACATATTACCTTTTTATTTTATTTTATACTAGTAACTTGCCCATCAAAAAGGATGGGATAATATTTGATGTGTCTCCCCCCCCCCCCCCCTCCCTCCCCTGTGTCTCTCCCCCCCCCTCCCCTGTGTTTCTCCCCCCCCCCTCCCCTGTGTCTCTCCCCCCCTCCCCTGTGTCTCTCCCCCCCTCCCCTGTGTCTCTTTCCCCCCTCTCCCTTCCCTGTGTCTCTTTCCCCCCTCTCCCTTCCCTGTGTCTCTTTCCCCCCTCTCCCTCCCTTGTATCTCTTCCCCCCGTATCTCTCTCCCCTGTGTCTTTTTCCCTGTGTCTCTATCCCCCCTCCCCTGTGTCTCTATCCCCCCCTCCTCTGTTTCTCTATCCCCCCTCCTCTGTTTCTCTATCCCCCTCCCCTGTGTCTCTATCCCCCACTTCCCTAATGTCTCTACCCCCCCTCCCCTGTGCCTCCTTACCTCCCTCCTTCCTCCCTGTATCTCTTTCCCCTTCCCCAGTGTCTCTCCCCCCTCCGCTGTGTATCCCTCCCTTGTCTTTCCCCCTCTCCCTCTCTCCCTCCCGTTTCTCTTTCCCCCTCTCCCTCCCTCCCTCCCCTGTGTCTTTCTCCCCTCTTCCTCCCTCCCTCCCCTGTGTCTTTCTCCCCTCTTCCTTCCCCCTCCCTCCCCAATGCGCAATTCGCGGCTAGTTCCACGCATTGGAGCTAAGTGCGCATGGTCGATGCGCGTCCCCATGATGTTAGTTGATAATAAAACAAAGTTGTAACTGAAAAACTGTAAATAAAGTCCTGTTTTACTGCTAAATACTTTTAAATTGTCTTTTAGCACCATCTAGTGGTTGAATTCTAAAACAACATGTCATTTAAACTGCTGTAAATTAGTATTCATTAGCTTCATTCTTTTGCCAATTTAATAAGTGTTTGTTGTATAATTTTTATTCTTTAATGAATTAAGCACAGAATCTTTACAAAATATGTTTTTCATTCACTTCCATACAAAATAATTACTTGGTACCAAATGTGTGTCCAAAGCCCTGGAAAAATGAATATGCCTTCAGAATAAGAAAAAATAACGGACTGTGAATGGCTGACATGTCTTATTAGTAACATGTATTATTAGTAGATAGTGGATCGCTACCTTGTCATGGTAAAGATGCTTGTGTACCTCAATGAAGCTGTGAGCTATACCATGTGGGGCCACCGAGGATAGGCAGGTCATAGTAGAGAAGTCAGTCAAATTGTGGGCCACTCGAGAAGGAACTGGCAACCGCATCTTTGCCAAGAAAACCTTATGGATGAGCACAACCCAAAACTCGGACAGATGTAACTGGCGTGCTGCGTCCATATGGACACTACTGAAGGACTGAACAACAATAACAAGATAGCAGCAATAAAAAATATATATATTTGGCAAGACGCTAGTTATAGCTTTTGATCTCCGTGGCAGTATATGATGTCTGTTTAATGGTTTCAGATTTTACTA
Source organism: Discoglossus pictus (assembly GCA_027410445.1). Classification (NCBI taxonomy): domain Eukaryota; kingdom Metazoa; phylum Chordata; class Amphibia; order Anura; family Alytidae; genus Discoglossus; species Discoglossus pictus. Next base: position 70,138,887 of record CM050165.1, read on the forward strand.
ATTCTTTTATTATTCACTATATTCAAAGTGATAGTGTATATTGAAAGCATGATAAATTGAAGTTGCTGCTCCTTCGTATTTATTTTAGAGGGAGACTTTCACCCCAATAGCAAAGTGGTTTAATCTCAAAGAGCACTGAAAACTAGCTATACATTGTGTTTGCTATTTTTTCTCTACTCTAAGTCCCCAATGAGACATTCAGCATTGTTTGCACAGTGACTTTATGCCACTTTGTAGCTCCATAAGTTAATTTGTAGCTCAGAAAGTTTGATAATTGTGGGATCTAACTGCATGTTAACATTAGAGTACATTGTTTTTGCCAACACAAAAACCAACAAACCTATAGTGTTACTAATTTACACATCAAGTTAATTTTAATTGTAGCTGTTTATTTGCATAATAGCATGGCACAGGCAATGCTAACTATCATTGGTAACAATTGCCAAATACAATGTATTGCCAGTTTTTAACGCTAGTCAAGAACAACTTGATTTTGCGGTGACATACAAAAACTTTTATAACTAAATGTAGCACATCACAATAAATTATCCCTAGTTTGTTTCCATGTCTTTACACTTTCAGAATTCATTAGTTTATAACTACAATAGTTTCATATTTTAACAGGTTGCAATGAAGTATCAATATAATTTATGGATTAACCACACATATTTTGACCGCAGAAAAAAATATTAACTATCTGTAGATGTCATGTGATTGCAACAACTACAGTAAGAAATAAACCATCCATCAATATTCTGAGCATTGTATTAAAATGTAATGTATATCTTCCCAGTGCATTCATTTTATTATATCCAGGACAATAAGCGGAATAGAAACTAGAACACTAACTAATGCATTACTCAGAATGGCCATCTGGTGGCATGGTAGATTTGGATACCATAACAAGACAAGATAATATAATCAATCCTTGCTAGGACATGCTGAAACTCAATATAGTGCACATTATGACTTTAAATAAGCATACTGACTATATATTAAGGGGATGTGGAACATCCATATGTTATATTATGACATTTATTGTGACTTTAAGTTCATAAATGATGATCTTTTTCTGTTGACCATCCACTTCTACTCCATATTTTCTCCTCCCTTGGCATGCGAGACACTGCTCCTTTGTGGCTCTCATATGTACAAGATCGATCATTTTTCATCTTCTTCTCCTCACCCCTTGTCTGTTGGCATACCCCAAGGATCAGTCCTAGGCCCTCTCCTCTTCTCCATCTATACATCCTCACTTGGTACCCTAATAAACTATATATTATACTACTATATAAAACTACTATATTATATACTTCATTATCATCTCTATGCAGATGACTCTAAAATCTACCTCTCAACACCAGATCTATCCCCCTCTCTTCTAACACACGTCTACAACTGCCTCTCTAGTATAGCTTCTTGGATGTCCTCCCACCATCTAAAACTCATCATGTCTAAGACTGAACACTTAATCTTCACACCCTCTACTACAGCTTAAATTCCTCACATCGCTCTCACTGTCAACAACGCCATCATCGCTCCCACCTCCCAAGCCCATTGACTTGGGGTTCTACTGGACCCTGCCCTCTCTTTCATACCTCACATACAGTCACTAACAAAATCTTGCCTTCTCCATCTCCGAAACATTTCCAAAATTCTCGTCTTAAATATTGCAACTCACTTCTTGTTGGCCTGCCCACCACCCGCCTTTCCCCACTTCAATCCATAATGAATGCCTCCGCCAGACTCCTCTTCTGTACACAATGTTCAGTGTCGGCACCACCTCTTTGTTAATCGCTCCACTGGTTTCCCTTAGCCTCCAGAATAAAATTGTAAATCATAACCCTAACTTACAAAGCCCTCAACAACAGCACACCCCTGTACATCTCTGCTCTCGTACTCCCCCACACGCCCCCCTTCTTTCTGCTAACGACCTTCTTCTCTCCATCACTCTTATCACCTCCTCTCACTCCCGCCTCCAGGACTTTTCTTGTGCTGCCCCTATTCTCTGGAACTCCTTGCCTTGCTCCACCAGACTATCCTCCTGCCTTAAATCCTTCAAAACCTTACTAAAAACACATCTTTTTTTGAAGAAGCCTATCACCTTCCATTTCTGACATGCACAACACTTCTCTCTCCTTATTGCACCACACACAAACCTTAACCTTTAGACTGTAAGTCTGCGAGTTTTAATCCTACAAGGTGCTTTAGTGAAAGCACTATGGACACCAGATTCCAAGCTCAAAGACCGAGCCCTCCATTCTTTGTATAATGTTACGGAATAGGCTGGCGCATTACAAATTAATGATAATAATTATTTCTCATTGTTATGTGTAAATATGACATTTTTGTTTGGCATCTCAGGAGCTGACATCTTTTTTATTATTCTGCCATCAAATACATTGGTTGTCTTTATTGGGCAGTCTCTCTTTCTGACTTGCCACATAACCTAGAAATGAAGTTCTGTGTACAAGACTTCCAAATAATATTATTATTATTTACCCAGAATATATGGAGGGCTTTCTCTTACTCTTTTGCTCACCATACACTAAATAATTGCTGTGGTATATCCCGTCCCACGAAATATAATTCACAAAACCAGAACCAACCTCACACTGATGAGAGGCATCAACCTCGAAACAGTTCAGTCTGCGAGCGGATTTCTGGTTTGTGCATAATCCATTCCTAAACTTTGGTTAAAAGCTGTTTAAAACCGTGAGCATATGCTATAAAGAAGCCATGTGTAAAATGGTAATTTGGGATTCAAAAAGTAAGGTACATTGTATCTCGTATGTGTGTCCTTGACAAGTCCTACCAGAAGGCAGTACGATGACTGTATTTCTGTGAAACCTGAGCGGGTAATACATTTTTAACTTATTTTTAGAGTTTCAGATGGACTTATAAATGTACTATCCTTTTTATTTATATAAAGTTTGAGATTATAGGAGACTCAATGGGAATAAAATATGACTGCCTAACAATAATTCAAAATATTCCAGTAACTTTAATCAAAATAAAATATGAAACTGAACTGAAAATTTGATTTTTCAAGTAAGCTTATCAAGAGTCCATAAGGGCAAAAACACTTTTTTCTATTTCTATATTTCCATTTTATATAGCGGTTTTATAAAACGCACTGTATTGAAGTGAAAAGAGTACTAATGATCACAATACCGATGGCAGAGGGTAGAGTGATATTTGCGTTTGCCATTGACAAAGTGCAGAAGCCAGATGTTTAAGTGTATGGATGTTCCAGGTTGTAACTGGACATGGACTGTGGGTCAATAATTGATATTTAATTAGAATACACATGATGTATTGGTTAGTCATCATCCATACTCTGCTTGTATTGGGGTTAGACTTGAGTGGGCATAATTTCCTATAATTGTGAGTGTAATAAATAGGTGCCTATATATAAATATAAAAATATGAATAAGTTGATAGTTTATTTTCTATGCATTTTTTAGGACCTCCCCCCCCCCCCCTTTATGTGAGTAGTTTGAACACATATATAAGTCAATATTAATGGAATAGCTATTGCTCAGAGCAATCCTGATACGGCAAAGTTGTAACATTCTCATGAATACTTAAGCCTATTATGAGTTGTTATGTGCGTCACAGCCCAAGTATTTATGTCCAACTATGAAAGCAGTGCGTTTTGTGAGACAGGTTGCTCTCTTTTTGTTATGCTCCAAACATCTTGGGATTGTTTTATTCTGTTGCGATACATTCATCCAGATCAAAGCTGCTCTGCTTTTTTCATAATTACAAGCAGCTGAGAGTGTTGGGACCATGCCCAAGTCCTCTTCAAGTAGAGAAGACTTCACAAGTCAGTATTTTGTCTTTGTCAAACCAGATGTTAAACAAACCAAACTTAATAGCCTTAAATGCGCATGTTGTTTAAGTTCATCATAACACAGATTCCTGCAGTTTGTTCTGTTTGGTGTCTGGTGAAATTATTCTCAACATATTACACTTTATGTGACCTTCATATTCAAAGGAACATGCATAATTCATTGGGTGAAAATGGAACGTGTTGAATGTAGTAGGATGGTTGCAGGGGTATCATTTACAAATATTATAATAAAAATACTATGTGTGTGCTTAGAACTGTTATTTTCTGGAAATATTCGTAATGTTTGTGTTGTGCTTGAAAGTACTCCCTCACTGGTTGAAACTGGAAGGGATACAAAAGTTCTGAATTATGGTTGTACTGTGAGAAAAGAGCCATGGGAAGTATCAATAAGTCTCTACATAACTGGAAACCAAGTGGGGGAAAAACATTGTCGGCATTGATGCATAGTTTATTGTGTAACCCAGTTACTTATCAAACCGTGCTCCATGTTGGCTATGTGTTGAGCTTTATAAACTTGCAGTTTCTGAAAGCACCAAAAATCACAAGCACACGCAAATAACAATACTTGCTGTTTACTGCAACAGACAAATTATTCTAACCCTAAAAGCAAAAAATGGGATCTTTTATTGCTGTGAAGAGAACATGTAGAGTGAGCTTATAATGTATGGGCCCTTCTAAATCTAGCGGTTCTTGGGAACTTTCCAACAAATCACAAAAAGCAAAACCACGACAATACATTGAGGCATAGTATAGAAAAAAAGCATTTGGCTTACCTGCTCCCACTGGACTGTTTTAAATATAGTACAGTTTACATAAATATTTCTTGGTTTTCATACAGTGAGTAAGGCCATTGTGTTTGCACATGAAATTTTTGCAATATTAATATAGATTGTTGCGAAATAGCCCAACACTGGCTTTAAGAACAACCTACTTTCTATAATTACCAGGTAGAGGGAATTTTCTTTGCTATATTCTACCTCCTAGATTATTACTATACTTACTTTGGCTGTTTTATATGTTCAGTCTTGTTTTAAAAGGAATAACACCAGGTGTTCATAGATTTAAATTTACCCTTTTTTCTCCACACCAACCTTTGAACCTCCCCTCCTGATTCTTCACCTATTAGCTAGATTAAGACCCTTGTACATGTTCAATCAATACATCTATGTAATTGTGTACCTGATTTATTCTTGTACAGTTTAAATTGTACGTGTCTCTATTGCTTAATTAAAAGAATGCTAAAAAAAAAAAAAAAAACATGAGGTCAGTATATTAGTCTTATTTTTCTTTATTGAAAAGTTTCTTAAATAATTAAATGCCCACATCTCATAGCCAGGAAACAATTTCAAGTCGTCGCCCCCCCTCCTACAACCTACTTTCTATCACCAATAAAAATTCCACAAATAAGAGCGGGTCTTATATTAATTTCAGCTCCAAAAATACAATAGGGCTTATTTTCAGGGAATGTCTTATTTTTTATTGTACAACATTTTATAGATGTACAAAAATCTACATTTATTCAAATACAATCATGTCCTCCATACGGAGATCCAACTCTTTGCAGAAATCTGTAAGATTCTTCCCCATGGAGTTCTCCACTATTCCTTTCTTGTACTCAATAGAATAGCTATTTTTTTGCACTCGTCTTGTCTTAATTTGTATTATCATTTAACGGATGTCTGGCTGATGATCGGGACTGGGGCTCATTTTTTGGGGAGGGCTTATATTACGTATGTCCTGAAAAATTGCTCTAGGGCTTATTTTCGGATAGGTCTTATTTTTGGGGAAACGGTGTAGAATAATAAGTTACAGTAAATATTGTGCTCTTTCTTTTAATTAAAACAAACAGAACATAAAACAAACTCATACAAAAAGCCTTGGGACCCCATTCTTAAATATGGGTCGCCTGTAACCCAGAGATCTGCTGTACATGTTTGTGGAGAGTGAATCAAACTAACATTAGCAGCTTAGTAAACTGTGAGAAGATTTTCTATTAAAACATATGAAATTTTAGGCTCTGCTTGTCTGGGGGGTTCATATTGAATGTATAGAGGATGATGTTCACATCAATGTGAAAGCTTTTCAATACTGAATAGATATCAAATCTTATTATATTTACTTTTATAGTTACTTTCTAAGAACAGTTTTGCTTTGTCAGCTTCTTCAAAAGAATGTACTAAAGGAAATATGAAACTTCAGTTGTCCTTCAAACCCAAATTTAAATATTAAATTCAGGTTATCAACATTGCTTATTTTCCTCAAGCTGAAAGATTTTGTAGTGGCTCAGAATATTAATGTTTGTTTGTTTGTCCACCTGTAGATATGAAGAACCTGGAGACATTGTTACGGGATGCCATAGTCCATGGCCAGCCTCGCAGTCACCGGGCCTGGAAGAAAATACTTATTCTTGTTGAGGGCATTTATAGGTAATATGTGTAAAATGTACAATAAAGTAAAAATCTTAGGCTTAAATTCACGCTTCTGTTACTATATATTGCAGCAGTTGTTTTCTTTTTGATATGCATTAATAGTATATTGTAATAATTGTTTTATTTTTCACATTACTGTAGATTGACTGGTGCATCTACACCTGTGAAATTCTGCTACATTTATAACTTTACACATTAGCTGAATACATGGAAACCTTAAAGGACCACAAAAGTCCCTATATGTGCTCTACACTGTTAGATAAAGGGTAAAAATTGATGCTGAATTCATGGAGCTATGATCAATAGAAGTCAGGATAATTCAGTGTATTGCCTCTGCCTGAATGAGTAATGTGTTTTGTACCAAGCAGCACATAAAGAATATTAATTCCAATCCAGTGTAGAATCCAGCTTTGAATCAGGCAGTGGTTAGGTCATTTCTAACTACTCCATTATATTATAGAACCAGCGTAGCAACTGATCAGGTCACAGTACATAATGCTGCATAGTTATGTGAAGTATTTTTTTTAATTATATTTTATATACCGGTGTATATATATATATATATATATATATATATATATATATATGAGAGAGCGAGAGAATGAAAATGAATATTGCAGTATATTATGATAACTTTTGTATTGAACAAACACCTTATTTATATTGACGAGCTTTCGAGAGGTTCAACCTCTCTTTATCAAGTCTCAAGCAATACTGACAGGAGATGCAACCCTCAGTTTGAAAAAAAATAAATGCAGAGAGAGCGTGGAGACTAGATCTGACATCATCAGGTAAATACATATAGGGGGAATAAACACAACATAGTATAGGAAACATATATATATATATATATATATATATATATATATATATATATATATATACTATATACACATGAAAAGCAGAGCACTGTAGTCCACAGTGATATCTTTCCTGTTGGACAAACATCTCACTAAGAGTGCCAAGTCTGTTTATGGTAAAATAAGAAAAATTCACATGAAATTGTGATAATGTGTTAGAAAACCCAAGTCCATATTAAGTCCTGTATTTTTAGTGTTGAAGAATGTGATCAACTTTATTTCAAATGCTTTTCTCTTGGATGTTTTTAAATTTTGACTTTTAAGTTTTGGATGGAGTGATTATTCTGGCTAAAATCGTGTCCCACTGGGCTACATTATGCTTTCTTATATTGTATTGAAAGCATATTGAATGTCTGTGTAAATTCATCCTTAAGTGCATTTTTTGGCTGGTTTCTCCAATGTAACAGCCTCTGACACCTAAAGTACATTGTATTATATGAACCACGTTGGATGATGTGCATGTATATGCTCCTTTGATGTTATAGATCTTGTTGTTATGTATGGCTGTGTCATCGTTACAAATATGTTGACATGACTTACAGTCACTTTTGCTACAAGAATCCATTCCATTTTTTATTTACGTTTTTTAACAACTGAATATAAAAAATAGAACTAAACCATGTAAAAAAAGTGACTGTAAGTCATGTCACCATATTTGTAAAGATGACACAGCCATACATAACAACAAGACCTATAACATCAAAGGATCATATACATATACATGCACATCCTGCATTGTCGTTTATATAATACAATGTATTGTGTCGCAGGCTGTTACATTGGAGAAACCAGCAAAAAATACACTTAAGGATGAATTTACAGACATTCAATAAGAAAGCATAATGAAGACGGTTATTGTACCCCAGTTGGACACCATTTTAGCCAGAATGATCACTTCATCCAAAACTTAAGTCAAAATACTCATAGGAAAATTTAAAAACATCCAAGAGAGTAAAGCATTTTAAATAAAGATAATCACATTCTTCAGCACTAAAAATACAGAACTTAATATGGACTAGGGTTTTCTAACACATTATCAGAATTTCATCAGATTTCTTATTTTACTATAACAGGCTTGTCACTTTTAGTGAGATGTTTGTCCAACAGGAAATATATCACTGTGGACTATAGTGCTCTGTTTTCATGTATATATTGATGTATAGGTGTATATAGTATGTGTATATGTTTCCTTTACTATGTTGTGTTAATTCTCCCTATATGTATTTACCCGCTGATGTAACCACTTTCTCTGCATCCGTTATTTTAATTCAAACTGAGGGTTCCATCTCATGTCAGTATTGCTTGAGACTTGATAAGGAGAGGTTGAACCTCTCGAAAGCTCGTCAGTATTGATAAGGCGTTTGTCCAATACAAAAATAATCAAAATATACTGCAATATTCATTATATATACCGTATATACTCGAGTATAAGCCGACCCGAGTATAAGCCGAGGCACCCATTTTACCACAAAATACTGGATAAAATGAGTGACTCGAGTATAAGCCGAGGGTGGGAAATGTGCTGCCCTCTGTGTCCCCCTTTCTCTCCGTGTATCTTCTCCCCTCTCCCTTCCCTGTGTCTCTTCTCCCCTCTCCCTTCCCTGTATCTCTTCCAACCTCTCCCTTCCCTGTGTCTCTTCTAACCTCTCCCTTCCCTGTGTCTCTTCCAACCTCTCCCTTCCCTGTGTCTCTTTCCCCTCCCTTATCACCCTCCTCATCCTCAACCTCCCTCCTCATCCTCAACCTCCCTCCTCATCCTCAACCCCCCATCCTCATCCTCTCTCCTCAACCCCCCTCCTCAACCTCAACCTCCCTCCTCAACCTCCCCATCCTCAACCTCCCTCCTCAACCCCCCATCCTCATCCTCCCTCCTCAACCCCCCCATCCTCATCCTCTCTCCTCAACCCCCCTCCTCAACCCCCCTCCTCAACCCCTCCTCCTCATCCTCAACCCCTCATCTTCAACCTCCCTCCTCATCCTCAACCTCCCTCCTCAACCTCCCTCCTCAACCCCTCCATCCTCAACCCCTCCATCCTCAACCCCCTACCCCAACCTCCCTCCTCAACCTCTCTCCTCAACCCCTCCATCCTCAACCTCCCTCCTCAACACCCCCATCCTCAACCCCCCCTCCTCATCCTCAACCCCTCATCCTCATCCTCAACCCCTCATCCTCAACCTCCCTCCTCAACCCCCTACCTCAACCTCCCTCCTCAACCCCCATCCTCAACCTTCCTCCTCAACCCCCCCATCCTCAACCTCCCTGCTCAACCCCCCTCCTCAACCCCAACCCACCTCCTCAACCTCCCTCCTCAATCCCCTTCAACCCCAACCCCCCTCCTCCACCTAAACCCCCCTAAATACCTCCCCACTCTCCCCTCACTTACCTGCTTGTGCTCCGGCCTCCGCTCCTTGACCCGGCATGCATGTGACGTCACATGCGCGCCGCGTCATTAGCATATACCGGGTGCCGCCACCCAGTATATGCTAATGACGCGGCGTGCATGTGACGTCACATGCGCGCAGGCGCCGGGTCAAGGAGCAGAGGCCGGAGCACAAGCAGGTAAGTGGGGGGAGGTATTTAGGGGGGTTTAGGTGGAGGAGGGGGGTTGAGGAGGGGGGAGGGAATATATATATAAATATATATATATTTGAATTTATTACATACTTTTTTGCATACTTTTTAAAGCAGAATCTGTTGGTGTAGTGGGAAGTGTAGTGTTTCATAAAATGTTTTCACAAGTAAGTCGTTGTTTCTAAATCAATGACTTCCACTTGTTTGTTTTTTTAATTGATTAATGCATTTAACACATATGATTGATATATAGAAATAAGTCATTAGTTAAACAAAAATGAGCAAGTGTAAAGCAGGGGAATTCAACCTATGACTTAACAGAGAAAAAAATCTTAAGAACACACTTACCACTGCACCACCACACTCTGCTCATAAACACAGTGTAAATAATACATTGTGTAACCATTACGGACTCAAGAATTATTATTTATGCAGATTCTTGTGGAAGGGCTTTGAGGGCTAAACTAAAATGACAATATCTAAGTGAATTGTTGATTGTCACCCTCTAACTGATGGTCCAACTTTTGTGGCCTTTTTAACCCTATGTGTGTTTTGAAGTGGCTTAATTGTGATGTGCCCTATTATTCTTACAAGTGTAAGAATAAGTCTCCATTTAGTCTCCCAAGTTTAACGTTTTTAAACTATAACCGTTTATTGTGAAACAGATTTTGATGTTGATGAGCTGATCAACATTTTGTAATACCCTTCATAATTTTAGAATTTGTATTTAATTACACTATAGCTCATGCACTTTTTCATTAACTTCTTATAACGCTTCTTAATAACATGCTGTATTGATGTATTGTTTATAAATGCCACATTCACAAGAGTTCTCTCATAGTTAGTCATAAGAAAGCAAATCTATTAACTTCTCAATATATCAACACCATGTTGAATTATAGATACGTTATCAGACACTCTAACTTAAATACCATAACAAATCAACAGTAATAGCTAAAGGTTCAAATGTATCCCCTTTTATTGGGTTGCAACGTTAGTTTGATAGCTAAGATAGATTAGTGTTATCACTTTTCAAATATATTGACATTTCCAATTCCAGTACATTATTTATAGTATAGATATATACGTCTAGATATTGTATAACATAATAGTTCCTTTACATAAGAACAGTAAACTCCTGATTATCCGGCACCAAACCAACCTGCACTCTCAAGCAACCGGCACCGGCATCAATTCCCCATTTTAAATTTACTCAGCGTTCGAAACTGCAAAAATGTAACTTTTTTTCTTATTCTTTTCTCTGGGCCTAAATGGCCCAGTTTAGGTGCTAATGCCTTTTTAAAGGCATTTTGGGGTGTTTAAAGGTCGTTTGGACCCTTAAATTTAGGGACTTCCGATTTAACCGGAATCTACGCATATCCGGCAATAGGGAGTCCCCGTAGGTGCTGGATAACGGGGAGTTTACTGTAATCCATCATCTAGATCACACCCTTAACTTAAATAAGGATTAATATTTTAATAAGAAAAAGCTACAATTACAGATATTGGGTGACAGTAAACAAAATGTAGTGTGTGTGTGTAGGTATGCATATGCATTTATACAGATATAAACATGATTTCCTTTCAGAATACATTTAAAAAAAAGATTTTATAGAAAAAAATCTTTATGTAGGATTGGCCCAGAAACTTTTAAATTGTGCTGTAATTCTGCAATTATTGCCTTTATTTATAAATCAAAGCACAGGAAAGGCTAAGCTAATTAATAAGCAAATGCTGTCAATAGTATGAATCTGAAGGCAGATTTCCTCATCCATTATCTCCCACATCTTGAACTAATAGACGTAATTTTCACCTATCGGAGCACATGTTTGTGGTAGCGTCAGAGCGCCTCGATGTTGGGACCCAGTGACACGTTCTTGAGATTTTCTCCAGTCTGTTCCTCCTCCAGCATATCCAAGCAGCGTAATCTGAGTGTTATCTACTGCAGACAAAAAGCATAAACCGGCCCTTATCTAAACACCTGCCACTCAATGTTAGTACAGCATTACCACTGACCTGCACAGTCTGGACATCTCTTATTTCTCTCTAATCAGATTAAACACTAAATAAACAGAATTTGGCACAACAGAGAGAAACTTAGTTTCCAATGCTTTGATCACAAAGAGAGTCCAAGGACCACCAACATGTTTATGTCAAATATCCTTGTCAGTTATATAGTGCACAGAACCCAGCGCAGCTGCTGCTTTCTGATCCTTGTTAAACTCCTCCTGGTGAAACCGTTTGCATCTTGCTGATTCTTCTTCAGGATTTCCTCATTCAAAAAAGGTTTCTATTTAGTAATTAAGGAAGATTGGTTGGATATAGTATACCTTTGATGTATGCATAATCATTTCAGTTGTAGCAACAAATGTAAAAACCTCTATGCCTCCAGTGAAGCATTTTAATTGCAGCAGGTATAATTACCCAAACAAAAAATAAACAAAGCAGAGAGGAAGTTTATGGTGAAGGTGAAAAGGTAAATTTAAGTTTGAGTTCTAATATAGATTACATTTTTACATACCTTGAAAGATTAGATGTTTTTTTATTCCCTTAAATAATCTTTGTTCATTTATCACTTTTTCTCATTTTCTAACTTTTATATATTGCCCACATTGTTGTTGTGTTTACTGTGTATCCACATAGTGTATGCATAGGCGGTTATATCGGGTATGGGTGTAGGTGTCAAAATAATTCTGGAAGAATACAGCTCATGGTATACTAAGACCACACATCAGCTTCTTTATATTTGCATACACACACTGAAAAATATGAAGGGATAGGTCACCTACACCCATAATACCAACTCTTATTCTATGATTTTTATTAACTATTTTTGGAGGACTTTTCAGTATTCATTTTTTGACAGCCCGATGAAGTGCTATACTTAGTGCTTATTTTTTGCACATTGTAGGCATGTTTATCTGCTAACTAATTTATTCTGCAAACTATTTACACTGCAATTAGCAGATATAGAGTCTCCTGGTGATTAATTATTAGATATTAAAACGATTATTTTTATATTGCTAGCATATGTTGTAATGCCTTGCATTATTTCACTGGATTATGTACGGTTAGATATTTCAGCACTGCTTGCATTTGTAACACAATAAGATTTTTTTATACTGTTTTGGGGCTTTGTAAGCCTTCCAGTTGAGCAGGTATCCCTTTGGGGATCATAGGTGATTTATTTTATTTTATTTTGATGTTGCTATTGTAGTCCTCTATTAAAAAATCATATTAGTTTTCAGCCGCGTTCGTAATAGAGATTTCTCTTTTTTTTCTGTTTTTTGGGGGGGAGTAGAAAGGTGATTTAATAGATCTCCTGGCCTGATTGAGACAATGTCTTATAGATGTCATCAAGTTATTTATTATTTATTGGTTTATGGTTCTACCCCAATGATCTCTGTAATAGTTCAGGATTATCAGTTGGTCATTGAACTCAGCAAGGAGCCCTTATGCAATCAAATCACTACTTGACTAAGTGACAAAGTGGTGGACTGAAGATCTAATCAGTTTTTACATTCAAAGGTAACATAGACTCCACCCTATTTGATGGTTTTATAACCTATTCATTATAGGTGAAATAATAATTTTGTAACATAACCAAGTATCTGTGTTTTTGTTCAAAATAAGGCACGCTATTTCACATATCTGTAGCGCTCAAAATTAAGCCATTATCCTAGTTCTTCTAGGAATCTGAGACTGCCAACACTCGGAACTTATATTTTCACAATAAAACATCTGGTCTTTATAATGATTTTTTTTAAAGCTAAGCTGTACTAAATAAAAAGAAATTACTAACCATGACGGGAACTGGTCAAAGGTTGTCAGTAATAGGAAACACTACTATGTTACCAATTTGTTCCTGATCAATATATATCATTCAAAAACAATCATCAAAAAGCTGGCCTATTGGGGGGATTAGTTGACAAACCCTCATAATATTTGCTTATATTCATTTTGCCCTGTGTTTTTCTTTTCTGTATGCGGTCAGGGAGTATATAATGTAAATGATTAAGGACTTCACTTTGATCTGCCAGCGCAGTAAGAATTTGGTTTGATCTGTGTTGTCTGGTTCTATTTAAGACCTTCTTAATACATACCACATTTAGGCCACGTTTCCTTAGGTGATAAATACTTCTAAAGATAAACAGTGGAAGTGGGACCCATGTCCAGATTTGTCAAACACATATTACACACTTTTTTTAACCTTTTTACTCTCTCCTTTTCTTCCCTAGCATGGAAGGCTCAATTGTTCGTCTACCGGAGATAGTCCGTTTGAAGAAGAAGTATAGGGCCTACTTGTACTTGGATGAAGCGCACAGTATTGGAGCAGTAGGCCCAACAGGCAGAGGTGTAGTAGAATACTTTGGGATGGATGCTTCAGATGTTGACGTAATGATGGGCACATTCACCAAAAGTTTTGGTGCAGCTGGAGGATATATTGCTGGAAAACAGGTAAATGTTTTTGTCTAGGCAGTGTTCCCAAATATGAATATGTTTTTTGTCACTAGACACCCTTACTTTGATAAAGTATCTCATTCCATAAGAACATCATTGATGGAACTAAAGTTAGTATAAGAGGCCCTCATTCAATTGCAATTTGGGCAATTGAATAGGGCCCTAAATAAGCACATAACATATGTTTTTAAAATACGTTTTTAGTTAGTAAGCATCTATCCAAAAGCAAGGTTTTCGCTAACTAAAAACTTCTTTAAAAAAAATATGCTATGTGCTTATTTAGAGCCCTATTCAATTGCCCAAATCACAATTGAATGAGGGTCATGGTTAGGGATAAATGTGTAATTAAGCTAATGGTAGAGTAGATGTACTGTAGGAGTTCATAAGATCCTATTTTTACGATTGTTAATCCAGCTTTAAAACATTACTTAAGACTTCTTCCATATCCATAAGGAAAGTTTATGGAGGAACACATACTAAGAATGAAAAAGTCTTAATTGAGTCCTAATTCTAACTATGAATTTCTATCTATAGGATCTTGTTGACTACTTGAGAACACATTCACACAGTGCAGTTTATGCAGCATCAATGTCTCCACCTATAACAGAGCAAATCCTCAGGGTAATGAAGTGCATTATGGGACTTGACGGAACCCGCATAGGTAAGACCTCTTTTTTGTTTTGTTTTTTTAACCAGTTTAGGCTCTATAGCTGTATTTATATTTAAATGTTTTCACACACCGTTTTTAAGAAGGCTCACTTTATGGGATAATAGGACCTTATTCAAATTAGAATATGTACTTGTCCACCAAAGTAGTGACTCTGAGGCTGCATTTAATATATTATAAGAAAATGTATATGTGACCATGAAAAATTAAAATATTTGAAATCTAGAGCAGAAGTTTCCCAACTGTGGTCTGTGTACCACCAGTTTCCTTGAGCATCAGGTGGTCCACATAGCAATTGAAGTTCTGTAAAACTATGGAAAAAATAATAAAATTATTAAAAATATAAAAATAAACAGCGCAGAACTGTCAGTGCTGGATTGAATTGTTTATAATCTCATAGGCTATACCCAGGTATAGCATAGTACATTGCAGGCGTTAAACAGTATGCAGAAAAAGCATTAGATGACACTTAATGACATCCAGGTGGCCCATCAAGTCTTTCACCAATTTGTAAGTGGATATTAAAAATACAAAAATCTTTAACACTAATCATCTAGAGCTTTTATGCCACCCTCAATTTTGACAAACTGGTTAGAGTTTTGCCCAGACAATCAAAACCGATAGAGCTATAATCAACTACATTTATTTGCTTTTATACTCTGAGGATCAATCCTGCTATAGTTTCGGGACAAGTCCGCTGCTGCAGTGCGGCCTCCAACTGCTAGATGGAGCTGCCGATATGTGAGAGAAGTTGTAAGCTTATCATGTTAGCCTAACCCCAACCCTAACAGTTTACCTAAGCCTTGACTATGATATGGCACCGGAATAGCGGCAGCGTCATGTAGCGGATGCCCACGGCCACTGCTGCTGCCTTGTGCTACGCTACCATAAGAGGATAGGACCTACTCTGCAACTTGCATTTTTGTTAGCAGGACCAAAATGAAAATGTATTAACAAAAACACTCACAATTGCATTTTGAAATATAACATTCTAAAGAACTACCCTTGAAAATATTCAAAATCAAAGTAAAATATATTACCTTTTTATGTGCATTTATGTGGAATCTACCATTGTAGTTTCTGTTGAACCACTTCCTGAGATGGGAGGAAAGAAAGCTTCTATCTTATCAGTGGGAAGGGGGAACTAAAGCTGCCAGTGCTTCCAACAGGACGATTAGAAAGTATATAAGGTTACAAGTAGAAGACCGAATCCGTTAATTACATATTATGGAACCCTGCAGTGAAAAAACGCATATGAAAGTTGAAGTGTAGAAGTTGTGGGGTTGTTTTTGTGATATACCTATGTGTTTTGGATTTATGCAGAGTTTTTTGGTGGTAATATTTCAGCTTGAGATTATATTCTGTCACAAATACAATATTATTGTGATTTACTTTGCCTATGCTATGATTTAAGGAATTTGTATACTGTTAAAAAAAGATAAAAGAAAACCAAATAAAAATATTCTCTGTCACAAATACAATATAGTTATTGTGATTTACTCCACATATTCTATGATATAATGAAGTTGTATATTGCTCATGTTGACTTTAATGAAAAGATAAAACAAAACCAAATAAAAAATGGCTAAAAAACGTTTTGCCCTTTTTATCAAGTTTAGATATTTAAAATGCCATACAGAAAAAAGAAAATGACCACAGTGATGCTCTAAAGGACCATTGCAGTTTGGGAAAAACTTTGCATACTTGATGTAGCAAACTAATAACATTAGCAGGTATGCAAGACAAGAACATCATTTATAGAGGAAATCATATATTTACCTGCCTCTCTGTGTCATGGGGAATTGTATCTTAGACCTACCTGGAAGGCAGGACTGGATTAACCATTAAGCAAAATAAGCACGTGCCTAGGGCATCCCAGTTTCAAATTTTCCATGGACCATATGATGCAAATCTGCAAATGGTGCAGCAGAACCAGGCTCCAAAAAAAGGGGCTCCCACAATAAATGAAACAATAACATACATATAATAATAATAATAATAATAATAATAAAATAGTAATAATGGAGGTTTAATAATGGTGGTTAATGATTCACATTGTAAAGGTTTATTATTATTTATATTTTGAATTATATATTAGATATATATGGGGGCACCAAAGTCTTTTAAGTGCTTGGGGCCTCTAAAGTTCTTAATATGGCCCTGCATGAAGGGGAGGGTTAACCTTCAAAATTATATTGTCAAGTGTGCAGTTTAGAGTGCATTTTTCAAAAGGACTGAATCATTAAGAGAATACATTAAGCCAATTTCTTCAAAAGTAACTACTATAAATATGACCCTTCAGGGGTCCTTTAAGTTATACAGGCAATGCTCAAACTGTTCAGGTAATATACAGCCTCATTAAATTGGGGCTACGTTTTAAAATGTTACGAGTATTAAATTAGCCCTGTAACATAGCTTGCAGCAGACTTGCGTATTAAGGCTGCGAATAGGCTAAAGTTGAGCAATGTTGAACTTTGCGTCCGTAAATCCTTTAAAATCAATTTTGCTATTAAATTGCAACATACTACTCGCGAGCAAACACGTAACACGCAAATGGAGCCCAAAGGCCAACGTGTGCTCGAGAGGACCCGCAAGGGGGGTAAAGTACAATACGTAGCACTTGTAAATCAAATAAAAACTCACTACTGTACTAATTTTGAAAGGGAAAGTGATGTTAGGTCTTAGAATTAATAGCACAACATTCTCAAGCCCGCAAATCGGCTCAGAAAAATATTGGATTTCATGTATCTTTATTGTGTTATATCGATCCCAGCAATCGATGTGTTAATACATATACTGTAACTCGCATGTGATATAATATCATATTTGTGGCTTTATTAATAATGCATTATGACTGGAATGTGGGTTCGCTTGTAGCTCGTAATTAAACCCAGTAAGACTTTGAAATCCATCCTCCACTTTCTTGTGACACCATGATGACGATCTCTGTTGCCATTAGCTCCATCTGAACCCGTAACTACGTGCTTGCTTAATTGTTTGCGTTCTAGCCCGCAACTCTGACAGACGAGAACTGGTTTACAATTTAGCATCTCTTGCTCGTAACTGGCAGCACTTCTAATTTAATAGCGTTGTAAAACGGCCAAATTTCAAGCACGCAGCCCTTACGAGCTACACGTAGGACTTAAGAGCCTCCAATTTAATGAGGCTGATAATTAGGTATCGGACATGATCTCAGTAGGATTAATACAATGTTCATTTCTATGAGTAAATGTATTGCATGCCTAAAGAGACATGCGTTCGCATACACAGATCTACAATCGGAATTTGTCTTGTGCAGCGACGAGAATAACGCGTGGATAACATTAGCAATAGCTGCTACTGCTTGTGAACTGTCTCCCTTGTGTATTGGAATAGTGACTGTTTTAATGCTTGTGTGCTGCTCCGAAAAACTTAAATGGTTTATTTTAAAACTATAAATTCAAAACATATGTTCATTTTAGCCTGAGGCTTGTGCTGATTTATTAGCAGTGGCTGCAACTGTGCTTCTGATTTTTTTTTTTTTTTTTTAAATGACAGTAGTTTTCTTCACTGTTGCGTTTGAACACAGAAGTGCAGACATCAATGTGACTTCCACATGTGCCCTTGATCTCTATTTAAATGTGTTTAGCACAGTGGCTGCTTTGCAGTATCCCAGTGTCCTGTTGATCTGCTTCGTATATACGGTTATTTATAGGTTTTTGTTTTAAATGGTTAGTTATTGCAAACCCATTTGTTTGAAGGTCGTTTTTTATTTAAAGATGCCAGAGTTTTTGAAATTTGCACTAGGACAATATGGTTCCATTGGCGCTATTTGTATCAGTTTGGATACTTGCAAAGAACAAAGGTCTGGACAAAACCTAAAAATAAATCACAATATCTTAATAGTAATTGCAAAAAAATAAACATGAGTCAAGCACAGAATGCAACATCAAAGCAAAAATTTTAAAAGGGGTTTTGAGTTGCAACTTTTTTTTTTTCATTTGATTTTTGTTTTACTTTTTTTTATATATATATATATATATATATATATATTTGCTCTTTTTTCTACTTTGCTTTTAAAAATAATTATGTGTGGTGTTTTTGTTTGTAGATAATCAAGCCTCTAGCTTGGCTTATATAACTTACAGCATAAATAGCTTGATATCTTAAAGTAATAATTTCATCTTGGAATTCGGAGTAAGAATGTATTCATTGAAAGCTGCTTATGTGGAAGTGCAACTGGCAGTGGATGAAAGTGGCTGTTACTTTTTCTGATTTTCTAACCAGAAATACATTTTTTTTATTCCACATTCAGCTGCATATGGAATTCAGATCAAAATATTGAAAACATGCAGAGGTTGACTATATCACGTTGAGTTTATCAGTTTGGATTATTACTTTTATTTAAAAGGACAAATGGATCTTATTATACAATAGCTCATAGGCACACTGCAATGCTCTAAATTATGATAGAAATGCAAACTTTACTTATAAGTAAGGATATCTACAATTGATTGTATATTTAAAAAATGTTTAATTAGATAATTGACATTGATTGATTGTTGATATTTTTAGGCAGAGATAATTTTCATGATCTTCAGGCCTGGCCTCTTATCTCCGGTGATTGATTAACACTCCATTATAACCCTCTGAGAGGGGTATGATTCAATCAACTAGGCATGCTTATAATATTCCTCCACTGTGAGGGTTAATATCATGAGATGAGAGACTACACTTACAGCCTTATTAAATTAGAAGCCCGTAGTGGCATCGGCAAGCCCGCAAGGACTGTGGGCTTGAAATTTGGCTGCATTATATAGCTATTAAATTAGAACATGCCGCGAGTTACGGGCTTGAGACGCAAATCGGTAAACCATTTTTCGAACGTTGGATGCGCGGCCATGAACATGATCAATTGGTCAAACCCGTAGTTATGGGTTTAAATAGAGCCAATGGAGACTGAGATCGTCATAATTATGTCACAGAAAAATGGAGGTTGGATTCCAAAGTCTTATAGGCTTCAATTACGAGTTACGATTGGACACTCCAGAAATGTTGCAATATTGTTAACCCTGTAAATATGATATTCTAGTCTATGCGCGTTCCATTATATGTATTAACACATTGATTGCCGGAATCCATATAACATGGAATTTAAACATAATTTTTTTGCAAGCTTGAGAATGTTGTGCGGTTTATTTCAATACCTAACATCACTTTCTCCTTTTAATATAAGTACAGTAGTGTGTGTATGTATATTTGCATTTACAGTGCTACGGTTTGGACTTTACCGCTCTGGCAGGTCCTCTCTAGCACCCGTTGGCTTCTTGGCTCCGATTGCGGGTTACGGGCTTGAACGCCAGTGAATTTGTTGCAATTTCATACCATGATTGGAAGCGTAACAGTTACGGTTTAACAGATAAAAGAATACGCAGGTGCACAGTTCAAATTTCCACGTCCGTAGCCTTTTCTCACCCTTACCCCGCAAGTCGTTGACGGGTTGCTTTGCTGGTCTAATTTAATAGATTTTAAGTCTTGCGGGCTATGCTTTTACACGTTGAGCTAATTTAATAGGGCTGCAACTGGTGTGGTAGGATCTTCATACATAATATCAGTCTAAACATGACACCTATCAAGGTCAATTATCTAACATTAATGTTGTTTTGTTTTTAATAACCCATTGCAAATGTCCTTCTTTATTGGTAACATTTACATTTCTAACATAAATTAGACATTTTTGTGTCATTCAAAATTTGAAAATTAAGCATGTGCTTGTCTTTCTACCAAAGAAGTCTGCTTGTCTGTGTCCTTTTCATTAAGACTAA
Source organism: Discoglossus pictus (assembly GCA_027410445.1). Lineage (NCBI taxonomy): Eukaryota > Metazoa > Chordata > Amphibia > Anura > Alytidae > Discoglossus > Discoglossus pictus. Next base: position 70,159,536 of record CM050165.1, read on the forward strand.
AGACTACTTTACTGTACTACTTATGGTCCAAACTATCTGAATCTAGAGCGGCACCATAGTTCTACTGTATTGCAAATTTTTAATGATCCATTTTTGGATTTTATGAAAAGTAGCAGACCGTCTGAATGATATTTGAAAAAAGAAGCCAACAAAGGGAGCCTAGCATTGCAAAAGCATTTTGCTGTATTTAATTTGGCCTGGCCTGGGAGTTGAGCATGCCCCCCTTTATTGGGAGCTCCAGTTTGAGTAAAGGTTCACTTTGAACTGATGCAGCTCCCTAATAGAAGATATTCTAACGACTGCTTTTATAGAGAACGTAAATGCATAATTTTTTTCAAATTATAGAAGTAAATATACAGGTCTCATATTTATCCAATTACTAACCTGCCAAAGTACACCATAACTTGTGATGGACAGTGAGTAATAAATGGGGTAGGTGATAATGTTGGTGTAGTGCCAAATGCAATGTGATACAGATTGTTTGGTATGGATGAATGTCAGTGTTGGGGAATATGTTGTTAGGTACACCATAACCATGATGGACAGCGAGTAGTAAATGGGGTAGGTGCTTGAAATAGACATAATGCCTATAGGCTTAAAGGACCACTGTAATGGCCTAGCAAATGGAGCTAATATACAGTGATAATCAATAAAATTCCATTCAATTATTTATATTGCCAATATTTAATATTACATTTATTTTAAGTGAGTATCCGCCTCTGGCTCTAAGCCTGTCTCCACCTTGATGAGGTCTTCGAGGGGAGTGTGGGAGTACCTGATAGGTTTCAGAGTTACTCCTAGTGAAGTAGGGGCAAAGCCCTACAGGGTAAGGACCCACTGCTACCAGCAGTGGACTGGTGTAAAGGTAGCTGTTTATGGAAAGGTGATCTGATCACCATGGGGTAATGGTGTCACCTACATATAGTTTTTGGCTTTTTCATTGACCCCCCTGGGGCCCTTAAATTATTTTGCACTGAAATTTTCCAAATACTTATTCCACCACTGAGAGGACAAACAATGATTAATTTGCTGACCCAAAATTCAAAGGAGTCCACTTAAATACAACACTACTCCACGACATCTCAAGGAGATCACGGCTTAGCTAAAACTTTGTGCATGTAAATTTAGCAGTTGCCTGCTTGCTGAAGCCAGCTCTCACCATTGACCTCTTCACATATATAGTTGTGAACCAAGAACGCTCTGTGAAACGCTTACGATGTTGGTAAGCAATTGCTACCTTGCGAAGTGAGGCGAGCCAGCTGCGCCATCGCATTGCAGCACTTGGGCTGCAATGAGCGCTGAAGGTGCTCATAGCAGCCAACGGGGCCGTCGCACATGCGAGCCTTGCAGCACTTAGGCTGCAAGCAGCCCCAAAGGCGCTCGTTGCAGCCAGCGGCACCGTCACACCTGCGTGCCTCGCAACGTGAGGCTCGCAGGTGCGCAGCACTGTTCAAGCACGTAACTCTAAAAAAAACCACCAAAAAAAAACATGTACACTCACACACAGCACAGGGGGAGACACAGGAAGCCTGGGAGTGAGGTTGCAAGCGAATTACACTCATATTTGGTGTTTTTGGTCACTCGAAAATCGCCTAAGCGAGGAAAAAAATGGAGGAAGAAAAACGCAAAATTTCAGAAACTGCATCAAAACAAGGCTCAGCCACACCAGGTTTGCAAAACTTACAAAATACACAACGCTTAAGGCTAACACTTACACGCACAACACCAGGCACCAAATACACCACACCGAACACACTAACACTTACTGCAACAATGCCACACAACCATACACCACACACACAGAGGAGAAAGACACAGGGAAGGGAGATTCCGGGGGGAGATTCCGGAAAGAGACACATGGCGTTCCCAAGCACAAAACTTGCAGGTTAACGAACCCTGCAATGAGCGGCCCGTACAGTAGGCAAGAGGAAAGGCTTGCAATGAGCGCTGAAGGTGATCAGTGCAAAGCAGGAAACTTTAAGTAGATGGAGGGAGAGGCTCGCAATGAGCGCCGAAGGTACTCAGAGGACCAAAAGCCTTACATTGTGTGGCAAACAGCATTGTCAACCTTACAATTTTAATCCCCTCGTTTTTGACGGGCAAGTTCATAGTAGCATATATTTTGTGAGGAAATGCTGATATTGGAAATTGTTTTTCCACCAACTTTGGTTTGAACTCACGTTACTTTTTCAAACTCTGGCACAGCCTGCAACTGTCTCATTACTGCACACATTACAGTCTTCTTTTCCTGCCACAGTTTGACAAACATGGGAGGAGCATGAACATAAAGATAAACAATTTTAAATATCTGTTTTCTCACAAAAGGTCATCTTTTTAATTCCAATAAACTGAAATTGTTTTATATTGATCTTCTTTGCTCAAACCATGAAAGTTGACAACGTGCTATAATAATAATAAAATTGTCACTTTGATAGTTTGTAAATATAGATAACACACACACATATAAACATAAAAATATTAAAATATTCAGCAATTTAATTGATTTTTCCATATAACTATTAACCCATTATCAACTGTTTCACATTATTGCAGATCTGATATTTATATTATGTTGTCAACACTTTCCAGTAGAGGGCGATGTGCAACCAGCTGTTTCTTGAGACCATCATGTTCCAGTTATGTCTTGCTCATGACCAGTTTCATCTATGTATTTTGTTTTCTAATTTTTATATTCTATTTTCTTAAATTCTTTAAATGTCACCATTGTGTAAATGTATTTAATTTTGTTGTAAATAATATTCTTACAGTTAACTGATTATCTTACTGAAACCTTCAGAGAGGTATCCAAGCATCTTACATTTAGCAAATATCTTTCTGCAGCTGAACTTTCAACACATACACACACCATACATTACCTAAAATTAACTTAAACATATTGTTTGCATTTATTTATTAGTGATGAATTTATATTCAGTAACTGTAACTGTCATCTTATTTAATCAGGATGTTTTTAAAGCCCTTTAAACCTATCAGGTACTCCCACCGTCCTCTTGAAGACCTTATCGGGGTGGAGACCGATTAAGAGGCGAATACTCTCTTAAAATACATTTAATATTGAATGTCACATATATAGTTGTTGGTTTTTGAAATGTTGGTCACGTTTACGATGTTGGCCACGCAATGTTAAATAATTGCGGGCCTCGCAAAGCGAGGCACGCAATTGCCGGCCTGCAATGAGCGCCTTTGGCGCTGATCACGAGGCCAGTAGGACGGCTCCAATGAGGCCTGTAGGACTTGGCTGCAAGACAGTAAATTAGGAATTTAACAGCCGAACCACTGAAGTCGAAAGACCACCAGAAAACGCCAAATAATTAACAAAAATACCTCACACACAGCACAGGGGGAGAGCCAGGGAGCCTGTGAGTGAGGTTGCAAGCTAATTTGAGGTATATTTGGCGTTTTTTGGTGATCAAAAATCGTCTAAGCAAGAAAAAAATGGTGCCTCTAAAAACGTAACTGGATGAAAACGAGGCCGGAGCCTGTAACACTTAGCCGAACAGCGCAAGCAATGGAACTCATAGCGAGCCACGCAAAACTTGAGCAGAGGCACAAGACATAGGGGAGGGAGAGGGTGGAAAGTGACACAGGGCTGAGAGACGGAGGAAAAGAGACACGGGGTGGGGATAAGGAAAAACTAAAGACACAGGACAGGGAGAGGAGTGGGAGGGAGAGAGGCAGAAACGGACACAGGGGTCAGAGAGTGGGGAGAGGCTCGCAATGAGCGCTGAAGGTGATCATTGCAACCCACGAAAGTTGTGGGTTGCCAAGGGCGGCAATGAACGGCAAAGCCCGTAAAGTAGACAGAGGGAGAGGCTCTAAATGAGCACTGGAGGTGCTTATTGCGTGCCATGCAATGAGTGCCAAAGGCGCTCAGTGCGGGGCTCACGATGAGTGCCGAAGGTACAGCATTCCCAGCCTTAAAATGTTATTAATTTCATTCTTGACGGGCAAGTAGCTAGTTGGTAATATAATAACTGAATGGAATTTTATTAATCATCACTGCATAATAGCTCCACTTACTAGGCCATTATAGTAGTCCTTTAAGCCTACAGACATTATGTCTATTTCAAACACCTACCCCATTTACTACTCACTGTCCATCATAGTTATGGTGCACCTAACATATCCAAACCCCCCACCCCCCACACAGACACTGTACCAATCCATACAAGACAATCTATCTTCCCCTATCAGAACGCATCTACCTCACTTGGCACCATACAAACATTACCACCTACCCCATTTACTACTTGCTGTCCATCATAAACCACACTGGTTCCATATCACAACTGCCCAGTATTCCCTGATCCAAACACTACCTTACTACCTTATTGCAATTAGTATTTCAGCTTCTCTACCACTGTCCATCACTGCCACAACCTAGCCTTCTTGTCCCTCCGCTTCTAGATTGTGAGCTTACAAGAGAAGGGTGCTCGCAACTTTCCATATTGGTTGGCTGACCTATAATTGTAACTACTTCCAGCTGTATAGCACTGCATAAAATGTAGGCTTGTTATACTCCGTAATAATAATAACCATGTGACTTTATTTACATATATCATAGTGACGGGTTAAATCTTACTTGTGTTCTTTTGCATTATGATGTGGTCGACAATTCAATTGACTTCAATTGAAACAAGATAAGAAGTTGTTTACTTAACCCAGTAAGAAAAGTATAAAACAGAGAGCGTACATTTTTCCCATTTGTAGCTTAAATAACAAACAAAAGGAAAAGTACTGGTTATAGTTAAATAGATACATCCTGTATGGGGACATGTTTTGGTCCCTAAGCCCTCCCTGTGCATAGGGACCGAAACCTTGAGTCATGGGAAATATTTTAAGAAAGAGAAAGAAGATGATGGAATTAGAATAATGAAGATGAACTGCACTTTAAATGTTTTATTATGAATTTACATTGCTTCATACATGCCTTTTCACAGATGTGTTTGGTTTGTATTAAACAATGTTCAAAAGAGATGCATATATCTAAAAAGTAGAAAATTAAGTTATTCTCTGATACTACAGTTTATACAAAGTTCGCTTTTCAATCTGGTCCAGCTAGTAAATGGAATGGTCTTTCTCTCTCCCTGCCTCTGTCTCTTTTTATCAGTCTCTACTTCTGAAGAAGAGACAAGGAGACATTCTATAATGAGCAATGTAAAGAGATAGAAGAAGAGAACAGGGTGGGAACGTTCTTTTCAAGAAAGTTGGGGATCTTAAGAGAACCAGTTGTATATTGTCACCTTATTTATTCAACGCAGAATGCATCAAGTGTAAAGCTGGGCTGGACAAATCCAAACCCGGAATTAATATTGCTGGGAGAAATATCCCAGATACGCGGATGATACTACTTTGACGGAACTACAAGACATATTGATGAGGGTGAAAAAAGAGAATGCAAAAGCTGGCCTGCTGCTCAACCTTTTACCAAGATCATGGCAAATAGATGGGGAGAAGTGGAGGCAGTGACAGATAGTATTCTCCTTGGCTCCTATATCTCTGCAGATGGTGACCGCAGCCATGAAATTAAAAAAATGTTGGCATTTGTGGAGGAAAGCAATGGCAAGTCAGGACAAGCTATTAAATTTTTTTAAATATTACACGTTCAACAAACGTTTGCATCGTTAGAACTATGGTATTCCCAGTAATAAAATACGGATGCGAGAGCCAGACCTTAAAGAAAGCTGAGAATTGACGATTTTGAATTGTGGTGCTGGAGAAACCTGCTTAGAATACCCCGGACTGAAAAAAGTTCCAATCAATACTACAGGAAATCAAGCCAAACTGTTCAATCGAGTATGTGAGTGAAGCTCAAATATTTTGGCAATATCATGAGAAGACCGGTTTCCCTAGAGAAGACTCTGATGCTGGGTAAGATTGAAGGCACACGGAGAAGGATGGCATGGAGTTAATAGAAGCAATGAACATGAGCTTGAGGGAGCTCAGAGGGACAATGCCTTCCATCCTCTGGTCCTTAGGGTCGCGAAAAGTCGGACATGACTGAGTGATTAAACAACAACAACTTCTGATCATATACGTTTTGCTTCCTCTCCAACTCCCATCTCACCCTCTCTTACCATCTCTACCCCTTCCCCATCTCTCTCTCCTACCCTCTCTTTCTACCTTCTTTCCACCCATGCATCTTTTTGTGTCTCTGTACCTCACTCTCTCTTTTTCCCACGCCTCCTCTCTCCTCTTACCTTCTTTTCTCACTCAAAAAAAGTCACATTATGAAACTAGAATATATATGTAAAAGTCCCCTTTTTTTAGCTGGTACTGTTCTCTGCACCAGTTGTGAGCATGCAGTGTCCACATGTTGCACAAACACTATTCTCTTGGCAGTGCATTGATAATTATTTCTGAATGTTTTTTTGTTTTTTTTTATAAATCCAGCTGGCAATCTGTTATCAGTTTGAGAAACACAAAAGAGAAAACTTTTCAAAAGCTTTCAAATCGTTGGCATTTCAGAAATACGTAATACGTACCAGATGGAGTACAATATGTGCTGGCTGTTTTTCTGCTGGGGACCTGACATGCTTTCTGATTAATCACCTGTTATTGGTGATGCTCATATTCCAAGACCTGTTGTACGAGAGTAGCCTCAGTAATAATAGACATTTTTGGACATGCAACTTACAACTCAGAGCCGCTATTTTCTATTTTATAGTGCAATTTCATTTTATGTGGCCCTCTTTCCACCAAGACTTCCACAACTACTTTTGCAGTTATAGTGAAAATTATTTTTATAGTTTATATAAAACCATATTTAGACGAAATTCATGTGTTGGGACTTACCAATGAGTCAGTGAGAGGAGAACGAGCCAACCCATATTTGGTAAAACGCTTACCAAGAGGATTCTTGGGGTACAGTGCTAAAATTATAAATATTTTAGGTATATGTGTGATTTATTTTATATTCAGTATTTCCATAAAGGTTGGATTGAACAGTCATGAAAGCCACCCACACAAAAGCCTAACAGTCTAATACATTTGCTTGTTGTTTTGAGATTTTTACCTTTTTTTCAGTTTGTACCGAGTAGTTTAAGTAGTTTAAAAAGATAGTTCCAATATTTAAAGAATTTGGGACAGTTAAAAAGTTTTGTAATGTCAAGATTGTATTTAATCCTACTGTAATATGTAGCCATACAGTCCCAATAGTGCAATGTTCCATAATATCGATTTCAATCCTTTGGGTCTAGCAACACAATTGCCCTGTTTGTGGTCCAAATCTAAATTAAGTAAGAGTTTTGCCATAAGTCCAATATTGTAGTATTGGTTTTGAATTTCAAGCCATTTATTAAGAATGCCTGTCTACATCATTTTGGTTCTTATATCCTGGAGGATTATTTTGGAAATTATGTTATAGAAAATCACTGTGTATATAAGATATATTATTAAACAAAATAAGTAATTGACTAAGATACATTTAAAGGGACACTGTCATCCGAACAGGAGGTTAGTTTCATCTTAAGGAGCATTAAATATTGGCTAAATATTGTGTTTTCTGTACAGTAAATCATTCCAGAGATATTCAGAATTATTTGTGTGGCTCTTGTATGCTAATGTGAGTGTCAAGGTGCTTGATCAGGGGGAGCTTAGACAAACACAATGTAATACTAATTATCATATCAAAAGTAGCTAATTAATGTTTAGGAACCACTCCTTTGTATAATAAAGCACAGACAATGCTGTATTTCTCAGGAATTATTCACATTAGGAAAAAATGTCTAATCCAAAGAATGGCCAGTGTTGTTGCTCTATAAGAATAACCTAAAAGCAGAATCTTTATTTTTGTTGATAGAGTCTCTTTAAGGAACACTCTCATCACCTACTAAGCTTGTCTAATCAAATGTATGCATAATCCTTTCTAAAAAGAAAAATCTACAAAGGTCTTAATCCAAAATGAATTATCTGTTTTTGTTAAAAAAAATAAAAAAAAAATAAAAGTATATTCAGTGTTTCCTGTAGCATCCCAGTAATCTATAATGGTCCACAAAAAGTACTGGACAATGCAGTTCTATGTAACATGTTGGCTTTGCACTAACCTTAGTAGTATACAGGAACAATTATATAAGCTGAATCACAAAGTAGGTGCCATAAAAATAAATTATTTATAAATTATAAACTGATTTATGACTGGTTTCATTTTTATTAACCTCCAAAAATCCCAAGCATCCTGCAAATGACTTTAAATCTTCTTTGATTATTCCTTAGACATTTTAATCTCAACAGGAAAACATGCAAAATGTGTTACTGTTGCAGTAAAGACAGTATAGAAGTATTTAGAAGGAGCTTGTAATGTATGGTCCATTCAGTAACTGAGAGAATGAATGTCCTATAAAGCTCAGTAAATCCAGTAGTGCCAGCCAGACTCCGGCCTACTCAATGTAAACAGTTTGAGTGCTATATAACAATTAGAAGAGCTTAAAAAAAAAGTTGTTTTGTACTTTATTTTAATTGCTCACATGATTGTGCAGAGTGGTTTTAACCCTTTCAGTGCTAGGGTTTCAGTCCCTTTTCCTGAACCTGGGTTCCAGACATATTTGCTACATTTTGCTATGCATGTGTTTAATCATGGTTCCTGTCATCTTATTTTTTATATATTTTTTATATAATATTATACACACCCTGTAGCAAAAGAAATTGGTCTAACCCTGTACATCAATGTAAGTTATGAGTATATAAATTGTCTAAAAGTACAGACCCTAGAGGATTCAAAAATACCCCAAATGTAAAATTCTCTAAAAACATAATCACTAGTTCACTAAAAGCCAACCTCAACTATAATAATTCTGGTAAGTGTGTAACGCTTCATGGGAGTGTACACACTTACCAGTACTTCCTACAGAGGTGTGCGCATGAACGATGTGAGCCGCGAGCGCGTGCACATTGTGTGCGCACATTGCGCGGTAGAGCTGCGGAGGAGGGGGGAGGAAGACAAAGGGGAGAGGGGGGAGGAAGACAGAGGGGGGGGGAGGAAGACAGTGGAGGGGAAAGGAGGGGAATAGATACAGGGGAGAGGGGGGAAGCGACAGAGTGAAGAGGGAGAAAGAAAGAGACACAGGGGAGGGAAGGGGAGGAGAGACACAAGAGAGGGAGAGAAAAATTAAAAATGATACCATAATTTTTGACTGGCAATTTACTACTTTTTATATATTTTCCAAAAAAATATTTTTAAAAATTCCCCAGCTAAGAAGCTCAAGTAAGCTATAAATAGGTACTAAATATGTTTATGTTTAAGAAAGACCCGTAAAGTTCATATAACTGTTCATATTCTGAACTGGTGAATTCTTCCCTGCCTTACACCATCTATCCCCCTTCTACCCCATCCCTCTGTCTTCCCAATTCTCTGTCCCTCTTCTTCCCTCTTTGTTCCCATCGTATACCACTTTCATATTTCTTTCACCTCCAAACCCTCCTCTCAATCACCAATGCTTATCCCTTTTTTGGGGTCCTTGAGTATGTCCAGTGTTTCCATTGGTGGGTTAGTGGGGTGACGATGAGTTTCTGCTAATCCATGCCCAGCATGTAGATGCTTCTCACATGCAACAATCCTCTAATTTTAAATATTATATTTAGATGATTGTAAAGACAAAAATCCTTTACACTGTTCCTTTAAATAAACTCATATTCTCTTTTAAACCAAAAATACCATATATAAGCTATATTAGTGTCACATTTCTTGGTTAATATCATCTTTATAGCCTAGGTTTGTAATAGTCAGTGGGAAACCACTGGACAACATTTTATATCTGGTTGATTTAATATGGTAGAAATCTCATGTCTATGAAAAAGCACCAGAATACCAAGTATTTTAAAAGGCCATTTTCTCTTGTTTTAGTAAAATTGCAAGCTGATGGTTGAGTTCTGTGGAGAAATGGTATGCCAAAAATATTATTTTAAAAATACCACAGACCTCTGTTTGTATTAAGGCCTGGATAGGTTCTGTAGCAGAGAACGCTCCTTCATTTGCTTTTCTTAAGTATGGCACAGCTGTTTTGTTTTAGACAGGGAAAGTTACAAAGCATTTGTGGCCTCAACTTACCCAGTACATTCAAAAATTGTTAAAACCAAACCAAATAGCAGGTTCTAGCCAACTATTACAAGTTTTAATCAGACAGCAAATTTTCCTGAAATATTTTACACTAGAAACTAAAACATTGTGTTCCAGTTTATGAGACTTAATTCCTATATTATACAAGTAGGGGAAAATGCTTCAAGCTCGGCACTTGTGGTTACACATAATACCCAAAAATCAGTCTGATTTGTAGAATGGGTGTGAAAGTGACAGCTTGTACTAAGTGTTAGAAATGAGTAATACCAAATGGAACTATTTTCTCTTTAAATATTTCCGTTTGTAAGGCTAACCTGACACCATTTTATTTGTGTTATTCTTGAAGGAACAACCTTACATGTAACATGAATGCTACACAATTTCCTTTATTTTTATTTTAGAGAACAAAAACTTTTTTGGGACTGTTAAAACATTGACAGCCAAATAGAACATGCCCTGTCTGCCATTTTGTTAGCAGATTTAAATCCCTCTAGTATTTTCCTTCAACTCATTTATTTTCTTGTGAGGCAGACTATCATTATTAACATCAAGAGTAAGGTAACCAGTAAAGTTTTTTTCTTAAAATGCACACAGTGTTGTTAGGTAACACATTTTAATTGGTCTATTCAATGGGAGGGGAGGACCCACCACCCATGCCGGCACACAGAAGCGAGAGACTGGGGAGAGACAAGGTGGGAAGGTAGAGCCAAAAGAGGAAGGGAGAGAGACAAGGGGGTAGGAGGGAGCCTGGGGAAAGGCACAGGAGAGAAAGAAGTGCTGCGCGTGACGGACCGCTTCCCCAGCTATGCCACTGGTGTGAGGAGCGAGGGTCAAAAATATGAAATTGGCATAATTTTAAACCCTATACAAAATGGCGTAAAAGCCCATTTTTGCAAGGTCGCAAATTTAGGCGGCATCTTAACTTTTCCCAGTGCAGTTTATTTTCAGTCCAATATGGTAGTCTGTTTTATTCATATGTTCTCTTACTCTCCGAATATCTTATTTCAGAACATTCTTGCAACAAATGATAAATGGTGCACAGATCATACAGCTGTATCTTACTTTGTTGGATTAAATTTGTGATTCATGCAGATATATTATTTTCATTGATTGACCTTGAATAGCCCCTAACCAATTATACATTGAAAAGCGATTATTTAGAAGTGGGATTTTTTTTTTTTTTAAATAAAAAAAATTCAACCAAGAAAAAATGTGCTCCCTTTGCTTCGCTCCCTTGCATGTGCAACAATCATAATTTTAATATTTTGTTATTATTGTATAATGTATTACTTGTAATTTTTAATATGAAACCACTCTAAATCCGTAATCGATTTTTCTTGATAAAGCATCAATAAACTAAATGTAATTCTTAGCAAGATATGTTTACAGTTATTCAAGAAATGTTCCAAAGATTGAGAAGCAATTGAACATAGGAAACCCATTTAAAGATTAGTTTGCCATATCCAAGAGATCTGTTAACTTTAATTAAAGTAACCATTGTATTTCAGTGTTCATATTTAATTGCATGCTTTATGTAATTAAAATATGGAGTGCTACCTGCCATTTAGTACTGGGGTTGGACAATCATGCATTTTATCTCCTCCATTGCCTAGGTTTATGGAAGTCAATTAATTAATGTAAAATTCTACAAAGTCCAAAATTGTGTTTGAACATTACATTTTTTTGTGTATTCATAAATATATATTTTAATATAATGACATTCAGATCATTCAGATGGTATAGCAAGGAGGGTTAAACAGAGAAGGAAGCCCCTATCTAATTTGACTTTTAAGGCTAAGGAATATATATCTATGTATATGTGTGTGTTTGTGTATGTATGTATTTTTGTATGTATATAACATCACACGGCAGTTATTCAGGATATTAGCAGTGTGTGTCTGTATATAACATCACACGGCGGTTATTCAGGATATTAGCAGTGTGTGTATGTATATAACATCACACGGCGGTTATTCAGGATATTAGCAGTGTGTGTCTATATAACATCACATGGCGGTTATTCAGGATATTAGCAGTGTGTGCCTGTATATAACATCACATGGAGGTTATTCAGGATATTAGCAGTGTGTGTCTGTATATAACATCACACAGCGGTTATTCAGGATATTAGCAGTGTGTGTCTGTATATAACATCACACAGCGGTTATTCAGGATATTAGCAGTGGGTGTCTGTATATAACATCACACAGCGGTTATTCAGGATATTAGCAGTGGGTGTCTGTATATAACATCACATGGCGGTTATTAAGGATATTAGCAGTGGGTGTCTTTATATGTACTTATATGTATGTAACTGCACACTGTGGTTATCCAGGATATTAGCTGGTGGTCATAATAATGTGACTTCACAATGTATTTAAAAGGACATATAGAAAGCACTTGACCATAGTGGTCCTTTAAGTGTATCTTTGAGCCTTGTCTAAATGCAATTACCCAAAGAATGTTGTTTTTACTCCCATGAATATGACAGTACACCAGAGCGCAAACTGAATATACATTAAACAGAAAAGAGTGTGTCCGTGTTTACCCACTGAAAGCAGCCAGTGTTCTGGAACTTCCTGCGAGAGGAACTGCCTGCAGCCCCTCTCCAGTGCCCTCCGCGGTGACTCAAAACAAGGCCATTGTTTCATTATGTTTTTACCTATGTGCTTTGTGATCCATGACAAGTAGAGCATACTGCACACCCTAATTGAAATGCTATTGATGAGCAAAGGAAATCTGAGTGTATGTTATTGTATGAACAGATGCTGTCTTCTTTTTATAAATGGAATTAAGTCTCACCTAAACACAAGTTGTATGATGGATAACAGTAGTTCAAAAAGTTTAGTATCTTATTGCTGTAATATCTCTCTGTGTGTGAGCTGCTAGAGGACACAAATATAAATGTAACCATCACAGATCAGAAGTATAGCTGTAACTTCATTGGCGCTTGAACTGGTTCTTCAACTTTTTGAGCTCAGCATGTAAATTGTCAGTAACAAAAATGGAACTTCTAATGGATGCTCCCACTATGCATAAACATGGAGGAACAGATGGCAGTCAAGGCAATTTCCATAACTTTCATACAGTTTATCATTACTAAGAGTGCTTCAATATAAAATAAACATATTTGCAGATTTCATCTATTATTACTGCAGTCAGGCTGCCCTGTATTTTAAAATAGTTGTTTGAAAACTATATACTACAAACAACATGTTGGTCCTACCTAATAGTAGATGTTTCCTATCACCTTATTCAATATAGCTCTTTGTAAATACTGTGTTAGAGGATCAATGCACAAAGTAAAAAAAAAATCAGTATTATTAAGAACATAATTAAGCAGAAAATATGTCATAGAGAGAGTTTTTCATTAGAAAAAAAATACATTTTGACATCTCTGCTGGGTCCTGGTGGAATCTGTGATTCGTTGGTGGAAGTTGTGGTTGCTTTGAATGATTCACAGGGTCTGATTGATTCTGGACCAGTGAAGAGGATGGGGTGTGGTATCAAATTCATACTTATCCAATTATCTTAACAAAGACTCCCTCTTTGATCACTCCCAATGATCGCCAAAACACACATACTCATAACAGAGTCTTTAATAATATTGTGTTTGCGTTGCTAAGTCGTGCCTGACTCGCTGTGACCTCATGGACCATAACACACTATGTTCATCCACTTATTCATGGCAGAGATACTGGAGTGGGTTGTCAGTTCCTTCTCTATACAGAGCCTGGTATTCCTATGTGGTCTCCCATCCAACTACTGATCAGGCCCAACTCTGCTTGGCTTCAGGGTTGGTGTAACCTCTTGGTTCCCTGACTGGAATCGAACCCAGGTAGCAGCGGTGAAAGCTCCAAATCCTAACCACTGGACCACCAGGGAAACCTTTAACAATATTATCAGCTATGTAACCCGTGGACATTATTTGGTAAAATCTGAATTTTTGATTTAGTACATCCTTGAAAACAAGTGTCTTTTTTTTTTTTTTTTACTGTAGAAGTACACATACACAATATCAGTCAAATCTGTTTATTTCAAAGGCAACAATATGATAACCGAATAATTGTAAAAACAGTACTAAATATTATTATTGTTTGGAGACGGGGATTATACAAGCCATGTTGGTATTGCCATGCTCCTATTTATAGCATTAATTTGTAAAAATATATATATATATACACAAAACACTTGTGAAGCACTGTACTATTCAAGACAAAGTGGAGGGAGGGAAGGAAGGAGAGAGGTAGAGAGAGTAAGAGGGGGAAGGAGAGAGACAGAGAGCACACAGAGAACGAGGGCACAGAGAGAGAGTGCGCACACAAAGAGAAGGTGCACATAGAGAGACACAGAGCAGAGAGAGAGATGACATACAGACATACAGCACAGAGAGAGAGCACATGCAGTCTCATATGGTGATATTGTAATATGGTCCAACCCTTTTGGAGGCAACGTTTGACGCAGATTTCTCTTATGTTCCATAATGAGCTTCCATGCTCCTTGGATTTTAATTTTCTTCATATGGTGGTTCAGGAGTTCTCTTCCAAAAATATATTTTTAATGGTTCATATATTGCTTGTTGCCAAATGGCTTTTAGTTAAACTTTGGAAGCAAAAATAAACTCTGTGTTGGGGTGATGTTCAACGTGTAGTTGAAAGGGATAGAGAATTAGAAAAAAATGTGATACTTCCAGATTCTATCGAAAAGCATATAAGAAAGAAATGGTGTGCTTGGGATACATTTATGGTCAAGTAATATAATATTACATGACATTTACTTTTTAGAATATGTTATATCTGTTATTCTTCTGCAATTTTTTTTATGTTTGTATTTGCATTGTTTCGTGATTGTACTTAGTCTTGTCCTTGTATTTTAAATGTGGAAAAATAAATCTTAAAAAAAGAGACAGCACAGACAATTGAACATAACATATGATACTGTCATTTATGATGGGCAAGTTACTAGTACGATAATAATGAGCATTTCTCAGTAAAGAGAGAGACTGTAGGAAATGTCACGGTTCACAAACTGAATATGAAGCTGGAGGGTAACTTAATATAAAGTACAGTATGATTATATATCTAGTGACTATAATATATATAAAGATGAATAATACATTTTTTATTGGCGAAACATTTTATCTAGAGGTATACCTCTCTGTCAAGCAATACATCTCCAAGCTTGGTAGGATCTTGGGAGTCAATAAAAAGCTCAATAAAACTAAAACCCCACCACCTCCACCCTATTAAATGAAAAGCCCTCCTTTACCTCATAGTGCTGGGCAAATGTTTTCAGAAAGTGAAAACAAATGAACACGTCTTTACCTTTTTATTTTTAATGTGCAATTATAATTTACTTTCTTGTCTCAACTGGTACTTTTTCAGGAGCATGTCTCCTGTTAACTAGAGTGCTTTCCATTAGTCCTATTAAAAACAATGGCCGTTTTAGCTGCCACTTTCTCATTTTGCAGATAGAAACTTCACTTGAGGTCAGTTGCCTTCCACATCGGAAACCAAAATAGTAGATTCCATTGCAATCATTTATTTTTATTTTGTTACATATTAAAAGAACATTTTGCTGATTTTTAAGTGCAGCCCTTCAAATGATCTATGTTAAACTTAGCTCTACAGTGACCCTTTAAGAGCATGCATTATTTGTACTTCATACATTAAGCCAGGCAATTGCAACAAGTAACATTATTGCTTTTCTTTCTGTTTTAAGCACTGGAAAGTAACTGTGTTTTTTTACATTTTTAGGACTGAAAAGGGTACAGCAGCTTGCAGCAAACACCAGATACTTTAGACAGAGAATGCGTGACGTGGGATTCATCACTTACGGGAATGAAGATTCTCCTGTCATTCCTGTGCTCTTGTACATGCCTGCTAAAGTAGGGTAAGTATTAAAAGTGGTTTCAATTTCACAGTAAAGGATGGTTTCTCTTAAGGTGGAGAAACTTAAAATAGTATATGTCTGACTACATTAAAGGGAAATGGAAGGTTGCTGCCTAAAATAGTTCCTAAGTGGTTTCTCCTCTCTGCAGCTCATGAAGACAGTGTACTTCTAAGTACAGGGGTTAAACATTCTCACAGTAGCCAATCAATGGCAACATTCTGTACTTGAGAGAGGTCACTGACACTCTAATTTGACACTTGAGTTGCATGAGCTACAGAGGCCAAACCCGAACAAGTACAAATTGTATGATTTTAGGCAGAAAAAAAATATTTTAACCTCTTCTTAATAAAGTACATAAAAGTAAACAGATGCATAGGTATATTCAATTCCTAGTAAAAGCCAGAAACCCACAGAATAACACAGAACCACTCAAGCTCCCCTACATGATAAAGGGAGAAAGAGGCATTGGATGTGAAATAGGTGAAGAAGACTGGTAGGATATCGTAGAAGTACGTAACATGCTGTCCATTTGTGTGAACTATAAGGATCAGGGTTATAAAAGCTTATTCAGGTGATACATCACTGCAGATAAAGTATAGAGAATGGGTAAAATGCCAAATGAACCATGTCGGAGAGAGCGTAGACATATAGGTACATACGAATACAAATGGTGGACGTTCCCCAAGGTGCAAGGATTCTGGAATGAAACGTGGAATTTAATTTCAGGAGGTTTGCCTCCCTCTGGATCAATTAACAATTAATAATAAATAGTCCACGTATTAAAAAGATCAATAGAGATCCAAAACGGTTGAACTTGATGGACTAACTCTTTATTCATCTTCCAATACTATACTATTAATAATTATTTAACAACTAATTAATTAATAACTAATCTGCATATTGCAGATCAGAAGAGATCTTAACAGGTTGAACTTGATGGACTGAAAGTCTTTTTTCAATCCTTAATTACTATGGCCCTCATTCAATTGTTATTTTTTCCAATTGAATAGGGCCCTAAATAAGCACATAGCATATATTTTTTAAAGAAGTTTTTAGTTAGTAAGCATCTATCCAAAATCAAGGTTTTCACTAACTAAAAACTTTTTTAAAAAAATTATGCTATGTGCTTATTTAGGGCCCTATTCAATTGGCCAAATCGCAATTGAATGAGGGCCTAAGTAACTATCAAAAGGTACCTGCATATTTTTATTTTCAAAGCCTTTGGGAACAGTACACACCAATGACAGTCTAGTATCCCAAATAACAATGGCGAGTCAAGCTTTGGCCGAGGTCTGGAACCAACAAACTCTCCCACCACAAAAGTTTTATGAAAGATTACCGAAAATGCTGAAAATTAAAAATTGATGGCAATATAAAAGCATAATTTAGGTTCATTCTCAAAGAGATGGGTTACATGGAGTAACTTTTTTGGTATATGATATCATATGGCTATGGATATCAATGGCTAAAAATACAATCTAATTAATATTATTGTCTGTCAATGTATATTGTAATGTAATTCTGGTTTGATGTGCTATAATGTTGGATACAGTGATTATTAAAATTTCTTCTAAAAAAAGATATTTATTAACTAAAACATTGACCAACAAAAATCTATGTCTTTAACATTTGGATCTTATGCGATTTCTTATATTGATTCCCTTTTATTCCCCTTTACCTCTTAGTTATATATATTTTTTCAAACAATCCGTGCACAAGTTTTGTATTAAGGAGCAAACCTGTTTATTATGTTGTACTTCTCATTATAAAATGAAAAATAAACCGTTTTAAAAAACAGCAGGTTTTATAGCCCACATAAGTTGCTTGTTTTTTTTACATAAAATAGCAGTGTTGCAAAGGTTTAAAAAAAAACAACTTCTAATCCACATGCAGACTGCTTTTGCCGCAATTTTGGGATCATCTTCTGAAACATTTGAGCACATCGCCTTTTGAGTTATTGAAGTTATTCTAGAATGATTGACACTACCTCGTGCAACTAATTCAGAATTGCAAAGGGGAGCTATTGCAAATGCTGCCTGCTCAGGGATTAAATGTGTTTTTTTTCATAAATTTGCTTCACTTATTCTATGCAAATTAAATACAAATATATAGTATTTAAAACATACTATTTTAAATGCATTATTGATAGTTTGAAGTTTCCATGTCTCTTTAACTGAACCTACAGTATATATATGTACTTGTCTATCTAAAGTATAAAATTACAGTTAATCCAGACAAATGTAAGTGTAGATATATAAATAGTAGAGAATGACAGAGCCACTCACATAAATGAAAGCACATATATTAAGCATAGCAACAGATGGGTTGCTTCCTAATTTGGGTCTACAATAATCCCTGCTGGTTGTCTTACTAAGGATGATTAAGTCTCTGGAGATTTACTCTCACTGACATCAGTAAAACTAATCAAAGGTATCTCCGCTATGCATGTTACTAAATTAATTATAAGCACCAGTAGCAGGGCTTTAATATCATTCACAAGCTTAAAGGAAGCTGAAAATGTCACCAGTAAGCATTCACTCCTGGAAACCTATACAGAAACAAATACATCTTTACTAAAGTGACATTTGACAGGTGAACACTGTATTATACAGTGGGGGTGGGGTAGTATTTGATCCCCTGCTGATTTGCATGTCAGTGAGGGAATTAAGTATTTGATCCCCTATCAATCAGCAAGATTCTGGCTCCCGGGTGTCTTTTATACAGGTAACGAGCTGAGATTAGGAGCACTTTCTTAAAGGGAGTGCTCCTAATCTCAGCTCATTCATTACCTGTATAAAAGACACCTATCCACAAAAGCAATCAATCAGATTCCAAACTCTCCACCATGGCCAAGACCAAAGAGCTGTCCAAGGATGTCAGGGACAAGATTGTAGACCTACACAAGGCTGGAATGGGGTACAAGACCATTGCCAAGCAGCGTGGTGAAAAGGTGACAACAGTTGGTGAGATTATTCCCAACTGGAAGAAACTGGGAAGAAAATAACTGTAAATATCCGTTGGTCTGATGCTCAATGCAAGATCTCACCTCATGGAGTTTCAATGATCATGAGACCGGTAAGGAATCAGCCCAGAACTACACGGGAGGATCTTGTTAATGATCTCAAGGCAGCTGGGACCATAGTCACCAAGAAAACAATTGGTAACACACTACGCCATGAAGGACTGAAATCCTGCAGCGCCCGCAAGGTCCCCCTGCTCAAGAAAGCACATGTACATGCCCGTCTGAAGCTTGCCAATGAACATCTGAATGATCAACTCAACTTGCCGTGTTTGGAGGAGGATGAATGCTGCCTATAACCCCAAGAACACCATCCCCACCGTCAAACATGGAGGTGGAAACATTATGCTTTGGGGGTGCACCACATGAAAGGGACGATGGACGGGGGCATGTACCGTCAAATCTTGGGTGAGAACCTCCTTCCCTTAGCCAGGGCATTGAAAATGTATCGGGGATGGGTATTCCAGCATGATAATGACCTAAAACACACATCCAAGGTAAGAAAGAAGTGGCTCAAGAAGACGCATATTAAGGTCTTGGAGTGGCCTAGCCAGACTCCAGACCTTAATCCCATAGAAAATCTGTGGAGGGAGCTGAAGGTTTGAGTTGCCAAACATCAGCCTCGAAACCTTAATGACTTGGGGCCTCATTCTATTAGCGGCCGTAAATCGTCCGTAAGGCTGCGATTCCTTGCGGGGGTTCTGTTAACTCGCGATTCTATTATACGGCCCCGCAAGGATCTCCCCTTACGGCCGGCCGCATATCTTGAAACCGGCCGTAAGCTGTGAAATATAAAAACTCAAAAATAAATTCAAGCCTGCACTGTACAGCTCTGTAAATGCTAGGGATCATATTGGGGGACATGAGGATTAAAAGGAACCCACTCTCAAGCTTGCACATCAGCCCAAACCCAAGTTCAAATTAACTGTTTATTTTCCGGATGCGGCGTGGGCGTGTCTGAGGTGCTCCAAGCACTCTGGACTTTTTACATGGATATTTTACGGATATTAAAAATAAAATATTTTACGGATTTGAGTATAGGATAATTATGTGCTATTTTTTCTAACACCTAAAATCCCTTTATAGTCTTCTCAAAGTGCAGGATGGCTTTATTTGAGCTATTTTATGTGCTTAATTGGTGCTAGCGAGACCTCTTTCCTGCAAGTAAGCAGCGGCTCGTTTTTAGCCTTGCAGAGAGGTTTCCCGGAGCAATTGAATTGCAAAACTCTTGCGGCCGTTTTAGATCAAAGGCTTTCCTCTGGCGCGAGCGGCCGCAAGAGATAGCAAGGCACCGGCCGCAAGCCTGTCGGAGCCTCCGGCCGTAAGGGAATAGAATAGCCAAATAGCTTGCGGCCGGTCCTTGCGGCCCCGCAACGGCTGCGGCCGCTAATAGAATGAGGCCCTTGGAGAGGATCTACACAATGGAGTGGGATAAAATCCCTCCTGAGATGTGTCCCAGCCTATAAGAAATGTCTGACCTCTGTGATTGCCAACAAGGGTTTTGCCACCAAGTACTAAGTTGAAGGGGTCAAATACTTATTTCCCTCATTGACCTGCATATCAATTTATAACTTTTTACATGCGTTTTTTTATTTTTTTTATTCTGTCTCTCACTGTTAAAATACACCGATCATTAAAATTATAGACTGATCATTTCTTTGTCAGTGGACAAACGTTCAAAATCAGCAGGGGATCAAATACTTTTTTTCCCCACTGTACATAAAAAAAGTAGAATGGTAAGAACTGATTTTTATTAGTTTTTCCAATTCCTTTTCTTCATTTAAACTCAATAATAAATATCACATTTGTTTATTTTAAATCATGCTTTATGACAGCTTTCCCCTGAAATAATGAATTGAAAGCTATTTTCATAATTTACTTGTTTTTCTGATTATTTAGGGATATTAGTAATAATAGTAGGACCTTCAAATTGAAATATGACAACATATGTAGGAATATTAATGTAACTGAAAGTATCTAAAACTCTGCATTAAGAGTTATGTGGTGTCTCCTGCAGTCTTGAAAAGCATCAAATGTGATTTGTAATCACTTCACTTTCATTATTAGAAGTGTTCCTTTACTTATTATTCCGACAGGTACATGTTTAATATGGTTGTTTATTTAATTGATCTCTCCCTATACCATTTTACGGGGTTCCTGGTGGTCCAGTGGTTAGGATTTGGTGCTTTCATCGCTGTGACCTGGGTTCGATTTCAGTCAGGGAACCAAGAGGTCACACCACCCTGAAGCCAAGCGGGGTTGGGCCTGGTCAGTACTTGGATGGGGGACCACCTTGGAATACCAGCAGCTGTATGCTGTGGCCCACTCGAGAAGGAATGGGCAACCAATATGACCATGGACATAAAGATGTTCCTGGTATGTTGCAATCCATGAGGTCACGGAGCGTCTGATATGACTGAACAACACCACAACAACACCACAACAATACTACTCATTCTGTATGGTTTGCCTTAATTTTATAATGAGACACCATTAATCATCTGGTGCAGTCTGTAATAGGCGTCCCTGGGAAACATATTTGGTAAACAAAAGGGAAAGGACTAGAAGGGCCATCACGTAGCTAAGCACGCTTACAAGTGAATCACCTCTAGGCATCTGTTTGCTTGCTGACAAATGCCCTTATCAGCCATATCTATCTATTCATTATGCAAAGTATCACTCTTGGTGTACTGGGCTTGTCATATGTATTTGCAATGCATACCTTAAAACTTTATCTCAAAATGTTGTAAAGGAAAAACTTCATATGTTTGTGAATTATGTGACAATTTAACAATATTGGCAGCTATAAAATCCCAGTTTTAGCATTGTGATTATTCCTAGTGACTGATATGTTGTCCCAATGCAGCTCTGCTTGCTGTCCTGCAGTTGAAGGGATGGGGTGCCATTTTCTGTTCTGCACTGGGAGGTAAAACTCTTTGGCCGCATTGGCATTTGTCCCTTTACCCACACATGCTCAGATACAAGCCGTTGCAACTGTTAATACCGTTTAACTTCTCTGTACCTGTCATGCATTGAACATGAAGGATCACACTTATATCCACTTCTAGATGAGTGGTGGGCAGCTTAGTCTTACTAAGGCCACCAGCAGTCCAGGATTTCATTATTTCTCTGCTTGTGTATCAGGATATATCTCTGAGTCCAGGTGAGTTACTCTGCTTCATTCATTTTGATTGACCCTCTTGTACTCATTGGATCCTCTACCTAAATAATTTGCTCTTGACTTCACTATGTATGAACCCACAAAAGTTAAGTTTTATTGCTGCCTTTGACACAGTTGATCACCCTCTTCTTATCCAAACTCTCCACTCTTTCAGCATCAGCGACACTGCTCTCTCTTGGTTCACATCTTACCTAGAAAATCGAACATTTAGTGTCTCCTTCTCTGGCTCCTCTTCTTCGCCTCACCCTCTAACTGTCAGCGTACCCCAATGTTCAGTCCGAGGCCCCCTCCTTTTCTCCATCTACACATCCTCCCTTGGTACCCTTAGAAAACCTTTTGGATTTCAGTGTCATCCATATGCAGATGACACTCAAATCTACTTTTCAGCACCTGAACTATCCTCATCTCTTCTAGCACAAGTTGCCAACTGCCTGATATCCTCCTGGATGTTCACCTGGCAACTCAAACTCTACATGTCAGAGCTCCTTATCTTCCCACCCTCTTCCTCAGATTCCACTCCTCCCATATCTCTCACTTTTGACGATGTCATCATCACTTCCACCACCCAGGCCCGTTGTCTTGGAGTTCTACTGGATCCTATACTCTATTTCATTCCTCACATTCATTCAATCATAAAATCTTGTATATTGCACCTGAAAAATATCTCCAAAATACATCACAACCTTACCACACAAGACACAACTAAAATTCTAATTTACTCACACACACAACTACCACAACTACTGCAACTCTCTCCTTGCTGGCCTCCCCATTACACGTTTGTCTCCACTCCAAACCATATTGAATGCATCTGCTAGACTCTTCCACCATACTCACTCCAGTCAGTCACTCCATAGACTCCAGAATAAAATTAAAATCTTGACCCGTATAAAACGCTTAACGATAATGCACCCTTTTATATATATACTAGCGAATTGCCCGTCAAAAAATGACGGCAATGAAATTGTAAGGTAGCTAATGCTGTTTGGTGTATAATAATGAAATATGTAATACATTACTAAATGAATATACTGTACCTATTTTGAAGCATTGTGATGAAGAGCTGGCAATCTGTGTTGATGTTGCTGCAGCATTAGTGGTGTGGAGCTGCTGTGTAAGCATGCTGAATGTGTGCACTGTGTGGTATGAATATCCGTAGGTCGTTTGTTGCGGTTTGAGAGTTTGTTGTGGTGTTTTGCGAGTTTCTTGTGGTGTTTTGCGAGTTTAGAGTGCTGTAGCCTCGTTTTCGTTTTGTTCGGCGGCCATTTTTTCTCTCGCTTAGATTTTTTTTTAGTCTCTAAACTGTTTTATTTCGAGTAAAATCGAGGTGTAAGTTGTATTTTTGAGGTCCTGGGTGCTCCCTCTTGGAGTAGGTAAGGTTTTTATGTATGTGCTGTGTGTATGTATTGTGTTTTACATTTTGTAATGTTCGCGAGTTGCGTCCGAGTGTTGCGAGGCCGTAATGTGTGTGAACGTGTGTCGTATGTTGTTTGCGAGTGTCGTAATGTGTGTGTCGTGCTGTTTGGTTTGCGAGGTGAAGTTTGCGAGGGTCGCAGTTGCTGGCATGGAGCCCCTTCGGCGCTCCATGCCAGCAACTGAGACCCTCAACCATGGCCTTGGCTCGCTACGCGAGCCCGCAACGTTAGCAACAACTCGTACGCTCACAACTATATATGTGATATATATATATATATATATATATATATATATATATATATATATATACTCTCACCTCAAAATACTCTCCCATCCGCCCTCTTCACTAATGATATTCTTCTTTTTGTTTCTCTCTTATCGCCTTTTCATTCTTACATTCAGAACTTTTCTTGTGCTGTCCCTATTCTCTGGGACGCCAGGCCTCGCTCCACTAGACTATCCTCCTGCCTCAAATCCTTCAAAACATCGTTAAAATGCACCTGTTTGAAGAAGCTTATCACCTTTAGCCTTAATATGCACAATGTATCTATCACTCTCCTGTACATAACCTTTAGAATTTAAGTTTGCTAGTTCTCTGTCTTGTTTGGTGTTTTAGGGAACTGCTTGATTGAAAGCTCAATAACAGTGTTCAAATAGTTTTTCTTGTACTTAACCCCTGTATAGCGCTACGGAATTTGTTGGTGCGTTACAAATAAAGGATAACAATAAAAAATATGGCATTTATTTTGTTAACTATTATAGCTTCAGAGCTGAGCTATTCTTAAGATGGTACTCAGGAAATTCTAACCTATATGACTGATTTATATTATTGATTTATAAAATATTGGTTAATTTTAGAACCTTTTCCTGTAGTAATTGTTTTAATGGGTAATGTGTATTTCAGCCGTTAACATTATATAAATAGATATGCACTTTATCCAAAATAACAACAATTTTGTGTGCATTTTCTTAAAGCATTTGGGGCAAAAATGTACTTTTCGTCATTGTGCACTATTAAACTGAAATTCTTTATTTGTGTAAGAGAGAAGTGCATAAGCAGTATTACAATTTGAGAAAGGATTGTTCTCAATCAGTGAGCAATAAAGCGAAATATCCTGACTGTAAGCTAATCTTTTTAACCCTGCAAATATGGTTCTGATATCCATTGCCGACAACTGAATAGAATATAAACCATTCCTTGCAATTCATCATAGGATATTAGTTTTCTTCATTTTGCTCTTAACTCTCCCACATATTTTATTACATATTAAGCAGTTGTTTATTTTTATATTTCCTAGGGCCTTTGCAAGACATATGTTGGAGAGAAAAATTGGTGTTGTTGTAGTTGGTTTTCCAGCGACACCTTTATCTGAGGCTCGGGCGAGATTTTGCATTTCCGCTGCACATACGAAGGAGATGTTGGACACGGTATGTTAACACTTTCTCACATCTGACAAACAAATTACTACCAAAGTATGTGCTTTTATTAATATTAAGTGCATTCATTGTGAATTGCTTTTCTCTACTAACCATGTTCAAGCCAAGAAAATCTCTCGAAAAAATCAAGTAGAAGTTTTCTTCTAAACTGAAGTTTATCAAATTTGTTAATAGATTTCCTTTTTCAGAGTTTAATAATAAAAAAGTTGAATGCTTTTTACATTAAAAATGATTTTACAGATGTTACCACAAGCAGCAAAAAGAGTAGACATTAAAATATAGAAATGTGTTTCTCCAAAACACAGATTTAGTATAATATGAAATTACATGTAGAATGTTTTGATAAGAACTCATTACACATACTTTTGTTCTTTCTTTTTTTTGTTATTTATGGGCTTTTACGATATACATTTTTAATTTGTTGTTTTTTTTTATTGTTTTTGAAAAACACTATACATTTGTGACATTTTATTATGTAAGGTTTTAATTTGTGAAATATTTGCTTGGGAAGCAAGATCAGCAAAAAATAAAACTTATGATTTTTAAAAATATATATATTAATATTTTTGAAACCTTTGACTGTACATAGGTCAGCTTGAAGTCATGTAGCATTTCTATCTAGCATATACTGAATAATTCACTCATAAGTACTTTTCCAGAGCAGAGAACGCAACTTAATATTTCTACTGTATATGTACTATATGATTAAGAATGAGTGCATGATTCAGTTGTCTTATACCTCTACACCTGTTTCATCTTTTCCAAAATCAGTCAACCTAACTGATAAGGAAGCCACATACATTAATCAGTATGACTTAAGTTTTAGACCATAGTCTGAATTTATTAATTGTCATATCCGTAGTTTTAGATGAGCGTCAGTTACATGACGTGTGTTGTTTTTTTTTTTTACAAAATACTTGCACATTTCATTTTTTTTCATTAAGGTAATTTTTTATGTTTATTTTAATATTTTACCATGAAATTGGAAATGGACCAAAATGTACTTCTTTGTTTTACACAAACCTAACTTTTTGTCTCCAACATTTTTATTAGTTTTGCAATGATTGTATAATGTGTTAACAGCATAATATAAAAAAGCGTAAAAATTATTAAATCTAAATATCACAATATGAAAAATGCACAAGGAGAAGGAGTATACCTTAAAAAAAAAAAGGGAAGGGATTAATTAGATGCATTTCTCAAGATGAACAATTGTTGAAGAAATGTTGTAAATAATGAGCGGCACCTAAACCCGCCATATTTGCAGAATAAAGGCAAAAATATGTGATAACATTACTATTTTTATTTATACACTAAATGCAAGATAAAAGCGTGTATCTGCTTATGTAGTAAATAGTAGATAAATGAAAATGTTGAAATATATTATATATTTATTATATGGTGATGTTTTACAGAAAAGAAGTGACTTTCTGTTGCTCTGTTGTTATCTCCTATATTTTTAGATTTTGTTTTGCTGACAGTAAAGTTAAAGATCACACAACATTCCTCCGGCCTCAGGTCAGATCTATATGTCCTCTAGCTGTATACTTTTCTTAGGTTTTAAAATGGACAGATGAGAGGAAACAAGCTCCCAGTGAAACAAGAGAGCACTTGGAAGATATGTCAACAACTGTGTGCATAATATGCTTAATGAGCTGTAAATACTCCTTGTATGATGAAAGCTTCTTGAGTTGTTTGAAATAGTTGAATACATTATTGGTCCATTTTTGAGGGAAGTAATTATAACTATTCTCAAAGGATTGCTGTGGGATTATTTTTTAAATAAATTCATTTTATAGATTTTAATCTTTTGGATAATTATTAAATTAACAATACACATGTAACTAGGAGTTGAATCCATGTGTTTCTAATTTTGAGGCAACTTTTCTTTTTTAATTTTCTGTTTTTTCTTGGTCTCTGGCTAATTCATTAGGTTCAAACCCAGATTTACCAAAATGCTGTATGGCAATTTTAAACTTTTGTATTTATTTTAGTATGTACTCCACAATTATATATAAAAATAATTATGGAGGCTACTCACGTATCCAGATTTATGACATTCGATAATGTCATCTTTATACAGATTGCAGAACAGATAATTCACCAGTCACATGAGATGTAGGGATTGAGCATCTTGTGTGCTTATTTTGGGTTTATTCTTTTTCCTCCTTGTCTTTGTTCACCACTCGAAGAAACCCTAGTTTGGTCAGAAAAAGGATGACTTTTCATGACTTCCTCTTATACATACCATATGTACATACATGTATCCACTAGTACTATAGTTGATTGCTTCCTAAAGCTAAATAAAATTATTTTATTAAGTTTTATTAAGTGGGCAGGGAAGGGAGTCTGAACTATGGTGAACATATCCAGCAGCTTGAGTAATTTGTGTTAGATCTAGGAGCCAGGTATTTTTATGTAAAACAAATATATATATATATATATATATATATATATATATATATAGTAATTTAGTAATTATTAATCAATATATATATATATAGATTAATAATGAGTATTGCAATATAATTTGATACCTTATATTTCTAATGACGAGCTTTCGAGAGGCTTAACCTCCCTTTATCAAGTCTCAAGCAATACTTGATAAAGGGAGGTTAAGCCTCTCGAAAGCTCGTCATTATAAATATAACGTTTGTCCAATATTGCAATACTCATTATTAATATATATATATATATATATATATATATATATATATATATATATATATATATATATTGATTAATAATTACTAAATTACTATATTACTCACGGCTGCTTCACTCTTCAATTATATATATATATATATATATATATATTAATAATGAGTATTGCAATATAATTTGATACCTTTTGTATTGGACAAACGTCTTATTTATAATGACGAGCTTTCGAGAGGCTCATCCTCTCTTTATCAAATTTGAAGCTATATATATATATATATATATATATATATATATATATAATCACAATGGTTTCTCAAAATTATTATTGTAAATATATATTTATTAATTTTATATCAATTTTTAAATGTGGATTTTAGGCTACTACTATATAGCAAATATAATAATATATATATATATAGTATTTAATATGCATGCTCCAGTCTATTGCAATTGTGGTCAACAAGTTACTCCACTCTGGCTCTTCCCATGCAGGCCCCAGCCTTCTCTACAATATACAATCTGTTATATCTCTATAAAATTAGAAAATAATATCCAACTGTACTCCAAAATACATCTCATTATCTATAACTCTATTACCAGTTTGTTCCTTTCCTACAGTGATTTTTGCTATGGGTAAAATTAAAAGGTTTAAAGCATTATGAGCTCATTTTAAGGGCTCAGTTGCTGCATATGTAGCCATTCAAGTGAAATAGGTTGTCCATCACTTATCTAGTGAAAGTAATATGGTATGCCTAGATTTTAGATTACATTGTGTATGATAAATATATGGTACCCTATTTGAGAATATTCTATGAAACACCCATTAGTAGCAGGGAGCAGTGTAACCTGAGCTGCTAGTCACCCTCCACTAGTGATATGCCGATTTAGATACCACTTCCTACTGGGATGCTCCACTCCACCCACATTCAGTTATCACTTAGTAAAATTGTAATAAAGATTTTTTTTTCTAATCAAGCCCTACCAAACTAATTTTTAGAGAGCACTTTAGAACGCAACAAAAGGCCTTTTAAGGTTACTTATTGGTCATGTATTTAGGTTGAAAAAAGGCTTTTAGTGCAATAAGTTCAACCTTTTAAAATGTTGTGAATTGTATTATTTTTTATAAGAACCAACTGCAATTATTTATATGTAACATTTCAATTTCTAATGTATGTCTAACGTATTTACAGCACTTTCCACTGACTATTTTTAGAATTCTGCATTGATCATATATTTTACTGTGCTGAAAGCTAATTTGATTAATGTTTTTTCAGGTTCTTGATGCACTTGATGAGATGGGTGAATTCTTGCAGCTAAAA
The DNA here is from genome assembly GCA_027410445.1 of Discoglossus pictus. Classification (NCBI taxonomy): domain Eukaryota; kingdom Metazoa; phylum Chordata; class Amphibia; order Anura; family Alytidae; genus Discoglossus; species Discoglossus pictus. The sequence continues at coordinate 70,188,539 of CM050165.1, forward strand.
TATTCCCGGCACTCCAGATCTCCTCGTTCCGCAATTTGTGATGAAACAACCTATGAACTTGTTGATTGAGCCTAGGTCACTGCATTACTATGTTCTTCATATCATAGCACTGCTGCTGTGGAGCTGCATATCAGTGATTTTACAGAACAACACACCCATGGATAACTGTATCCAACCACTCTGCGCTGTCTCCTCCATTGTAGTGCAAGTTGCAGTAAAGGAGTTAACTAAATTTATCATGAACCTCCTCATAAAAGTACTTCAGTTAATTGCTTTAAATCTCTTGTTCAGTTTTTTTCCTCTATCTCCATATTTTTTATGTTTATAAGTTATGAACCTCCCTGGATGCAGTGCTATAAGATCAAGTTGTGAAAAACATAAATGTGAATTTCTACCTCTTTTATTAGTTAAAAAGCATATATTTCAAATGCTGTATCTTATTTATATATGCAAGAGACACCTTACTAATAACATACTTTCTAATACTAAATGTATACTTTGTGAAGATTACATCCATTTGATACTTCAGAAGTGCAGTATTAATAGTTTATACGATAGTTTATACTTGGAACTCATCTTCTGAAAGAGAAGTGCCAAGAAAAATGCATTTATGTAAACCATTTTCAATTCTATATCAATGACTTTGATCTTGCATGTAGTATCACAGTAATATTACAGATTTTATCATTCATATCTTCATTTTTTCCTTGCAGTAACCAAGGAATAGATATATAGGAACTGTATATATATCCAGATAACTATGCAATTGTACCTCAGTTCTTTGGCAGCAGCTGTTGCGCCAGTATCTTCGGTGACTATAAAATATGTGAACAGTGGGAAGAAACAGTAAGAACCTACATGAGCACTATAGTTCCACATTTTCTGTTGTGCATTTAAAAGAGCATGCTTTCCACATTACAATTGTTTATCGATCCTTAAGGATGTCTGTGCTTCACCTCTATACAGCCTATTCATTATGCAAAGCTGAGGGAAAACCTGTGATGTTGTCATTAAGCCTATTAATATTTGCTTAAGCAATTGAACATTTAAAAAGATGGTGAAAGATCATAACCTTCTGGGTGTGTATGTACACTGCAATGTATATGTACACAAAGTCATTTAAAATAGGTTAATATGTGTGAAAAACACCCCTATTAGACCAGGGAATATTTTATTTCTTTGTTGCATCTGAAATAGGATATCAGTTTGTTTTCTTTTTCAAATGAAGATCTTAGAGCAGAATAAAGTGACTCAAATGTTTAAGTGCCAGTCAGCCAATGGGCAGTAATTTCAGCTCTAAGCCATACTTGTCTGCCAGTGCAATATACAGACTACAATATGTTCTGTGCACTTCCTGTTCGTATCAGAAAGGTGTAAACATGTTCTAAAAACAAACAAACCGTTTTTGTAATATTTATACTATAGTCTTCTGGATGCATGAAAAATTTGTGTTCCATGTCCCTTTACATTTTCAGCACAATATACACATTTGCCATACAGTAAAAATATTTTGTAATGGTTTAAGATTTGCTCTTTTGGATACAGGATGAAAAATGTGGGCTAACAGCATTTATTTTTACTTGTTTATGTCCAATCCATTAAAAGTAGGTAGCCAAATTGTTCATGTTTGCACTGTGGTTGGCAAAGAGACTCCCCACAACCTTGCGGTAACAGGAAAAATATTTTTTACTGAACAAACAAATGAAAATAATAGCAAATTAAAAATATAATTTCATGTACATTTTAGTTTTTCCTGATGATAAATCACTAATGGAATGTGTCCCTTTAAAGCACTAATTTGCCAATGTAACAGGAGTCTCGGCAGCACTACGCTTCATTGTTTTATTTACAGCCCTCATCTCCTTAACTAAATGGGAATAGAATTCTAATTATTAATTGTTTTGCATTATAAGAAAATTATTGTAGATACAATTGCTCACATGTAAAATAGATGTTTCTTGCTTGATTTGAAAATATGTGAATAGTTTTGTAATGTCTTAGAACCATTACTGTGGTTCATCTTTAATTCATCTATTCATAAATAGACAAATCTGTCTCTTTCACAGATGTAATGTGAAGTCTCATCTGTAATGCTAAGAAATACCATGCAACCTCATTTAGAATTTTACTTAGAATTGTTTTTGAAAGGTTTTACCAATTAGCTGTCATCATTCCTTGTGGAAAGTCATTTTCTTCATATAGATATCATGAGTGGGGCAAGTCCTCTTTTGAATAGATTTAGCAAAGCAGTTGGACATGTTTGTCTTACTGGAGTTCTAACTCGCACCATTGTGTAGTTGTGACATCACATCCTACACAATGTTTATGTTTTCAGTACCCCTAATATCATCTAGTCTGATTCTATGTGGAGTACCAGATTGGAAAATGGCCGTCCATACACTAAATACCATTTTGGTTGGGTTAAGCCATAAACAACTGGAAAATTGTTCATAATCAATGTCACAATTCTCATTGAAAAGTTGTCTCTAACTCTTTTTAGAATCCCTCTGAGATATTACTAGCCAGTAATTTCTGTAATTTTACCTTAGAGGAAGTGGTACATGATGCACAAGTTTGATGCACAATTTCAGTCCATATAAAGATGAAAATGACTTTATCCAGAGTTAGGGTGGAGATATAAGTGACTGGTGTCATCAGCAAATTAATAAAGAGTTTGGAAAATCTGCAGCTGCAACTCCTTTGTGGTGCTAGCCTGGTCTTGTATATTCATGAGAATGAGTATCACATGTACAACAGACCTTAATGCTGTAATTTGCCAGATTTTGTTGGGTATAAATGGGCATTATATCATTAAAAGGGACATGGTTTTCCTTTTTCATTGTGGAATCAGAAGAAGCATTTAAAAAATACATAATTCTATACCAAACAGAGAAGAATACATACTCAAAACTCACTCTGTAGCTTCTGGTCCAAATGGCTGTTCCTCATCATGACAGCTCTCCTTTCATCAAGAATTGCATGGTGTCAGGAGAAAAAAAACATAATGGGATGTCAACAGTTGATTTAAATGTGAAAGAATTCTCACTGTAATGGAGACCTGCCAGGTGGTGGAGCAAGCATTTTGACCTGATTTTGTATGTGTCTGCTTTAGGGTGAGTTAACAACATATTACATACTTTTGTTTTGGTACAATGGTTTCTGTCTGAAATGATTTTGCTTATTCCATGTTGAAAGAAAAAAACAATTACATAGTTTCTCCAAGAGCTCCGGGACATTTGTGACTAAGTCAGTGTTGATTGGTTTCGACTCTAGCACTGAAGTGCTTTATACAAGCAGATATGTTTTAATATACTTTTTATCTTTATCTGGTGTTGGCGGTGTTGATTTTTTTTATTTGTTTTGTTGCTGCTAAACTTATTGAAATATTTTTTTTAAGTGCGGCTGTATGTATTTGTGATAATGAGTGGATGACATAAATGTAAATATATCAAATTATTTTATAACATTCTCTCAACACTTATTTGTTATAAACTAAATGCAATATGATTGTAAAATGAATACGACTAACAGATATTGTACAGTCACTATAATGTGGCTTTCAACAATAAACTCAGAAAATGCTTCTAAAACTTAACTTAAATATGCCATTTCAATGTGTGTTTAATGCTCCATTTCAAAAATATACCACAGCGTACATTTGTGTAAAGATTCAGACTCAACCTCTGCCATATTAAGGGATTTAGAAAGGATCAACTTAATAGCAGTGGACCAATTGGAAAAAATTATCCACTGCTTGTTAAAGTAGTTTTATGTGAGTGCTAAACACAAGAACTCGCATTTCACATTCAAGTCCATCTGATTTTCAAAGTCTAGGACTTTGTAAACCAGCTACCAAACATTCCAAAGTATCAAGTATCTGTAAGACACATCCACATACGGTAACAATACTAATGGCAATAGCTAGCATTCAAGGCTGAGACAATTGTAGGCCTAAAATATAGTGGACAGAAAGCTCCAAAAATGTCAAATACAGGGAATTTCACTCATTTGCATATGTATGTTTTCTGGCAAAAAGAAGGTAAATGTAACAATATAAAAGCAAGGCTTCTTTAACATTATATTTATATTTCAGTGCCTTCCAGGCTCATATAAAGCTTACCCTATGTTACTTTGTTGCCTTCCTGTATTTTTTCAATATTACTAATTTTTTTTTTTTTTGCAAGTCTTTTGACAATTTTTTATTTTAGAAAGATGGAACTCAGAATTAAGAATAAGTAGCAAACAGTTTTATGTTGAATGTTTGAGTTTCTGGTTTGCACTGAGTATTTTTGTAACATTTTGACAAAACTGTCTATTATGTTTGATAGTGAATTAGAGGTTACCTCTTTACACTGCATTAAATTATCAAAAAGTCTTTACTTTTCACATCCTTGTTTTTCCTACTGTTATCAATTAAACATACTGTAGAGACAGTGTTGAAGAGCATTTCTGTATGAGGTAAATATTTGTAAGAATGGAACTTTTTGGATATAAAGATTCATAATCCTTTGACATTTTTTAATTTTTCTTTGAAATTTTTTGTTGATGCAATGCTCTTCTACTATATAAAGTGTATTTTTTATTTGAAAAAGTTTGTATTCAAATGAAATTATGATGATATTATGTGTTATTGACATTAAAAAATGTTGTTCCAATTGTGAACATAGCCCACAACCATGTTATTGCACTCTAATTAACTTTTATTTCTTCTGTGACGATTCACTCTTAAGTTAATGGCTGCTACCTATAGTGACTTGGGGCCCTATTCTATTGCCCAATTTGTAAACGTATACATACTTAAAACCACTCTGAAAATTGCCACAGACTCTTTTAGCTCTTTGCAATTCAATTATGCGTTACCCGCCCACAATCATTACGTGCCAGCCAAATCCGCAAAACCAGCCTTAGAACTCATTGGTTTTAACACAGCTCAAATATTACAAGCACTTACTAATTAAAGTTACAGAAAAAAATATATTGTATTGGACCCTTAGCTCTAAATCGCAAATAAAGTCTAACCCTACATTGATTAAAGTATCAGGTGTCTGTTAAAAATATTGACAGATAAATAGGACTCGCAAAGCACTTATTAAAGCTGTAACAGCAATTAAAAACATTAGAATTAATTGTACAACAGTCTCAAACCTACAAAAATGCAATTAAAAATTATATTTTGAAATGTTATTTCTGAGTAATATCGATCCCACGACTCAAGGGGTTAATATATATCATGAAAATCACATGGACTAAAAAAGAGGATCTAATGCATTTTATAGATTGCAAGCCCGATCAGCAAATATTACTTATTGGCACTAACTAATTTGTAGCCTCGGATTGCAGATTACATCTAACTTCCATGTTTTACTGACATCATGTTGACAGTCTCATTTACTTTTGGCTGTATCTAAGAAGTTAATTAGGGCTTGCTTAAAAAAAAAAACCTGCAGACAAATGTATAAGTTTGAGGCATTTGCAAATAGAATATGGCCCTTGTTGAAGTCAGCTCATTGCTATTAACTGGACCTCACTTCTCTTTGTCTCCCCTGGCACTATGTATGCATTACCAAAGAGTGTGAAAGCAGTAATAAACTATTACAGATTAATAAAAGCGAAGCAGAAAACATTTTATAAATTAACAGTCTCTAATGATTTTTAATGTCGCACACTGCTTCATACATAGTATTTCATATCTGTTTGATGTGGTTAATTATTAGCTTAATGTTAGGGTTCCTTTAAATGTATTGTGCTCTAGAAATTATCCAAATAATAGGCAATACACCATTTCCTAAACTTTGCAACTCCTGACAGCACATCCATGTTAATAAATTAAATTGTTGGCAAGATATAAGAGAAATTAAAGTGCCTTGCAAGGTAGTACTTACTAATATAGTTTTTTTTTATGCCGCAATATTTGGCATCAACTTATATTAACCCCAAAAATGTAGAGGACTTGTATTTATTATTTAGTCACATCACTAATACTGTAATATGCAAAAGTTCTATATGGTATAGCAATTGATTTTACTTTCTTCATAGCATAACAAAATGTATATAGTCACACTGACCGTGACTTTATTGGGATATTATGGGATTCACCTTTGGAAACCCGGCCCTGTGTTTTTAGGAATTCCAGATGCATATAACTTTTTTACAAACATACTTAAAGATCTGATTCTTTGAAAAACCAAAGTCAAGTGTGCAACATCCTCTTGATGAATTAAGAAAACACCAAATTGTGCTAAACATTCTTGAGTGAAAGTTGCCGTAATTTGATTTCTTACACAGTTCATAGAGTATCCACAAGGGCAGTCATTACTGGAAATACAAAAAAGGAAATTGTTGTACATCAGAGTAATCTAAAATTGAAACCGTCTGTAGATTTTCAAGTCCAATGCAAGAGACTAAGCAAAAAAAAGAAATATTGTTGTTTTTTTTTTAATTGAGACTTTGAATAACATTGTTTCAGTACATGCCTAAGAAAACATGCTCTCACGGGCCTTCACTTCCTTTGTCCCCTGATGATAAGCTAAAAATTAAGTGCAATTAATGTCAGCAAATACAGGGTGGTCTACTAAACATGAGGCCGACACCTCAGAATGGATTTAGCTTTTCTCTTATTGAAACCGGAGTGGTTTGGGATTCAGTCGTTTCCACAGTGTAAGGAGGCTCAAGGTTGGTCATAAACTGTTATGGTTTATTAACCATTCCCCTGCTTCTGTATGAAGAAACTGGATAAGTTCAGGGAATATTTGCCCACACCTTTGCTTTGAAATTGATAGAAATTGGAACCTGGAAGCTAAGTCAAGTTAGGGGTGACATGCTTCTTTTAAAGAAAATAGGACCTGGCCGTTTTGATCAATGGCGGCTCTAGTCTGTGGGCTCCGGTATAGTGAGAAGCTGAGTGCAAATATCTTCAAAGAAAGCTCCACAGGCACAGTCACGGTTTGAGGGGGTCCATTTTTCTGCCTAGCTTTTCAGTATATTGGAGACCCCAGAAGGAAACCCCAATATGCGTTTTAAGCATATCCTATTTAATAACTCCAGACTTATATGTTATTTTTAAAGTTAGAAAATGGGTATTGTTAACATTATCCATGTAATGCCAACATTATCCAGATTTCTGTCACTGGGTAGTCAACATTTCCAGTTTTCTAACATTATCAGTAATCCATACATTTCTTGGAGCAGTACTATTTGTATGGCACGGCTTTTAACAAAGTACTGATTCTTACCCTTAAAATGGAGTGTTTGTACATGACAAATCAGCATAAATATAAATAATTGTATTAATTGATTAATAAACAAGTCATGTTTATTTATAATTTTGTATTTATAAAGCTTAACCTGCTTAATAGCAGTGAACTCCCTAGATTATGGCTTGCATCACTCAATTTATCTATTTTGTTTTCACATTGGGAGGATTCTGAAACACCAGCTATGTGCTTCTTAGACCACATGTAATAAATATTTAGCTTAATTTTACATATTTAACGCAATGCCTTGTATTTATGTTGATTTTGTATATTATCTGCACCTTTTTAAGGTGGATTGCAGAGTTTGAGATTTTAACTGTATACATTATTTGGGAATATATTTGTTTCTTAAGCTAAAATGTCCACATATGTTAAAATTCTCATGGGAAACTTTGCCAAAGTGTAAGGAAATAATTGTCATAAATCCATTTTACAGAAATCAGTGCAACACAAGATTATAAAGAATGGAAAAATGTTGAATAATTAAGTCTACTTTTTTTATTAACATGCACTTTTATTTTTTTCGTTTCCAAGATGCCATGTATAAACATAATTATAATGACTAATAATAAATGTCATAATTTAAACATATATTGTAAATATAATTTTAAAACCTTCTTAATGTATATGACTTTCCTAACCAAACTTTTAAATGTTCAATAAAGATGGTTGATGTTTTATTACCACTTAAAGTATAAATAGTCTCTATTGTCAAGTTATTTTGTCACAAAAGTATTAAATATGAACATATTGCAATGAAGGGGACCATGTAACATAATTTCTACATAGCTGCTATTCAATACATTCTATTAAAAAGGCTTTTTTATGCTTTTAATGTGAAAATGTCAATCCCCAAGTGCTCAATCTCACTTTTGCAACATTGTAGTATATTATATTGGCACCACAGCGACCTTGACACATCCCAACTACTATGACAAATTGTCTGGAACTTTTATACTCCAGGCTTTTAACCTTTTGATACCAGGCCAAAACTAAAAGCCTTTTATACCAGGATCAAAATGGTGTCCTGCTCTGCATGTCATGGTTCCATTCTAAGCAAGTTGTCTTACTCAAGAAAGCCGAAATTAGTTGAAACAAATCATGGTTCTCACAATTCGACTATTTATTGTACTGTGGATTTTTCCAGTAACCAGTGAAATAAATAAGCACCTACTAACCCAGCAAAACCACAAACTAGCATAACAGATAACTCATAGAAAATGTTTAGTATTTTAAGCAATATTCATATATGGAAGGTTTCTGGATTTTACTAGGTATATAATATACCTGTCTTACCACTTTTATGTACTTTATTTTGTTAAGAAGTGCTTATACACTCTGTTTCTACTGCCTCAAATCAAACAAATAGTTATTATGAGACACTGCCTATCAAGCATAGCAGAGTATGCGTCTTCATGAGCTACAGAACCAATCAGGTAATATTTGTTTGATTTTAGGCAGTAAAAACAGAACTTATAAGCACTTCTTAATAAAATAAAATTCATAAATAAAAGATACATAGGTATAATATATACCTAGTAAAATCAAGAAAACTTCCATATTTCTTTAAATTAGTAAATATAATTTGTACAATACACCACTGGCCTGAATAGTGCAATGTACAGTAATGCAATTTAAAAAGAATGTTGACACAACTTGACTTTGGGATGACCGTATATGTTTAATTCCATTATCAAGCTGTAACAATTTCTTTATTCTATTTTATGCCTATATTCATGAAAATCTAAGGGGAGAAAAATGGTAATAAAACTGTTGAGACATTGCTTTTAGAGCACAAGCAACCATTATACAATAATAAGCTAGAGACGATGTTAGGATAGTACATGCATTCTATTAAAATGGAGCAATACTGCTATTATGGTATTTACAAATCCTTTTAAATATAAAGTGTTGTGTAATATCATCTATGGGGTTTCCTGGTGATCCAGTGGTTTGTATTTGGTGCTTTCACCACTGTGACCTGGGTTCGATTCCAATCGGGAAACCAAGAGGTCACACCACCCTGAAGACGAGCAGGGTTGGGCCTGGTAAGTACTTGGGTGGGAGATCACTGGAGAAGGAACTGGCAACCCCCTCTGCCATGAGTACCAAGTGGATCAGCATGACAATGGACCTAAAAAAAGATGTCATTGGATTGTTATGGACCATGGCAAGGTAAGAAAAAAAATACCATCTGGTCTGTCTATTTTATTTAATTTGGCTTTATTAAGCCTCAGGATAGCCGTATGCCTATTCCAGATATGTCTAAATTCCTTAAAGCAAAAAATAATTAAACATTTCTGAACTAAATGGGTGTTCATGAGTTTACAAGGACAGCAGCGGACAAAGAGACAAAATGAAAGCCGGCAGCAAAGAGTAACTTAAACTTGAAAAATGTAAAGGTTGTGTTTAGTTCTTTTGCTTTTTAAGAACGTTTTGCCCTTGATCAAATTTATGTAAGCAAAATATAATCTTGAAAAAAAAATTGAACAAGGGGTCCTTTAATGTATTGTTGAGCTCCTTTAAATTGAAATATCTGTCATTAATGTAGCTGTTTCTTCTGTTTAGAGAGTTGCCTAGTATTTTCAAGATGGACTTCTGTATGTTATCAGTCTGAAACGGAGTGAGTCATGTTTAAACTGTGTTTCTATAATGTCTAATATTTGCATGCAAGTCACCGTGATGGATACTCCCTTGACCTTAATTTTACCAATCCTTGCACAAATTCAGACCTTGCCAGCACCCCACTCCCTCTATCTGATCTGCATCCACACCTCACACTTACTCCTGGCCTCCAAAACCCATATAAACTTGCAAGTACTCGACCCACAACACCTTTCCACTGTGGTTCAATCACTTCTCAGTCACCTCACTACCCTCACCTGCCCTGGCATTGCCAGCTCAGAATACAACATGGCTCTAACTTCCAACCTTGAGGCACAGCACACTACACAAACATGCTACATGCAGAGGTGCTCCCGCATTGCTGTACCGCTATGGAGGAAATCATGCACTTCTGCTGACTTCTTCCTTTTTACAAGTTTATATTGTATTGCTACTTCTCTGCCCTCAATCTTGCCAAACTGCATGATTTCTCATCATTAATATTGAATCCACCAACCTCAAACATTTGTTCACCACTTTCCACTCTTTCCTTTGCCCACCCGCATCTCCTGCCTTCTCCTGTCTTACAGCTGAAAACTTTAAAAATAAAATTGAAAACATCCAAATCGAAAATTCCTCTGAGTGGCTCAAACATGTTCTCGTCTCAGCTAACACCCAGCCTTCACCCTTCCCCAATCCCACATCCATTATGGATTCCTTGGACCCTGTAACTGAGGTCTCTAGTCTATCATCCTCTCGTCTGTCATCTCCCTGCCCTCACACATATATTCTACCTTTCACTTAACACTGGCAAGTTTCCATCATCTATAAAACATGCCATACTCTACCACACTTATACTTGCCCTCACACATGTATTCAACCTTTCACTTAACACTGGCAAGTTTCCGTCATCTGTCGAGTGATTACGTCCATTCTTAAGAAACCCTCACCTGACTCCAGCTTCTCCATCTATCTTTAAAACTGCTTGAGCTACTTGTTTGCAATTGCCTTACTCAATTTATTTCCTCCAACTCCATCCCTGAAAACTTCCTATCTGTCTTACGACCTCAACACTCCACAAAGACAGCTCTCACAAAAGTCATCAATGACTTGCTTACCGCCAAGTCAAAGGGTCCTTTTGCTATTCTGATTCTCCTGGATCTCTCTGCTGCATTTGACACAGTTGACCATCCTCTTTTTATCCAAACTCTCTGTTCTCTTGGCACTGGAAGATAGAACATTTAGCATCTGCTTTTCTGGCACCTCTTCTTCGCCTCACCCTATAACTGTTGGCGCCCTCTAACTGTTGGCGTAACCCATTGGTACCCTAATAAAATCTTTTGGATTCCAGTATCATAAATATGCAGATGATTCTTTGGAACTCCTTGCTTTGCTCCACTAGACTATCCTCTTGCCTCAAAACTTTCAAATCCTTACTAAAAATGCATCTTCAGCCTTAAAATGGACAATGCATTTATCATCCTTCTATATAACACCCATACCCTTTTGATTGTATGTTTGCGAGTTTTAACTCTTGCTAGGTGCTTTAGGAAAGCACTAAGTGTGTTTTGATATTAAACTCAAAGACAGAGCCTTCCATTATTTCTCAATGTGTTAAAAACTGTTTTTGACTTTTACTTAACCCCTATAAAGCAATATGGAATATGTTGGCTCGTTACAAATAAAGGATAATAATAATACTGTAAGTATAAACATTGTATTTAACTACCCTAATTATTACAGTTAGATCTAAATGTGGGGCCCTTGTTTACTGCCAAGGTTGATCAGCTGCACTTCAATAATGAGTCCTAAACAAACCAGTTGCTATCTCTAACCAATCTACTCCGCTACATTTAGTATTATAATGGAGAGCAAGATATGAGTGGAGGACAGAAATGGACGGAAATTCTTGATACCATCTTTGACTTGCGCCAATGTGGTTGTCATAGAGCTCAGCCAGCTGGACCAATCTTATGACTGTAGCACTGGATCAGGAAAGGCTGCTCTGGTTCTGTATCCAAGAATCAGGATACAAGAACCAGAAATGGAAGAATATTCAGCTTTGGTAGAGTACAATTTCCCCAATAAAGAAATACAGCTTTCCACAATTGCATTCTCCAATAGCTCATAACACTTTATTCAACCAAACTCAATTCATATTACATTGAATAATCATGATAAGTTATACATTAATGAAATACAAACATTGTGCAATGCTGAATTTCCCTCCCCAATCATAATGGCAACTATGTCAGCAGTGTTCTCATTGGTCCCGGGTTGAGGTTGAGGTCAAACAATAGGAGAATGTCAGCCCCTGTTACTTGAATTTGACACCCATATCTTAGCTAACCACTTCCCAAGTAGCCTACATTGGTGCCAAAGCAATATGTCAAAAGATCCAACATGCCAGGTAATAGAGCCAAGGACTACAAGCCCAGGGTAGTCAAAAGGGCCAACCACAGGGGCGCTGACTTCCTATGAGTTGTAAAGTGGGGAGAAGGCAGAAATAGGACAGGTAGCATGGGAATACATGGCTGACAGGACATGTAGCCTTTATTAAAGCTAATAGGAACCACATGAGCCACAATTTATATCCCTTAATTATGGGGCTTGTAACCTCTTTAATGACCCTATTCAATGCCACAGTATTGTAACATCTCCTAACATAAACAAAATAAAACTTAGGCTACAAGGCCTCATTGGGCAGAATTGTGATCATATTTTTGGGGACTATGGGGAAGGTAAATCAAATTAGACAATATGAGTCTAATGTTATTACACAACTCTTTATGTTTAAATTAGATTTTTAGATTGACTCAGAAATAATAAAACCATATATTATTTTATAATGTGCCATTTGTAATACTAAATATGCCAATATTATTCCAGGTCTAACATGGGCCCTATTCCAATCTCTTAATGTACCTGCACACAAAAGCTCATTCGCACTTGTGGGAGCTTTTTTGCATAATATACTTCCCCATCACAATCTCAACCAGCCATGTTTTGCGGTGTAGCCACGCTATACTTAAACCCATGTACCATCCGTTAGAAAAAATGGCCTTCGTGTACATCCAACCTCTATACGTAGAGGTCGGATGTATCGGCAAATTAGCCAATTTTTTGCTGAATTTTTAGCCAATAGAAATGTGAATGTCACGTTAATTGACCAGCGCAGGTCATAATAGAGATTGTTTCCAGCCCAAATGCTGACTGTGTTGTAGCTTTTCCAAGTTAACACGAAGGTCTAGGATTTGGCGGTTGTCTTTAAGTACATAGAAGAGTTGGTGAGTGATTTGAGAAAATAGTTTGGGAGGGTCAGTTTATTACTGTTTCATATTATCTTGCTGTACACATAAATTGCACATCACACAAACTTTACTGATATCACATAATTCAAATACACATAGCGTAATACAACTACACAGAGATACATATTTAAATGTAGGCCACGCTCCATATACTTCCAATACACCTATCCTATTTGCTCACTTTAAAAATGACACATAATAAATACATATTAATTTTTATATATATATATATATATATATATATATATATATATATATAATCACATAATATATTATTTAACCTTATATAGTATTTTTTAGTTCAAGTATGGTATTCCAAGTAGTAACATAACAATTTGAGAGCTTCACAATAAAGAAGGCTAAGCTCCTTAGAATTGATGCCTTTGAATTGTGGTGTTGGATTGCAAGGAAATCAAGCCAAACTGTTCACTGAAAGGTATGATCATGAGGCTAAAGCTTAAATACTCTGGCCATATTTTGGCCATATCACAAGATGCTGAAGAAATTTGAAGCCACCCGAAGAAGGGGATGGCAGAGGCGGTGATGGATATATGAGGTCAATGAAGTAATGAAAATGATCTTGAGGGAGATCAGAGGGGCAGTGGTTGGCAGTCTATAGGGTCATTGAGAGTCAGACACAACTGAATGACTAAACAACCTCAATACTGAGTTAATCAATGCCAGCAGTTATACATGTGTGAGCTACTTATGTCATCCTTCTTAAAAACTACTATATTGCTTTAAAAGATAAAAAAAAAAAATTTTTGTAAAACAAAAGTAAAAGTCAAAACTTTACACAATTCCAGAACTGAAAAGGAAACATAAATATACAAAGATAAAATAAATTTGAAGAGAGCATGAAGGTTATGGGAGCCAAAGGGAAATGTTTATTCTATAAATAGTGAATATATATTATTTTATATGGTACCATAATGCTATAATTTCTCCAAATAATATAATGTGAGAGTAATATGTTTCACATAGAGACACAAAAATAAGGTAGTATATATAGTCAAACATGGTGGTTTGAAACTTTAATTCATAATAATTAGCTATGTGTAATTAACGTTAAATTTATAATTTAGGATACAAGTCATTGGCGTGTCTTTGATCTGATCTGTGACTGTTGTCCGGAGTCCGGGTTGTCCTTTTTAGCACCCATGTGTCAGTGCGGGGTTGTGCATTATCACTATGCCATAATCTTTTCCTCCTTCCACATTGTCTAGAAGAAGCTATATCCTGCTCAAACGAAGCAGAAAGTGTGACTGCTTTCTCACTTGTCTGATCTTATAGCATGTCCCTGTTTGGAGAGGCCAACATTTACTTTTACATTGAGTTATTTTAATAGCAAAGATCAATAAATTGGCCCTGCGTTTTATTATGAACAGATGTGTATCCATGAGAATCGTGACATTCTTTGCATGGAGGTAGAGTTACAAGCTGCACACGTTTATTATTTCATCAGGGTTTGGCATTAATTTATTTTTCATCTCATAATTACTTTTTAAAAACTATTGAATTGACTACATTTTTTTGTTTTGCTTTCTGACTTTAAATTAAATTATTTCACTTGAAGAAGAAACCTATGAGTTTTCAGAAAGCTCTGCATGCCATAATTTAATTAAAGTACAGCTCTCATGTTGCTGTGTCCTAATCCCTCTGGATTGTAAACTCTCATAAACTGAGCTCTAAGCACCTTTTGTTTTTTGGGGGAATTTTATTTATTATTATTACACAGCATGAGTCAAATTTGCTATTACTGTATTGATAAATTATAATACTAAGTATATTTGTTTCCTACAAAAGTGTAACAGCCAATGAAAAAAAAAAAAAATTCTGCCCTACCATGAAGACAATGGAAGAAGATAATAACAGATTTAGATAGTTATCACTAATATTGAGGATATGAATGTCATTGTTATGTCCTGTCCTGGTCAAACTTAAACACTTTTTGTCAATTTCAACCAGTTAAATTAAATATGTTCTTAACGGTGACACAGAAACAGTTTCAGTTAAATATATATTGTAACAATAGAGGCCATAATAGAGATATTTTCGATGTTAATTTAAATATAATAATAATTGAGAAAGTTGCTTAGCTACAATTTTCAAATGACTAGACCCACTTAATTGCAAGACATATAGCATGCTCATGGAGTCTGATTTCATTGCTTGGAAAGTATAGTAAAATTATCACAATACAGTAAAAATGAGACCAGGGGCAGAGATACTGTAGGTGCAGCAGGAGCAAAGCACCAGTGCCCACTATAGGTTAGGGGTCTGTTTTAAAGGGTATATATGTTAGTTTATATGTTTGCTTATTGGCCTTCACAGCACATAACATACATCTTTATCTTTATAGGGAGAAAGGGAGCCAACAACTTATTTTGTCCCTCATTCAATTGCAATTTGGCCAATTGAATAGGGGTCTAAATAAGCACATAACATATTTTTTTGAAGAAGTTTTTAGTTAGTAAGCATCTATCCAAAAGCAAGGTTTTCACTAACTAAAAACTTATTTAAAAAAAATATGTTATGTGCTTATTTAGAGCCCTATTCAATTGGCCAAATCGCAATTGAATGAGGGCCTTTGTGTCTGGACCCACCATTAGGTCATCCATTGGTGGAGAGGGTCAGCTGAAGACAATAAAACAGTTGTTTAATACACATCACAAACCATACACAGGCCAGGCAAATTCCAATGAAGAAGGTATCTTCTAGTGATGGTAGATATGGATTCCCAGACACCTGGATAAAGAAATTGCAAAGAGAGTGAAATCCTGAATTTGATGAAAGTTGCTAAAAATATTCTCATAATGTTATATGCATGTAACATTTTGCTGAGATTAAATTATCCTCGTTATCGATGAATGGCTCACTGATTAATAATTTACATTTGCAGGACATTTCTCAAGTGTGAATCAGTGAACAGCAAGCCCTATTGTTACCACCAATGTTGATTGAAACAGGAAGCAATTAATCCCCTAATGAGGGCAATTAGATCATCAAAACAAGACCACAGGAGCTGAGTGACAGACATTTTTTTTATTTTTTTCATTACTAAATTACATTAAGTTAAAATTGCAAGTATTCGTATTGTTACTTTACAGTACAACCATAACAGGGATGTTTGCTGTGATACTTTAATAGATGAGCAATCCCCAGTAGGATAGCTCTCAGGCTGAAGGCAGAAAATGTTTGCTAATTTTATGATCTTATCAAAAAAATGTTTTTTACTCATGACTTACATACCTGCTTCCTAATGCTGTTAGTATTTTCCCCAGGTTAAGGATGAGATACTTTCTGGAGAACGTCTTTAAAACGGATTTGTATGTAACTCGGTTCCCTGATAAATATGAATTATAATAATAACAATACTATAATGGCTCATATGTGGTGGTAGTAATAATAATACAGTGTAATGATGTAATAATAATAATATGTACTGTAATAATAATTTACAGTAACTATGGTGCTCTTTTTTATATTTCAAACAATCAGAACTTAAAAACAAACTCATACAAAAAGCCTTGGGAGCCCGTTCTTAAGTATGGAGCATGTGTAAGTCAGGTCATCTGTAACCCGGGGCCCACCTGTATAGTGGTAATGTAAAATGCATTATCATCTGGGAAAAGGGATTTCATTTTAACATAGCTTATACTCAGACATTCCCAAAGATCCTGACTAATTGTTTTGTCCCCCCATCCCCCCAGATCCTACACCAATGTCGTTGTCCCTGGATAATATTTGTTCCTAGAAATGGTGGCAGGATAGTTACAGAGGTATTTCGATATAAGATTAAAGGGAGGTTCCATTTTTTTATATATGGAAGCTTGTGGATATTATGTTTAAAGTTTGTCTGATTGGGCATGTCTCATATGAAATAATTTGGATCTTGCGTGGTTTATATCTAAACATATATATAAAAAAAAAAGATAATATTTTTCTTACAAAAACAGCATAATATAAAATATTAATACTCAAATCTCAGATCTAAAATCATGAATATAATTCCATAAAGCCCCACTATTTGACACTGCTAATAAATAAATTGTAAAGTTATTCCAAACAGATATTCAATAGTCTCCATGTGGCTCTGTTTCCTAATCTGAGGCACTGCACTTAGTGTAGAGAGGACCTAACTACATGATAGCTCTATATATGCAGTTAGCCTCACATTAGCATGCTGAGACACATAAACATTAAATTATAAGAATGGCCAGCTAAATGGCAGATGAGATTGAACACATACATGTAAGGTTAAACATTTTGGAAGGAAAAATAAGCATGCAATTTATTATCTAAATTGAAACATATCAAGGAATATTGGAGATAGAAATTAATTTAGGCGCGCTTGTGGACAACCACAGATGTAACAACATCTGCAAAGGCAAGTCAAATATTAGTATGAATTAAGATGGGTATAGAAGCAAGGGAAGCAAATATAATGCTGCCACTATATCAATCCCTATTATGTTCGCCTTTAGAATATGGAGTACAATCTTGGGTGCAACTTCTAAAAAAGGACATTTTACAGCTGGAAAGGAACACAATTAATAAGGAGAATTAAACTATGAATAAAGACTAACCAACTTATTTTCTCTAGAAAAGGGATCTTAAGAGGGAATATGATTTCTTTAAATATGTCAAGAGTTAATATATGGCTTTGTTAGAGTTGTTTTTTTCCCCAAGGATATCCCTTGAGGTTAGAAGAAACAAAAATCTGCCTTAAGGAAAGATTTTTTTCACAGGGCACTTAGACTGTGGAACTATCTACCAAACAAGGTTGTGACAACAAATTCCATAAGTTATTATTATTGTTTATTTGTAACACCCCAACATATTCTATAGCGCTATACTTGGGTTATGATCAAGGCAAAACAATAGCAGTATTAACATGTTGCAAAGGTTGGAGGGCCCTGTCTTTGAGCTTAGAATCCAGTGTCCAAAGTTCTTTCCCCAAAGCTCCATGCAAGATTGAAAATGTACAAACTGATAAAAATACCATTAAGGGTAATGTAGGATAATTAGCAAAGGATGGATATTGATAAGAGAGTTATCTGATTTGCTAGTATTTTGACGTCAGGAGGGAATTTTTTTCCCTTTATGAGACAACTGGCAATGGGGGGTTTTATTGCCTTCGTCTGGATTAATAAACAATTAACAATTCACTAATTACAAGGACCATACGAGATCTAAAAAGGTTGGACTTGATGGACTAAAAAACATTTTTCACCTTCAATTACTATGTTACTATGTCCTAAACTACAAAGTCAATATGACTGCAAAAACAGAAGGTGATATTTTCTGGAATTTCTCCATATATACATTTTATTCTTTTTGTGGCTTTAACAGTTTTAATAAATCTCCATATATCATGTATGTTGCGTGTATAATAAGAGGGGAGCTGTTTTCTCAGCACGCTGACATTGGTAGAATCAATTTTATTTCTGCTCTATAAATGTCTTAAAATATTAAAATAGTTAAGGATCATTTGGGAAAGCATTTAATGTTTTGCCAGAGGTTTGACTTTGATGATTAAAATGACAATAACAACTATGCACAAGCTGCTTTACAGAATATATTTCAGTCTTTAGCATTATATTAATGATTAAAAAGTACTAACAAAATACATATTTCATACTTTACAAAATAACTTGGAATAGTTTCAATAAAGGTATATTTATGGCTTCTTACCTTATATGACTGCTTTAAGGTTATGATTTATTTTAATCATTTTATATTATCTCAATGTTTTTGGAAAGAAACCACATTTTCTCTCCAAGTTTTGCTTTGAAAAATAAAATTAAATCATTTAAAAATATCAAGTGACAAGCCTACATATATTGGATTTACATTAATTTTTCATTGCTTTAATCCTAATAAAATTGAAAGCAATATAGCAATCAATTAGTGCAGAGACTTGTAAAAACAAATGCTAAATACATAAAAATATTGTAAGAAAATACTGTAAGAACAGGTTAGTGGAATTTTCAAAAAGTTAAAAAAAGCTCACAACAAGATCACAGAAAATAAAGTATTGATAAAATAATAATACCAGAAAAAAGTAGTTAAAAAAAAGGAAAATAGTATCTATCCGGCACACATGAAGACATGGACTTATAACTGAGAATTGGAAAATAATGTATAACTTTTACTGAGTTATAACAAAAATAAAAATGAACAATTATTAAAAAATATAAAACCTGCTGAATTAAATACAAACTAAACAAAATAAGTCAGTAGAGTTCCAGTATATATTAAGTCTTTTAAGATTAATAGTAAAAAGTGTGCAGTATATGTTGCTAAAAGCCTTTGGCAGGGTGGTGGAGTGATCAGGAGGGGGTGGGGTGATAGTAGGCCTGGGGTGGTGGAAAGGCAGGGCCCCAGTGAATTGCACCGGCGGTAGTTCTGCCCCTGCTACAAGCACTCAAAATGTTTCCTAATATTTCATAATATTTGGTTTATATAAATACATTGCTTAGTGGATTCAAAATACCAGTAGCACATAGTTTATTCCTTCTGGATCTCTACCATGTTGTGGTGAAGGGGCATGTGTACTTCTATGAAGCTGTGAACTATACCATGTTGGGTCACCCAAGATGGGCAGGTCATAGCAGAGAGGTCAAACAAATCACATTCCACTGGAGAAGGAACTGGCAATCCCCTCCAGTATCTTTGCCTTGAAAATCATCAGTTGCATATTCTCCAACTGCATGCAACAAAGTCTCAAGGACATGTATTCTAATGTTCCCTTATCTCTTTCAACTAAAATATCAGCTGAGAAGCAGAATATGGCCGGCATTATTGTCCTCCTATAACATCTTGCTCAGTTAGCTCTCAAGGGTGATCATAAAAGAAGTCAAAGGTTCATGATACCATTGGAATAAGGATGTTTGTTTGGTGAAAGAAGTAAATAAAAGTTATGATGTAAGACATCTTCCTTGGAACTATACAGGGTTAATAGTTTCTCACACACCTACCAAGAGCTGACTTATAAATCAACCTGGTGCTAATTGACATTCAATAGCAACAAATTGGAAAGGAATGTGTCTTTGTATTTTCAGACTAGTTCACTTGTAAAGTGCTCTTAGCACCTTTTTTTAAAGACCACTTGAAAGGAGTCTTCTGCACATGTAAGACTTGGATGTGATGACATTTAACTTTCAGCACCTTATGGTTCAAATATGTATGATGCTGTAATGTGTACAGAATGCCCTAGACTGCGCTGAAAGAATTTAACTTGTACTTAAAGGGTAACGTGCAACCTCAGCTAAGTATTCTCTTCATCTTAGACAAGATACAAATAGATTCATTGTTTATCACAAAATCTTGAAAGTGAAGGAATGCATTTAATGCATTCTTTTATTTTAAATATGTGAAACCTCAAAAAAATAATTCAAAACTGTGAAACAGACCAAATACGTGTGTTTCCAAATATACAGAACAATAGAAGTCCTAAAGTAACAGATGGGTTCTCTGGTGGTCCAGTGGTTAGGATTTGGTGCTTTCACCACTGTGACCTGGGTTTGATTCCAGTCAGTGAACCAAGAGGTCACACCACCCTGAAGCAAACCAGGGTTTTGGCCTGCTCAGTACTTGGATGGAAGACCACCTAGGAATACCAGGAGCTGTATGCTGTGGCCCACTGGAGAGAGAACTGGCAACCCACTCCAGTATCTCTGCCAGGAATACCAAGTGGATCAGCATGGTGTGTTGAGGTACATGAGGTCACAGAGAGTCAAACACCACTGAGCGACACAAACAAAGTAACACTATGCTCTTTTAAATAGCTAGTATTGATAATGGAAAAAAAGTATTATTATTTTTACATTTATAAAAATGTATAATGAATAATGTATAATTTATTCATATGGGGCCTCATTCTATTAGCGGCCGCAGCCGTTGCGGGGCCGCAAGGACCGGCCGCAAGCTATTCTGCTATTCTATTCCCCTCCGGCCGGGGATTCCGGCAGGCTTGCGGCCGGTGCCTTGCTATGTCTTGCGGCCGCTCGCGCCGGAGGAAATCCTTTGATCTAAAACGGCCGCAAGGAAATCGTCCGTAAGAAAATCCTATTTGCAATTCAATTGCTCCGGGAACCCTCTCTGCAAGGCTAAAAGCGAGCCGCAGCTTACTTGCAGGAAATAGGTCCCGCTAGCACCAATTAAGCACGAAATATAGCCCAAATAAAGCCATCCTGCACTTTGAGAAGGCTATAAAGTGATTTTCGGTGTTAGCAAAAATAGCACAAAATTCCCCTATACTCAAATCCGTAAAATATATTTTTTTTAATATACGTCAAATATCCATGTAAAAAGTCCCGAGGGCTTGGAGCACCTCAGACCCGCCCACGCCGCAGCCGGAAAATAAACAGTTAATTTGAACTCGGGTTTGGGCTGATGTGCAAGCTTGAGAGTGGGTTACTTTTAATCCTCATGTCCCCCAATATGATCCCTAGCATTTACAGAGCTGTACAGTGCAGGCTTGAATTTATTTTTGAGTTTTAAGTTTTCAGAGCTTACGGCCGGTAGCAAGATTTACGGCCGGCCGTAAGAGGAGATCCTTGCAGCCTTACGGCCGGTTTACGGCCGATAATAGAATGAGGCCCATTGTGTTTATAATATCTTTTTATATCTATATTTTTTTTTCCAGAGGCTTTAATTATTTACCTGTTTTGTTTTTAACAGAGAAGGATATCCTAATTTAAGCTGCACTCCTTTGTGATCGAATTTTTTGTTGCAGTAAGTTGGATCTCTTTGTAGCAGCTCTTTCCATAAAACAAAACAGATATTTTATCTGCTTCCATGTTTCCCTCCCACGTGAAAAATCAATCAGTAAAAAGCTGTCTGTCACAACCAATATTGCAATATTTATGAAAATAAGGTAATATATCCAATGCTGTATTATTTACTTTATAATGTTGTCCAATGGAGTAGAAAAACAGAATTGCCCGTAAAACCATTAGTTTTAGTTTATTGACACTTCTATAATCTTTGCTAATGAGATTGTCCCTCTATGTAAATTGGGATATAACACATACAGACACGCAAGCTGTATTTGTCTTTGCTGTTTCCAAATTAACAAAAGTGTACCATCAATTTTTGCACCTATAACTTTGTAGCTAATTTAATATTCCAATTGTTAAATGGATACTGTAATGGTTTAACTTTCATTATGCTTAAGTAATAAATATCAACATAAACAACTTTTCAAATTCTTGTGATAATAAGTTGCATTTTGTGAGAAAACTGACATTAGCAGATTGTACGTCCTATCATCTTCAGACTGAGGGACATCCTCCAGCTACCTATTTACTGCACAGGTTGAAGATTGGGGAAAACAACAATTATCAGTGTAGCTTTTCTCAGAAAAGATCAGTTTTAAATATTGATATTTACTTCTTAAAAATTCCCTTCCGGATTGCTACCTTGTCCTTAAGAGGCTTGTGTACTTCAATGAAGTTTTGAGCTATACCATATACAGGGAGTGCAGAATTATTAGGCAAATGAGTATTTTGACCACATCATCCTCTTTATTCATGTTGTCTTACTCCAAGCTGTATAGGCTCGAAAGCCTACTACCAATTAAGCATATTAGGTGATGTGCATCTCTGTAATGAGAAGGGGTGTGGTCTAATGACATCAACACCCTATATCAGGTGTGCATAATTATTAGGCAACTTCCTTTCCTTTGGCAAAATGGGTCAAAAGAAGGACTTGACAGGCTCAGAAAAGTCAAAAATAGTGAGATATCTTGCAGAGGGATGCAGCACTCTTAAAATTGCAAAGCTTCTGAAGCGTGATCATGGAACAATCAAGCGTTTCATTCAAAATAGTCAACAGGGTCGCAAGAAGCGTGTGGAAAAACCAAGGCGCAAAATAACTGCCCATGAACTGAGAAAAGTCAAGCGTGCAGCTGCCACGATGCCACTTGCCACCAGTTTGGCCATATTTCAGAGCTGCAACATCACTGAAGTCCCCAAAAGCACAAGGTGTGCAATACTCAGAGACATGGCCAAGGTAAGAAAGGCTGAAAGACGACCACCACTGAACAAGACACACAAGCTGAAACGTCAAGACTGGGCCAAGAAATATCTCAAGACTGATTTTTCTAAGGTTTTATGGACTGATGAAATGAGAGTGAGTCTTGATGGGCCAGATGGATGGGCCCGTAGCTGGATTGGTAAAGGGCAGAGAGCTCCAGTCCGACTCAGACGCCAGAAAGGTGGAGGTGAAGTACTGGTTTGGGCTGGTATCATCAAAGATGAGCTTGTGGGGCCTTTTCGGGTTGAGGATGGAGTCAAGCTCAACTCCCAGTCCTACTGCCAGTTCCTGGAAGACACCTTCTTTAAGCAGTGGTACAGGAAGAAGTCTGCATCCTTCAAGAAAAACATGATTTTCATGCAGGACAATTCTCCATCACACGCGTCCAAGTACTCCACAGCGTGGCTGGCAAGAAAGGGTATAAAAGAAGAAAATCTAATGACATGGCCTCCTTGTTCACCTGATCTGAACCCCATTGAGAACCTGTGGTCCATCATCAAATGTGAGATTTACAAGGAGGGAAAACAGTACACCTCTCTGAACAGTGTCTGGGAGGCTGTGGTTGCTGCTGCACGCAATGTTGATGGTGAACAGATCAAAACACTGACAGAATCCATGGATGGCAGGCTTTTGAGTGTCCTTGCAAAGAAAGGTGGCTATATTGGTCACTGATTTGTTTTTGTTTTGTTTTTGAATGTCAGAAATGTATATTTGTGAATGTTGAGATGTTATATTGGTTTCACTGGTAAAAATAAATAATTGAAATGGGTATATATTTGTTTTTTGTTAAGTTGCCTAATAATTATGCACAGTAATAGTCACCTGCACACACAGATATCCCCCTAAAATAGCTAAAACTAAAAACAAACTAAAAACTACTTCCAAAAATATTCAGCTTTGATATTAATGAGTTTTTTGGGTTCATTGAGAACATGGTTGTTGTTCAATAATAAAATTAATCCTCAAAAATACAACTTGCCTAATAATTCTGCACTCCCTGTAGGGTCACCTAAGATGGGTAGGTCATAGCAGAAAAGTCGGACAAATTGTGGTCCACCAGAGAAGGAACTAGCAAACCACTCCATTATATTTGCCATGAAAACCTTATGGATCCGCACAATCAGAAACACAGACAGATGTGCCTGGCGTACTGCGTCCATATATATCATGGGCACAACTGAGGGTAGCGTTACAGGAACATTTGGAGATCAGATGGGATATATAGGGGAGTGTGGTATTATTGAGGGCTTTGTAGGTGTGGGACAGTTTTTGAAACTGAAAGAACTTACTTATCATTTCCCACTTTCACCACTGCAATTTACTCCTAGCCGGCCCTCCCGCTGCAGCAGAATCTCCCCACTCCAATCCATTTTAAATGCCTCTGCTAGACTTATGACAAGTCCCCCCAAAATTCTATGAACAGGGGACCAACAAATAGCAGAATTAAACTTAATCATGCTTTACCAGATTTGGCCACTAGAGGAGCAGTATATATTTTCCATGAAAGCTTTGATCCATAATGTATATGTATATATTATCTTATATGTGTATATAATTATTTAGGAAGGCAGGTCCAGGGAAGGGGTAGAACAGTTTTTTTTTCTCCCACCTTTTAACTGTATCCCCCCAGATGTATTTGTTCTCCTATGCTCATGCTTATGACTTTTGTAAAGACTGCACATTGAGTAATACAAAATACAAAAAATGACATTTGATTTAATCCAGAGTGAATACCATAGTTCATAAAAAATGAGTGATTCAATTCATCAAGTTTTGAAAGTTACACGTTGAAAATAACTACTCATTCAGGAAATATATTAAATTGTTCTGCAATAAACTAAATATGTGAGTTCCAAATTTACTTAATTTAATCTATTTTAAACAATGTAATCACTCAGCATTTGCTATGTTAACATATTTCCGTTTTATTTAAATGTGCACAGTGCATTTATGATAGCAACCTTTTCTTAAGAATTAGTGACATTTACACTGCACTTGCTATTTTATGCATTTTTGTTTTATTAGACTTTGATATGACTTTTAAGAACAGTATATTTTAGAAGTATATTTTATTCAATCAAAACCACAAAACAATACGAATAGCAAGAGCTATATAATTAACAAGCGACTTGCCCATCAAAAAATGACGGTCAATAACAATTTAAGCCATGGCAATGCTGTTTGCCACACAATGTGAAGTTTTTTGTAATGTGAGGACCTTTGGCGCTCATTGCGAGCCTCTCCTCTGGTGTACTTTTGCTCCTCTGAGCAGCCTCTGCGCTCATCACAAAGACAGATACATATGTCTATATTTTTGTAAATAATAATCAATTAATTAGTTACTCAATTAATATACTTTACCTATTTATAATTAATATATGCATGAATTAATAGTCTGAAGAGCTAACAATGTTTTTTTCATTTTCCCGCAGCATATAACGTGCAGTTGGACTGTTGCTGGCCTGTGAAGATATTTTTATGAATGTCCCAACTTTGCATCAGAAGTAGGCTGTGTGCGCGAGAGCAAACCGTTGGTTTATTTTTGTCGCTACTGTAGATGCGTAATGTTGTGATGTGCAAGTTCGGAGTGTAAAGTAGCGTTGTTTGTGTTTGTGCTATACGGTTTGCGAGCATTTGGCGTCCTTTGTAATAGTGTATTTTGTACCTCGTATGTTCCTGTGTGAAAGTGGTACACGGTTGGCGGTGTGTTGCGCTTTCCAAGGTCGTGTAGCCTTGTTTTAAAAATGTTTGGCCACCATTTTTTCTCTCGCTTAGCCGATTTTTGGGTGCCCAAACTCTTTAAAATCGACTTCAATTCGCGTTCCACCTCACTCCCAGACCTCCTGGCTGTTCCCCCGTGCTGTGTGTGATGTTTTTGTTGTTTTTTTTGGGAGTTTTTTTGTGTTTTTCATGTATTTTGATTTTCGCCTTTGGCGCTCATCGCCCAAGTGCTGTGCGTGTTAGTGCCTTAACGGCTCGCCTCGCTATTCTAGGCTCACCGGCGATGAATGCCTTCGGCGTTCATCGCCTAAGTGCTGCGAGTTACCGGCTCGTCTCGCTAACGGCTCGTTCTCTGAGTGAACGGCCTTTGGCGCCTGTAGATTTAATCAGTTTGATTATATTGGCTAATGGCCTATTTTTTTAAACACAAATCATGGTTCACAAGAAAAAATAGGGTCAATCTAATTTGATCAAGGTACATTCTTTGTTTATTTATTTTTTATTTGGTAGAGTATGTTAGATTTAATAAACATTATTCAGTTTACCTGCTTCTGCCATTGCTCCTGTGCCACAATAACCTCTAGATTTTGAGCTCACAAAAGCAGGGCCCTAACGGCCTTCCGTGCTGGCTTTTCTCTGAATGAAACTGTAACTACCGCCAACTGTACAGTAACGCATAAAAAAATGTCTTCATGTGTCTTTTTCAGTTGATTTCAATGACAATTTGATTAAACTTTACGTGATTGAATTTGGGGGCAGAGCTACCAGTGGTGCAGTGCACCATTTCCCTCTCTAAAGGGGGTGAGGGGTTGGGGGGGGGGGGGTGCCACAGCTGAGTAATTTTGTTTTTGCATTTAATTTTATTTTATGCAATACATTTCTACTGAAGCTCCAGTAGGTTGCCGTATGGAGCAGTTCGGCACACTGGGGCTAGGGATGTGTATCACGGAAGGGGTGAGATGACAGCAAAGTACCCAAAGATGGGTTTTGTGAAGGGGGAGCAAAAGAGATAGGGATTGTGTGCTATGTGAGGTGGGTGATGAGAGAAATTGGGTACTGTGTAGAGGTGGATGTCGGGAGGGACTAGGTGCTATGTGAAGATGGCTGCTGAGAGGGACTGGCAGGAGGTAAGGTAAGGGGAGCAGCTATGAAAAGGGAGTTTGGGTGGAACAGCTATGGGAAAGTGTTTTGGCGAGGGATGCTGTTATGGGAAAGGGTCTTAGGAAGGGGGATGTTATAGAAAAGGGTCTAGGGGATGGGTTCTAAGTGGTATCTGCACCTGGGCTTTCCATACTCTAGCTCCGCCACTGGACTGAATCATAAATCTTCCACTAACTGAACAATTTGTACACCTCTTGCATGCATTTGTGGTTCCAACCCTTTAGAAAGCAAACCTCTAGGTTAGTTGATTTCAATACATCTTATTAGTGTTTGAGGATTTTGTTTCTGATAAGTTCATTGGCAAATATAGCGTGGAGAGGACAACCTTTTTAGACAGTAGGTATGTATTATCAAGCTGAATGTCTTTTAACTTTCTACTGTGTTTGGAAAGTTCACTTAATTTCCTGTCCCCAGAGAAAATATAATAATTTACAATGTTGCTTTAAAACTACTTTACTATATACTTTGGTCATATTTTTCAATATCTTTTTTGAATAACATGATAATGAACACACTGGTTTTAAAAAGATAAAATAAATAAACATATCTTTTTTAACCAGTTAACTTTTTACATATTTCTCTCCACATTGTTTTCTCCACTTACATGCTACATAATGGCTAGGTCATGCTGGTGTGGAAACATTTATCATAGTAAACCTCCATTGTCGTCTATTGGACAGCATTTGAGGAATGTGTTGATAAAAGTGTCAATTTGATCAAGGCCTAAGGGCAAAATAGAATATATTTATATTGTGGATTTTTTTTTTACACTGATAATACATTGAAATGTATGGAAATAGAGTATTGGGCTGGAACCACATTGTGGTATACTATGTATTTCCTGTTGCCCTTTACCTATATTGTGTGTCTCTTGTGGGCTTCAGTATCCTTTAGAGCCCATCTTTCCATTCAATATGCCTTGTGATGCATGGTCTAATATGTTACAGTCCCCACCAGTACTGAATGGCCTGCTAACCAAACATAAGTGTTAGAGTTATCCAAGCATTTGTTGGTTTTCACTAAACAAATGCAAGCTAATATGGTACATCCCTTTTACTTCCTCCCCGGCTGTGTCACCAGTGGTGGGAGGGTGACCGTAACAATGCTTGAGATCTGACCCATGTATTCTCTCTTTACTTCTCTGTTGCAGCTGAACTAGCACACAGGAAGAGAGGGGCTCCTAAAATATAATGGAGAAGACAAATATGTTCCTAA
Source organism: Discoglossus pictus (assembly GCA_027410445.1). Classification (NCBI taxonomy): domain Eukaryota; kingdom Metazoa; phylum Chordata; class Amphibia; order Anura; family Alytidae; genus Discoglossus; species Discoglossus pictus. The sequence goes on from CM050165.1 coordinate 70,216,849, forward strand.
CTTGGTATATAATTACAGAAATACTGCCCAAAACAAGTATTTTTTTTTAATAATGTATTCTCTTATTATTACAACCAATATATACATTTTCATTGCATATACTCCCAAAGAAATACATTATAATATAGTTGTGAGCGTACGAGTCGTTGCTCACGCTTGCGGGCTCGCGTAGCGAGCCCGCGGCCCTCGCGTAGCGAGCCGCGGCCCTCGCGTAGCGAGGTCACTGGGCAAGGGCCTCAGTTGCTGGCATGGAGCGCCGAAGGCGCTCCATGCCAGCAACTGAGGCCCCTCGCGAAGCGAGGGCCTCAGTTGCTGGCGAGGTCACTGGGCACGGGTCTCAGTTGCTGGCATGGAGCGCCGAAGGCGCTCCATGCCAGCAACTGAGGCCCCTCGCGAAGCGAGGGACTCAGTTGCTGGCGAGGTCACTGGGCAAGGGCCTCAGTTGCTGGCATGGAGCGCCGAAGGCGCTCCATGCCAGCAACTGAGGCCCCTCGCGAAGCGAGGGCCTCAGTTGCTGGCGAGGTCACTGGGCAAGGGCCTCAAACCCTCGCAAAATTCACGTCGCTACTCAAAAAACACGACACACAAATTACGACACTCGCTAAATTTTACGAGGCACGCAAACAACGTACGAAACACGTTACCACACATTACGACCTCGCAAACATCGGACGCAACACGCCGACATACAAACATTTAAAACACAATACATACACACAGCACATACATAAAAAACTTACCTACACAAAGAGGGAGCACCCAGGACCTCAAAAATGCAACTTACACCTCGATTTTACTCGAAATAAAACAGTTTAGAGACTAAAAAAAAAACGAAGCGAGAGAAAAAATGGCCGCCGAACAAAACGAAAACGAGGCTACAGCACTCTAAACTCGCAAAACACCACAAGAAACTCGCAAAACACCACAAAACACCTACGGATATTCCGATACAGACCTATACCACACATTACTCGCCATTTTACACCAATGCGGAAGTACACGACTACGCTAACGGTTTGGTCTCGCGCACGCACAGTGTTACACTGCACACATTCAGCATGCTTATACAGCAGCTCCACACCACTAATGCTGCAGCAGCATCAACACAGATTGCCAGCTCTTCATCACAATGCTTCAAAATAGGTACAATATATTCATTTACTAATTTAGCTACCTTACTATTTCATTGCCGTCATTTTTTGACGGGCAATTCGCTAGTACATTATATGAACTAGAGTCAAGGCATCTGCATTGTATAAAATACCTATAATTCACTCAATCATTCTTTGTGCCTTTCTGATCCTATAGGATAAATTAACTGAAAGCATTTAAGTAAATCAGGGAACTAAGTTTAACAATTGTTTAAAATGAAATCTACATCATACCATTGACTTTTTTATAAAAACATTATCAAAATAGTCAATGTGAACAAATCTCTAACAAAATGACGGATCCTCCTTCTGGTAGAATTACTAGTAGTATTTTTATAAAATTATATTCATTAATTTTGTGTATCGCTATTTACAACGATACATTAAAAATAAATGATAAAGTGCTTTCACTGCAGCTAGGGATCTGAGCACTGCAAATAAGCTTTACCTCCTCTTTAAAATATAGGAGATACGTCCCATTATAAATCCATGCAATGGTTTACCAACAATAGTACGGAGGTAAATATAGAAAAAAAAGGAGGAGGCAGGATACAAGGATAAGATCTCATGATTGATGTTGGGGCTTTGTTTTATTACGCTCATTATTGTACAATTGTTTGCACTTTGTATTCCTCCAATAAAAACTATTTAAAAAAATATATATATATAGGAGATACATCGGCAAACTTTTATAATTAATGAGCCAAACTGTGACAAACCATTGAGAAACATATCAAAGGAACTAGTATATTATGCCATCCATATAATTTAATTTAAAATGTTATGCAACATGCCTCTTTTCTTATTTATTAATCAAATTAGCAAATTGACATTGATTTGAATTCACAACTATCCATTATTTTTTCATTAAAGAGCATATGTTGATGTGTATGATCACTTATGCTTCTAGAGCCGCAGGTTTTTAATGAATGGTATAGAGGGAAAGAGATTATAGTTGGAAAGGCTCACTTGTTTTTTTCCAGAATCCTTAACAGTACGTTCTTTAAATTCTGTTGGGGAAAATAAGTCTTGTTAGCACATGAAGGTGGGGTCAAAGTGATGAACAACAGAAAAATACTTTCAATATCCTTTTAAATTTTAAGTTATTAATTATAAGGGCATGAAAAACTGTATACATTGTGCTGACAAATGTTTGCATAAATGAGTCACACAAACAATAATGTCTCAGTTATGAATTATTATAGTGAAAAAACAGTACAATATATAGTCAGTTTTTAATGTTCCCTAAAGGCCTACTTAAGTTTGCTGGATTATGAGTGCATCTGAGAGGAGAATTAGTAGTGTATTGAAACATTTTTTCCATGGAAAAAAATCCCCAAATAAAACATTTAAACACTTATATTAAAGTCTGCAAAATATCTTGTAATTTCTTAACACCTTCCAAATCCAGGCTAAATTAGCATCACATTTAAAATTATTTGTTTTGGCCAATCAGGTTAGCTGAGATTTTTGAATTAACTCCTGTTTGTGCTGCAAAGCAGCCTGGGATATGTAGTGTATCACTGATTTGTGCTATGTATTGCTGCTGACATACAGACAGGAAGCTGCAAGGAGATTGGCTGAGCAAGAAACAGCAGGTAAATAGTGGGTTAACATTGATCCCCTGATGTTGCATGCTGATTGGAGGAGATCAGATGCCTGTTTAGACACCCCTGGAGGTGTCAACATAATCATTAGAGGAATTTTTAAATATTATTAAAAATAAAATGTTTTATTAGAAATGCTACATACATATAGGTTGCTTTTTGAGTGCAGAAATGTATTAATCGGTGAAACTTGGATATGCCTCTAAGATAAAACTTTTTTTTTTGTTGGTTTTGCCTTTCATATGACTATAATTCACCTTTTTCTAGGACTAATACTACAGTCTGCACTTTTATACTATGATCATATTTATCTGATAGTGTCATTTATACTAACAGAAAACATGGCCCATGTTCGATCACCAAATGTGTAAGGTGTACTGTATTGAGTTGCCGAATATGGTTATGTTTTATAAGAAATATGTTAATAACTATAATATTATCTTGGGGAGTGCTTTGATTGTGTATTTCTCTTGGAAACATGGGGTTTCTGCAATCTATCACAATCTGTATAGTTAAGCATTTCATCTAAGGAAAAATGTAACCCTGTGGTATTTCATGTCGGTTTTGCCCAAAGTATGACAAGTTTAGCTGACAGCGTCAAAGATGATTTAAGTGAACCATATTATATATCTACTCACAGCTGTGTTACTGGAGCAATACCATTGCAAACTGCATCACAGTTAAATAGGTATTGTTTTAGATGTTTGACATTGCTTTTCTTGCATAAACACAGTGCCATGGCTTGATATGAAGACTGCTTGGTATGTTCCAAAGAATGTCCATTATTGAATGTTTTGTTATAAGAAATTGGTTTTCATACTTCATTTGAAATGTGTAGGAAAGTCAACTTTCACCTGTACTCAACTCCAGAGGGTGTGATAAACTCAATATAACAAACAGTGAGATCTGAGTATATCTGAAAGGACCACTATCATACCGTTTTGAAGAACTGCACTTGAAAATATGCAATATGTTATTAGAATGCTAAAAAAATAATACAGCCTCCAATTTATTGCATTTTATATGAAGTTATGCTGTAGTTGCTTGCTCGTCAATGTCCTGAACTGAGAGGAGACTTTGAATGGAGAATATGGCAGCTAAAATGATCAGTGCTTTCAACAAAACTAATGGAAAGTGCAACAACTTATTTCTGAGAACGCCATAGGCAGGTCAAAAGACAAAATGGAACCCAGTTAATAACGATTACATACAAAAGATAAATAAGTATAAGCATATATAAGTATAAATAATGTTTTATTTATGCATTTTTGGGTTTCTAACACTTTTTGCATATTATCACGTTTAGTTATTCAAAAGACTGTATAAAAATCTGTATGGTGTTCTTAGTAGCGGGCCCAAACATTGGATCTAGTATTAGTTGGAGACATCTGGGAGAAGTCGTCTTGTATAGTGTTTGTATTCAGTCATTATATTGTTTCTTTTCTTCATATTTGGCAAATAAATGTTGTTAATGGTGGTTATTTTCACCAGGAACCATCAGGAACTACCCTGAATGTCTGAATAATAAATAAATAATGATTAATTAATTGATGGTTGAAAGCTTGAGATATAGTTGCATGTGAACAGTGGTAAAATGAAATAACTATACACCTTAACTCATGTCTATATCTTGTGTAACCGATTTTTTCACCACTGCCTCCAACACAAGTGAATCAGACACAGAGAAGCCTTCATATAATGGTGGATACTGTCACTCCTAAATTGTGTTCCCAAGCAAATCTATAGTATGATACTTTATGATATTAAAAATATATATTGTTGCTTGACTAACGAATCTTGCTATGATTTTTACCCTAATTTAAGTTTTATTTCTTTTGATCAAATTTGCCTGTTTTGTAAAATAAGCTAGAGAACTAAAACTTAAATGTCTGCCTCTACATCCAACCCAAGACAGCATATTAGCAATTTCCTTTTGTAAAAATAGAAATCGTTATTATGAAGGATTCCAGATTTCCATGATCTCCTGAACATTTTCAAGAGTCAGCCACTTGAATACAGTGCTTGGTTTTGATACTCTCATTTTTTTAAAGCATTGAATTGCCCTTTCAAAATGCCATTTAGGTTTAATTTCCTGTGCACAGAGCAGCTTTGTCCCTGGTAAGATAATTACTTGTTGACCTTGCTTGAGGGTAGGACAGTGCTTCCCTTTGGAAAAGATACCAACCAACGAGCATATTTGTGTGAACTGTAATGTCTGTATTGTCATAATTGGTTCACTATGTACAGTCTACCAATTTATGTAATTACTGATTAAAAACAATGTATTTCTCATATTAAGTTTCTATTTTGAAATTCTATTTTATATTATGCCCACAGAGAATGCAGTACTTCAGAAGATACAGATATTTGTCACAGCAGTAAACAATAGACATAGGAGTAGAGAAATCAAGCCAAGTGAATATACAGTACTATTCATTTACATCACATATATAGTTGGCATAACTGCGGGTTGTCAAAAGTTGTTGCTAACGCTGGGGCCCTCGCGAAGCTCCTTGCCAGCAACTGCGGACCTCGCAACATTTACGGACTTACGACACACAAATACGAGACGCAGGACTTAAAAAAAACAAAAACATTACAACCTCGCAAAATTACGACTATAACGGCCGACCCGCGCGAACCTCAAAACATTCAAAACACAATAAATACACACAACAAACACATAAAATGCTTACCCACAGCAATAGGGGGCACCCAGGACCTCTGCAAGTGAAGTTACACCTCCATTTAAGTCCAAATTCAAGAGTTTAGACACCCGAAAATCACCTAAGCGAGAGAAAAAATGGCCGTCAAAAAAAAAACGAAAACGAGGCTACAGGACCCTAAAGACGCAAAACACCACCAAACACATACGGATTTTCCGAAAAAGCCAGACAAGCTCCAAGAACAAGGACACTAAATCACCAACAGCCGCGTACCGCACATTAGGCGCCATTTTACAACACTAACTTACATAATGCGGAAGTACACAGCTACCCTAATGGATTTTCCTCGCGCACACACACTATTTACTGTACACTACACACTGCACACATTGCTCACACTTACACAGCAGCTCCACAGCACTCAAAACACACATTGTATGCTGCAGCAACATAAAAACAGATTATCAGCTCTTCAGCATAATGCTTCCTGCATTTATTACTTCAAAATAGTTAAAGTATATTCCTTTATTAATGTATTATTTAGTTCACTACCATACACCAAACAGCATTAGCTCACTTACAATTTCATTCGAGTCATTTTTTGACAGGCAATATTCTAGTCACATACAGTCAGGTCCATAAATATTGGGACATCGACATCATTTTAATCTTTTTGACTCTATACACCACCACAATGAATTTGAAATTAAACGAACAAGATGTGCTTTAATTGCAGACTTTCAGCTTTAATTTGAGGGCATTTACATCCAAATCAGGTGAACGGTGTAGGAATTACAACAGTTTGTATATGTGCCTCCCACTTTTTAAGGGACCAAAAGTAATGGGACAGATTAACAGTCATAAAACAAACTTTCACTTTTTAATACTTGGTTGCAAATCCTTTGCAGTCAATTACAGCCTGAAGTCTGGAACGCATAGACATCACCAGACGCTGGGTTTCATCCCTGGTGATGCTCTGCCAAACCTCTATTGCAACTGTCTTCAGTTCTTGCTTATTCTTGGGGCATTTTCCGTTCAGGTTTGTCTTCAGCAAGTGAAATGCATGCTCAATCGGATTCAGGTCAGGAGATTGACTTGGCCATTGCATAACATTCCATTTCTTTCCCTTAAAAAAACTATTTGGTTGCTTTTGCAGCATGCTTCGGGTCATTGTCCATCTGCACTGTGAAGCACCGTCCAGTGAGTTCTGAAGCATTTGGCTGAATATGAGCAGATAATATTGCCCGAAACACTTCAGAATTCATCCTGCTGCTATTGTCAGCAGTCACATCATCAATAAATACAAGAGAACCAGTTCCATTGGCAGCCATACATGCCCACGCCATGACACTACCACCACCATGCTTCACTGATGAGGTGGTATGCTTTGGATCATGAGCAGTTCCTTCTCCATACTCTTCTCTTCCCATCACTCTGGTACAAGTTGATCTTAGTCTCATCTGTCCATAGGACGTTGTTCCAGAACTGTGAAGGCTTTTTTAGATGTTGTTTGGCAAACTCTAATCTTGCCTTCCTATTTTTGAGGCTCACCAATGGTTTACATCTTGTGGTGAACCCTCAGTATTCACTCTGATGAAGTCTTCTCTTGATTGTTGACTTTGACACACATACACCTACCTCCTGGAGAGTGTTCTTGATCTGGTCAACTGTTGTGAAGGGTGTTTTCTTCACCAGGGAAAGAATTCTTCGGTCATCCACCACAGTTGTTTTCAGTGGTCTTCCGGGTCTTTTGGTGTTGCTAAGCTCACCGGTGCTCTCTTTCTTTTTAAGGATGTTCCAAACAGTTGATTTGGCCACACCTTATGTTTTTGCTATCTCTCTGATGGGTTTGTTTTGTTTTTTCAGCCTAATGATGGCTTGCTTCACTGATAGTGACAGCTCTTTGGATCTCATATTGAGAGTTAACAGCAACAAATGCAAATAGCACACTTGAAATTTAATATGGACCTTTTATCTGCTCTTTGTAAGTGGGATAATGAGGGAAATACCAAACACCTGGCCCTTGAACAGCTGAGCAGCCAATTGTCCCATTACTTTTGGTCCCTTAAAAAGTGGGAGGCACATATACAAATTGTTGTAATTCCTACACCGTTCACCTGATTTGGATGTAAATACCCTCAAATTAAAGCTGAAAGTCTGCAGTTAAAGCACATCTTGTTCGTTTCATTTCAAATCCATTGTGGTGGTGTATAGAGCCAAAAAGATTAGTTTTGTGTCGATGTCCCAATATTTATGGACCTGACTGTATAATAGTTATCAGCATCCGGGCTTGGCAAAATCCGTTGCTAACGCAAAAGGGAAACTGTGGGCTCGCAAGACGAGCCCGCAGCAACTGCGGCCCTCGCAAAGTGAGGGACGCTGTTGCGGCCAGGCAAGGAGCACCGAAGGCGGTCCTTGCGCTGGTGGATATGAGCGCCATAGGCGCTCATCCCTATGACCCCGTAGCACTTAGGCAGGGAGCGCCAACACTTTACCATCATACCTACGATCCACGGGACTATACATGAACACAACACTCAAATACGCAATTCACACTGCGAGACCCGTAGCACTTTGAACAAAATTCAGGAAAAAAAATACGGCCTGTAACACTTACAAAAGGAAACCGTCACTTGCATAAAACAAAATTTGAGCCGCAAAAACACGCACACCGAAAAACACACAAAAACACTAAATACATTCACAAATAAAATAAAAACATCACACACAGCAAGTGAGGACACCCAGGACGTCTGCAATTCATCTTACACCTTAATTTAACTACAATTTTCACAGTTTAGACACCCAAAAATCCTCTAAGCCAAAAAAAAAGTGGCACCCGAAAAAATAACGAAAACAAGGCTAAACGACCCCTTATGCCGCAAAACACCACCAAGCACATACGACTTTTACAAAAAGCTTCATTGGCTACAACATACACTATTACCAAGGACGCTAAATCATCCACAACCGCGTAACACATACACATTCGCCGCCATTTCACAATACTAACTTACACAATGCGGAAGTACACAGCTACACTAAGGGTTCTCCTCGCGCACGCAGCATATTTACAATACACACTGCACACATTGCTGACACACCTCAGCTCAACAACAGTGCAAATCTATATTGTATGCTGCAGGAACATCAAAACAGATTGTTAGCTCTTCAGCACATTGCTTGCTGCATATATTACTTACAAATATGTAAAGTATATTAATTTATGATTTCATTTATTTAGTAATTAATTATCATTGAAACATACTGTGGTAATGTAGCCTTTGGTGACTGTTTTCTCCTTTGAGATACATATAAACAGCAGAGATTCCAAAATTATTTTTTGTACTTTTTATTAAAAAGTCCCAAAATACAAAATAAATAGTTTACTCCAGCATCAAATAAAATTCTGCATAAACGTACTGGCTTAACATCAGGAACACTCTTACTAGCCCTGAAGCCGCTTCTCGGCCTTCAAGTAAAAACAGAGTTTTTGAATAGTCCATCTGTAATGATTTAAAGCGTCCTTTATCTGCAGACAGTCATCTTTAAATTTGATACCATAGGGTGGGGTTCTGGCCACCCCTACTCTCCAGATACCCCAACCTCCATGGTCCCCTAACACCCTCTTTTAGTGAAGGCTACAAATCTGTTAACTTCACAGAATTCTCCCTGGGGTTATCAGACTCTCTAATGGTACCTTGACATCCAGTCTCTCTCAGCTGTAATGGATCCTCTGCTCCAATCGCTGGGATAGCACCAATCCGTTTCCTCTGTAAACTTGTGTGGCAAAAACCTTGCAGCAGCTCCTCTGCAAATCCTTGTTTTCCTCTGCAGCTAACAGTCTCCTGTGTAAAGGCTCTTCTGGCACAAATCCTTTGCAGCAAACAGTCTCCTCTGTAAAGGCTCTTGTGCAAATCCTTTTTGTCTGCAGCTCCAGCAATCCCTGTTGCAGACTTCTCCGTTTGCTCTCTGAGCTGTGCAAACTGCAGCAGTCAAAATCAAACAGCCTTTTTACTCCAGACTGTAAACTTTCAGGCTCCTCTCAGCCTGTTACAATTTCTGCTTCCAGCAGACAAAGTAAATAATACTGCGTTCTTCTCACTGGCAGATACATACAAGCGTCCTTCTTAGCTTGCTTCAGACTGAGGCCTTCACTCTCACTGGCCTCACTCTGCTAGGCCAAACAGAGCACAATTGCAGGGGACCACACCCATTTATCTGTGTGTGCCTTTAACAGGCTTACAACACCTGCAGGTTCAATTAGTCGTTTAGTACTGCTCCAAGAAGTTAACTCTCTCTTTCCTGGGGAGAACTCTTTATAACGGGTTTTGCTCTCACCTCTGGGGGGCACTATGTTACAATACATATATACAAAACCTTAAAAAACACCACAACACACGATCACAATAAACGGCAAAGGCGTTCATTACAAGCCACACGGTGAGCGCCAGAGGCACTCACAATGAGGCTTGCAATCAATTTGTGTGCCAAACACCATTCCTTGACTTACAATTCTATTGCCGTCATTTTTTGACGGGCAATATAATAGTTGTCAAAGTGCGAGACCTTGTCACGCTTTGCGAGCTCGCAAAGCGAGTGAGCAAGAACTACATCCCTCGCAAAGGGAGGCGCCGCATTTGTGGAGGTGGAGTCTCTACGGCGCCTCACCTATGTAACAACAACCCCCACAAAAGCCTTAACTCGCAGCACTTAGTCCTCTCCCTTTCCTGTGTCTCTCTTTCCCTCCTCCCTCCCCTGTGTCTCTCTTCCCCTCCTCCTCTCCCTCCCCTGTGTCTTCCCCTCCTCCTCTCCCTTATTGCCTGCAAGCCGCGGAACTTAGAAAAAAAAATACCAGAGGTCACAAAACAACGCACTAACCCCCCGAACCACACAAACCCAAAAACAAGAAAATTCAACCCGAAATTCCCCAGTTTTGGCACTCTAAAATCTAAGCTCGGAACCCCACATTAACCCCTTGCAGAGATCCGAGAAAAGCTCGGAACCCCGCATTAACCCCTTGCTACGTGGGTCCAATCGGAACCCTATGTGTGCCCACATTAAGCCCATGCTGAGGGTCCACATGGGGGACCCCCGACATTGTCCCGACATTAATTAACCCTGTCACTCATGGGGGTCAATACAGACCCTATAAGCCAATAATTATAGACCCCTATAGGACACTAATTAACCCATGTAATCCCACTATAAGTGCCATGAGGGTCATCCAGAACCTGCATGACACAAAGTGTAAGCACTACACTATTAACCCTAACTATACCCCATTAACCCAACCCTGGGCCTATTTAATCCTAATAGTACACATTTAACCCTAACAGTACCTATGTAACCCTAACTGGGCCTATTGAACCCTAACTGGGCCTATTTAATTTCATCAAAGCCTATTTAGCACAGTCTCTTATGGGGGTCTATAGATAAGCCTCTATTTAACCCCATCAGTCCCATAAGGGTATATACGCTTGACAGCTTTTTCAGCCAATCAGAAGGCACCATTGTCAATTTTCTTCCGGAAAAGGCTCCAGGTGCCTCATTAGAGTTGGGGAGCTCTGTGAGTGTGGAGCTCCGTTAGTTTGTTTTTTTTTTTTCGTTTTTTTTATAGAACACAGATTCTTCCAGGGCCCAGCCGGGGCAGAAGAGGAGGAGCACGGAGACATGGCGGGTAGGTAAGTTCAATATATATTATGTTTATTGTATTTTATTTTGTGTTTATATGTTGTACTAATCTACTGTTTATTTTTAACAGGGGCCACGCCGGAGAAGAAAATAGGAAGGACGGGGACATGCTGGAAAGGTGAGTAGAATATTTCCGATATATAGAATATTTATTTATTGTATGTAATGTGTTGTACCAATTTTTTTTTTTTCTCCTAGGGGGCCGATCTGAAGGGACATCTGCAAAGGTAAGTGGTCTTAATTATTCTATTTTAGGTTAGATTTAGGGTTTGTGTATATATAGATAGGATGTATTGTATTTTAGATAGAGGGGTATGTATGTATTTTACATAGGATTTAATGTATTTTAGATAGAGAGGTATGCATGTATTTTAGACAGGATTTAATGTATTTTAGATAGGGGGTATGTATGTAATTTCGATAGGATTTAATGTATTTTAGATAGGGGATGTATGTATTTTACATAAGGGGTATTGTATTTTACAGAGGGTGGTATGTATTTTAGATAGGGGCTTTTGTATTTTATTTGATTTGCATTGTATTGTAATGTATATATTGTATGTATTTCCTTTTCAGGTGTGTAATCATTTTTTATTTTCTGTAGTTGGGGGGTGGGGGTTGTAATGTAGGTTACATTACAGGGGGGGGGGGGAAATAGTTGCCTGTAATGTTGATTTTTTATTTTTTGTGACTTAGTTTTTTTTATGCTCTGTAGAGTAGATTTTTTATTTTCTGTGACTGTAATGTATATATTGTATGTATTTCCTTTTCAGGTGTGTAATATTTTTTTATTTTCTGTAGTGGGGGGGCGGTTGTAATGTACCTTTTTTTATTTGCTGTAATGTAGCTTTTTTTATTTCTTGTAATGTACCTTTTTTATTTTATGTGACTTAGGTTTTATTATTTTTTGTGAGTTAGATTTTATTATTTTCTGTAATTAGTGGGGTGGGTGGTTTATTAGCGGGTAGGTAGGTAGTGTATGTAGGTAGTGTAGGTGTTAATAAGTAATTGTAGAGGGTGTTAGGTTAGATTTAATGGTTTATTGGGGGGTATAATGCAGTGTAGTTTTTTTACTTAGTGTCATGAGGGCCCTCGCTTTCCTTCTTTCCTGGGCTACAGTAAGGGACAAAAGTATTTGATCCCCTGCTGATTTTGAACGTTTGTCCACTGACAAATAACTAATCAGTCTATAATTTTAATGGTAGGTGTATTTTAACAGTGAGAGACAGAATAGCAAAAAAAAAAATGCATGTCAAAAAAGTTATAAATGGATATGCAGGTCAATGAGTGAAAGAAATATTTGATCCCCTATCAATCAGCAAGATTTTTGGCTCCCAGGTGTCTTTTATACAGGTAACAAGCTGGGATTAGGGGGACTCTCTTAAAGGGAGTGCTCCTAATCTATGCTCATTACCTGTATAAAAGACACCTGTCCACAGAAGAAATCAATCAATCAGATTCCAAACTCTCCACAATGGCCAAGACCAAAGAGCTGTCCAAGGATGTCATGGACAATATTGTAGACCTACACAAGGCTGGAATTGGCTACAAGACCATCGCCAAGCAGCTTGGTGTGAAGGTAAAAACAGCTAATGTGATTATTCGCAAAATAACTGCCAGTCTCCCTCGGACTGTTGCTCCATGCAAGATCTCACCTCGTAGAGTTTCAATGATCATGAGAACGGTGAGGAATCAGCCCAGAACTACAAGGGAGGATCTTGTTAATGAGTTCAAGGCAGCTGGGAGCATAGTCACCAAGAAAACAGTTGGTAACACACTATGCCGTGAAGGACTGAAATCCTGCAGCGCCCGTAAGGTCCCCCTGCTCAAGAAAGCACATGTACAGGCCCGTCTGAAGTTTGCCAATGAACATCTGAATGATTCAGAGGAGAACTGGGAGAAAGTATTGTGGTCAGATGAGACCAAAATCAAGCTCTTTGGCATCAACTCACCTCACCATGAGGAGGAGTAATGCTGCCTATAACCCCAAGAACACCATCCCCACCATCAAACATGGAGGTGGAAACATTATGCTTTGGGGGTGTTTTTCTGGTAAGGGGAGAGGATAACTGCACTGCATCAAAGGGACGATGGACGGGGCCATGTACCGTCAAATCTTGGGTGAGAACCTTCTTCCCTTATCCAGGGAAAATGGGCCATGGATGGGTATTCCAGCATGACAATGTCCTAAAACACACAGCCAAGGCAACAAAGGAGTGGCTCAAGAAGAAGCACATTAAGGTACTGGAGTGGCCTAGCCAATCTCCAGCCCATAATCCCATAGAAAATCTGTGGAGGGAGCTGAAGGTTCGAGTTGCCAAATATCAGCCTTGAAACTGCCTTTGGCGCTCATCGCAGCCCCCGTCATGCGGGCCTTCAGCGCTCATTGCGCATGAGCAAGCCCATAACTTTTAACATAGCGTTACCGACAAACTCACAATTACGACAACTATTAAATGTGATTAAAATATATATACCTTAAAAATTCTTATATAAACTATATTGAGTGTTAAATGGGTTAAAACGAAATCAAAGGATTTTTTCTGGGTTTAAAGAGCTAGCTGATGTGTTTATCCACATGCTACACATAAACCTTTCAGTTTGTTCCAGAATCCTCAATACATCACACTGTGAGCTCAAAGCATTCCAATTTCTCTTACTTGCCATTCCTCAATTGAGTCTAATATAGAGAACAATAAATCATGTGTAGAGACACTGAAGGTTATATAGGGTCATATAGTATTAAACTTGTACATTGGGATATAATTATCATTGCTCACACCAGGGAGGTATTTTCTTCACACTTTAAGATGTATATTGTATGTAAAAAAGGTGGATTCCCTAAGATGATGTCACTATTAGAAAAGTCACATAATTATAATAAAAATGACTGTGCCCACTAAACAAAGGCAACAGAAAACACACAAAAATATCCATTGTTATAATTAAGTGAAGCTGTTTTTATATAGTCATAAGTTGGACACCATTTTATGAATATATGTTCCAAGCAAGATAATTGAATAAAAAAAACTGGCATTGAGATACAGAAAAGCCCATATAGGTGTGCATGCCCATTCAGCCCAATCAATGCTGTATTCTTTAAATTTGTTTGAAATTGTTGAACTTTCATAATATATTGGAGTAACAAAAAAGTTCTACGTAATATCTACCAACCCCTTCCAACCCCTTCAACTGAGGAACTAAATAGTATTATTAGAATATTATTGTTCTTTAAAGGGACACCGAATTACACTAATGTTTGGGAATAATACACTTAAAAACAGTGCACCCTTTTATATCTCTGATCTTTTCTCAAAATACTCTCTCACAACCTTCTTCTTTTCTCTCTTATCACCTCCTCTCACTCCAGCCTTCAGGATTTTTCCCATGTTGCCCCTGGAGCTCATTGCCTTGTTCCACTAGACTATCTCCCTGCCTCAAGACCATCAAACCCTAACTAAAAACTCATCTGTTCAAAGAAGCCTATCACTTTCATCCTTAATATCTACCACATTCAAACCCTTTGGATTGTAAATTTGTGAGCTTTAATCTTACAAATTACTTTAGGGAAAACAGTACTATACATACTAGATTTTAAACTCAAAGGGCTTCATTCTATTATCGGCCGTAGGAGATGCGGGGCCGCAAGGACCAGCCGCAGGCTATTTGCCTATTCTATTCCCTTCTGGCCGAGGGCTCCGGCAGGCTTGCGGCCAGGGCCCTGTTATCCCTTGCGGCCGCACACGCAGCAGGAAAGCCTTTGATCTTAAACGGCCGCAAGAGTTTCGGCCGCAAGAAAGCCCCGGTTGCTATTCTATTGCTCCGGGAACCCTCTCGGCAAGGCTAAAACCGAGCCGTAGCTTACTTGCACCAAAAAGGTCCCGCAAGCACACAATTAAGCACAGAATATAGCCATCCTGCACTCTGATGAGACGATAAAGTGATTGGAGGTGTTAGCATTCATAGCACAACATTCCCCTACACTCAAATCTGAAAATAATTTTTATTTTAATTCATGTCAAATATCCGTGGACAAAGTCCCGAGGGCTTGGAGCACCTCAGACCCGCCCAGGCTGCGGGACGGAAAATAAACCGTTAATGAAATAGCGGATTTGGGCGATGTGCAAGCTTGAGAGTGGGTTGTTATTAATCCTCATGTCCCCCATTATGATGCCTATCATTTACAGAGCTTTACAGTGCCATCTTGAATTTATATTTGCATTTAAAGTTTTCTGACCTTGCGGCCGGTTGCATGATATGCGGCCGGCCGTAAGGGGGATATCCTTGCGGCGCTGTCCATTTGAATTGCAAGGTAAAGGTAGCTCTACACAGGGCCGTAAGACGGCCGCAAGGAATCTCAGCTTTGCGGCCGTTTTACGGTCGATAATAGAATGAGGCCCAAAGACAGGGCCCTCCACTTGTTTGCAATATGTTAATATTGTTTTTGCCTTGCACTTAACCCCTTAACTGCGCTCCGGAATATGTTACAAATAAATAAATAATAATAATAATAATTTGTAATACAGTCTGCTTGACTTGTTAGAGCCACATATTACCATAGTTAAGCCACACAGACAATGGAGTATATTTAAAAAATGATCCACTTTAACTAAAGTACTTTGAATTACTGTTCCCTCCCCTTCTCCGATCTTCCTACTCTATAATTGGTTGAATAATGATTGGCAGAATTTTTAACTAATGAGAGCTCACACAACTGCACATGGAGTCTAGAATGCCACATTTTAGAGTACCAAGAGCTGAAGATAGGATTCAATGGTGTTCATTTACAACAGTAGGGTATGTATATTTTATACCAGCTTCAGTTTTTTCCTTTTTTTATTTTAATAACTGCACTGCAATTGCCCCAAAACATGTTTTTAGATTGTTTTTTGGGGCGTAGGTAGGCCTTATAACAACAAGCAAACCCCTCTATCACACTGGGCTAGTAGGTGCTAGGGGGACTAGGTAGTTTAATTTAAGGAAATGTATTCTGGCTCCTTCTGGGACAATCAGACTAGTAAATGACTTAGATGGGCTTGGTATGTTTGTATTAAGATTTAACACCTCCAGACTTCTCTAGCACTTCACCCTTTAGTACATGTGCCCCATGGTTTGCCATTCTAAATCAAGTTATCATGTGCCATTGAGTATGTCAGCTGCTAACAATCACAGGTGATATACTCTCCCTTCCCCTCCCTCTACTCACTTCTTGCCATACTTGTGCTTTTAATGATGGACATATTTGCCTGTATTTCGTTTCTGGTTTGTGTCTTTATATATGGCTTCAATTTTCATGCTTCACATTCTGTTGCTTTTAACTATGCTTTGCAAAGTCAACAGATTTGCAATTGCCTGATAAGGAAAATGCAAGAAAGAGCTTAGAAGTACATCCATATGTCTCACGCAGGTTGCCCAAAATAAAAATTATATTTTCATCACATCTGGAATATGGCAGAGTTCCCACAGCTCTTCAGCATTTGTTTTATGTTATTTTGCTTTAGTCTATTCAAGTAACTCTCTTGATTTGCCAGGTTGACAGAATATTTATTTATCTTGGTCCAGGTCTGTTATCTGCTCTATATAAAAAAAGAATAGACAATAAAGAAAATGATGGTACTGTCAGACAGCACGTCTTACTACATTCACTGAATAAGAAGGAGTTTTGGGAACTTGACACATTATTCCATTTATCGTGCACATTTAATGCATCTCATTATAACCTGTATATCACGCAGAAATTCTTTAATCTTTAGAAACCATCACAAGCTGATATATACAGATCAAAGCCTTAAAAGCTCAAAAGTAGAAAAATACTGATTGTAAGCCTAATGTTTAGATGATGTTTGATATCAGTGAACACTTTTATTTACTTCTAGTTGTTTGTCCGCCATAAATGACGGGATATTATTATTTTTTTCACCACCCCCTTCCCCTGTATCTCTTCCACCCTCCTTCTCCCCTGTGTCTCTATCCTCCCTCTCCCTCCCTCCCCTGTGTCTCTATCCTCCCCCTCTCTCCCTCCCCTGTGTCTCTATCCTCCCCCTCTCTCCCTCCCCTGTGTCTCTATCCTCCCTCTCTCCCTCCCCTGTGTCTCTATCCTCCCGCTCACCCTCCCCCTGTGTCTCTTTCCTCCCCCTCGCCCTCTCCTGTGTCTCTTCCCCCTCTCCTGTGTCTATTCCCCCCTCTCCCCTCCCCTGTGTCTTTCCCCCATCGCCCATCGCCTGTATCTTCCCCCCTCTCCCATCCCCTGTACCTTCCCCCCACTCTCTTCCTCCTCCTCTCCCCGGTTTCTTCCTACCCCTCCCTCTTCCTTCCCCCCTTCTCCAGTGTGTCTTCCTTTCCCCTCTCTCTTCCTCCCCCCTCTCCTCTGTGTCTTACTCCCCCCTGCCCTTTTCCAATCCAGCTCGCGGCTATTGCTATTTGCTCGCGCTCGCGGCCTCTGCATGCGCACAGCTCTGAAAGGACTTAGGAAGTAAGTGTGTACGCCCCCATGGAGCATTACACACTTACCACAATTATATTAGTGATTAACTCTGAGAGCACCCTTATGGCATAAAAGGATCGTTACTACACCTTGAGCTATCACACCATTCATCTATAACACTTTTATGTTGTCATATTTGGTCTAGTAGCTTTAATCACAATTGACAACTTTGCAACACATCAATAACATAAAACTACAATTTTCACATTGATGTGTGTGAGTTATTGTTTATCAATAATATCAAGACAAATAAGCTTATAAATTGGAAAATCAAAAAAGATCAGTTATATAACTTCAGGTGGAAGGTATGAAGATGTTATGGGGAAGTTGTTTCAGGGTCACATTTGCTGCCCCTGATTTATACTTGATAAGTAGTAAATTTCACTGAAGATGGACAAAAATCTAATTTGAAGAACCCATATGAAATAATTTCCAAAATCCAAGAAACAGGCCTAGCAAATCAAACTTAAGGAGCAAAAGTCAGCCAGCTACAAACAAACCTTCTACCTGGGCATAGTAATATCCCACCTGCCTCTACATGTTTTTCCTTTGTGGTGACTGTAAGCATGCCCAGAACTAGGCATCAGTCAATTAGAAATAGAGGTGTAGAAAGGAGGGCAAAGTGATTCAAATGTAGATCAAGAAGAAAATAAATGAGAAGCAGGGCGGAAAGTAATAAAAATGGTGAGCATGGGAGGAGAGGAGCAAGGTGGAGGTAGGTGGTAAAAAGAGAAAGTGCAGATAAGGAGTAAAAGAAATTTGAAATATATAATTTTACTTGGCTTGACTAACTGTAATCATTTTAGAAATATTCTATATTTTATACACACATGATCTACTCAATATTAACTAGAACATATACAGCAGATTTGAACTATTAGTGCAATCAAACAACTACTTTTATCTCAAACTGATTACTCTATGAAATGCACTAAACAATCTAGTAAAGCTGACACAATGCTAGCATCAGGATTGAACAGTCAAAAGCTAAAAAAAACTATAACCTTGATACAAGACTCTAAAAACAGACTATTAACAGACCCAAATCAAATAGCTAACTCCTTTTAGAAATATTTTTCAACTTTATATAATCATTCCACTTTTGCCCAGGCTCAAAACAACAATTCTAAGGATATTGAAAAATGCTTGAACCAATCTAATCTTACTAAACTAACTACAAACAGGTGAAACAACTCGATATTCCATTTTCTAACAATGAATTACAGAGGTCTTAAAGATGCTCAAAACATCAAAACCCACAGGAATTGATGGCTTTAGTAATGCCACATTGTGCCCACATATTGAGACCATAAGTTCTTTGTATTTTCAATTCAACCTCAACAAAAGACTCCTTACCACAAGAGATGTTACATTGGCATTCCAAATCATCCTGGCCTCAAGAACAGCCACACCTCTTATCAATGGAAAGTACTTACCACTTATTCTCTTACGCAAATCATTGTCACTCATGACCATGGAAAACATGGAATGGAAAAACTCACAGCTATGCTCCATAAGTCTATGTCAAAACTCACTTTAAAATGTGTCTCTTGGCAACAACTTTTTCCTAAAGAACAAAAGAATCAACTTTAATCCCCATATGGAATGATTAAGGATCAGACTACACCGTAAGCAGAATCTTCTTAGAGAGTTTCTCTCTGTAGTCTCTCCCATACCACCAGGATCAGAAGCGGTTATTTGAAAAATAAGAATCAATGGCCTTCACTTATCCTTTTCCCTCTCTTCCCTACTTACTCTCATCACTGGTTTAGTTTTACATTAACTATATGGTTTTACTGTTAAAAATGATTTTAAAAACTGTTTTATTGGTGTTGAATATATTAAAAGCTCATGGTTTACAATATTTGTTTTAATGAATGGAATGTTAATTACTGTAGGCCCTGCAAACATGAAAAATAAACAATAAAATATATTTTCTTTTTTAACTTTTACCATGTAGTTTGTATGACTGACTCAAAATCACAAGTATGCCCTAACATAGCTATTACATGCTGCTTCATAACTAACCAGTACATGTGGACTCTCTAGTGATCACGTGTGAGCTGTTTCCTATGTGGTTTTAGCTCCCATAACCGCTTATGGATAATGCTACATGCTTTGTCTGCTTGCAGTGAGCCAAAACCTTATGTGTAAACTCAATCTCCCATATAAGCAGCTAAACTCCTCACAAGACTACTGACAATCATCAAGTGCCTGTAATTTGCTATGTCATTGATGCAATTGGCACTAAGGCCTCCCAAGCAGGAAGAGTGCACTACATGAATGACACACACTTTTTTTAAAAAGTAATGCAAAAAAAAAAATTTGGCCACACTGATCCCCCATTTTAGTACTAATGTGTGAGCCTTTCCATCTGCGCTCTTGCCCTCTTACCCATTTTTTCTTGTGACCTGTTTGACTTATCCTATCTGTACCCCCATTTACCTCCATTTTCATGTATATTCCTCAGCTATGACCATGTAGTAGTTTCTCACGTTCACAATGTTCTTGTAACTAATGTAACCTATCCTGGATCCATAACAATATGATGTGTTTGTATTGTGACCTACTTGACCTGTCAATACATGTACCTATGTTTAATTCTATTTTGCTGTGTATTCCTCAACTATTTATTAATTACACTAATTATTAATTTAACCAACCAACCTGCATCCACATTCATCTGATGTTCTATCTCTCTTCAGTCCTGCAAACACTCTTTCCCTTTCCTCCATCTACAATTATTCAGTGTTAGCCAGGTCTGTACATTCACTGGCATATGTGGAATATTATTAGTAAACAATTTAATCAAATTATGTTGTTCCAATTTTATTGAACATGTAGCTATATGTATAATGTGAGTGTGTGTTAAACAATATATCACATTATCACACTTTAAGTGTGTATGTTCAAGTCTCACTGACCCTCTTAAAATAACCACACTGCATTTTCAAAGATTTGCTGAAAGTTTAGTAATATATATAAACAGCATGTCATACGTGTAACAAGACCATGCCAATATATAATCAGTGTGGTGCAAAATGATCCCAGGGGACCACGAAGCTGATTTAAAATAAAATGACAAACCTAACACTAAACGCTGTAGAAAACTACATAACGTTCACGTATCAGTCATATCTGGTCAGTAAACCAGACAAAACTGTAAATTTTAAGAAGGGTCTCTCCAAGATTTGAATTCCTAAAATGGAACTAACAGTAATAGCACATAGCACCTACATATTTATCACCCAGTATAAGAGAATCCTATTCACCTACACACAGCAAGTGTCTTTACATCTTTTTAAAATAGTATGACACGCTATGTGCGGAAAAAAGAGGAGGAAGAGAAAATTAGGATGGATATGTACAGTTTAGTAAGGTTACATTTTAAATTCCTGTTAATCAATCGTATGTGCTGTTGATCTGCAAGCAGTGCTACAAATGCTATATGATCTGTCAATACATACAATAATACATACAGTAATATTGTGTAGTACTAATCTCACAATGAAGCATTAGGGTGACAAATACAAGAAAAGGCACTTGCTCTAAACAAATATCTATCTTCACTGTGCAATGGATAGGAAAGCTGGTAAATGGTTATCAACATCAGAGATCCACAAAGTTGTATCCTTACACTAATATGTCAAACAATGATACATGAACATTGGCACAATTTATTTGTGTTTAGTTCATGACTTCCTCCTGTCACAAGTCTTTGGGAGAGAATCACATGGCCATTGAGAAGAAGCATAACATGGCTACATCAAGCGAATATTATGACTTTGCTGCAGTGGTTACGTACATGTATGTTATTGGTCTGCATTGTATAAGGTTCACTTACAGTATCAGATAGCACTGCTGGGAAATGAATGCTCTGTAAGTTTCTATTTCAGAGCTACCTGAAAAGGGAAATACAAAGCTAACTAAAAAAATGGTCAGGATGAAGCCCTATCTCCTCCATTTTAACAAAGGACCCCCTTCTTTTGTGCAGCCATGCAGTCACCTTGCACCTGGCAGGGGCTAGTAATGGAGGCTATCCAGCAGCTGGTGGGTGTAGTGGAGGAGCATCTTGGGGAGAGCTCTCCTCTGGAGTGGTAGATTTAGAGGTAGCCTGTCCTTGAAAATGTTCTAGCATGACTGCCATGTCGTCCCCCATCTTGGACACATTTCGGAACAGCCCCTCCACGGACCGGGAAAAATCTGGGTGCTGGCGTTGTTGTTATTGCAGTTCCATTTCCATATGTCTATGACCCCTCTGGTTGCCATGCATGTTGCATTTAAGCTCCTGGAGCAGCTCTCTCTGTACGCCACCTCCAGGGAATGCATTCCTTTTACCTGTTGCTGCTGCTGGATTTGGTTGTCAAGTTCATCACCCACCTCCGATGGGGGAGAGGGTAGCTGTGGGGTAGTACAAAATGTCATCAGACAGGAAACTACCACTGTTGGTGGTGCTGCAGATGCCAGTGGTGGCGGGGGCTGAGGACAGCAGTAAGAGACACAGGATCCATAGTTCCATGGCTCCTTCCAATATGAGCCGCTGGGGGAGGGTCAATCTGTTGGAGAATAGGGCTGTAGAGTTGAACTGGACTATGTCCCCTTTTTGCTCCTGCTGTAGCGCTGGTGGTCCTGTAGAAGAAGAATATCATATATTCATTATCTAGTTCTCATAAGCATTATTTCTTTCAGTGTTTCTATGCACAGTTTTCTATTATGAGATCCATAGACAAGGATTAGGAGATATCTTGAAATCAATATGAGCCAATTATGATGCCATTGTCATCTTTGTTGGCACATCCTTTGTTTGGCCTTAGAGTTATGTAAAACCATGGATTTGTCTCATTATACGGATATGACCGTTTTTAGCATATTATAAGTATCAATATGACATCACTAATGTTTGTGTGATGGTATTGTATGATTGGCAGTGCACATATTCCCCTTGCAGGGTTTCAGGCCAGTCCATGTCCAGTAAGCCAGGTTTTTCCACAACAGTGGCTTTGAACATTGCGCCCTTCATGAGTTCCTCCAACGCATTATATTTCACCACTGCTGGGAGTCCCCACCTGTTCTCGCAGCTTCTTCAGCCATCTTCCTCTTGACTATGGCCTGGAAGTTATCATAGTGGTGCTTCTCACTCTTTACATCCCTGTCATGAACTTCCATAGCACTCACTTCTGCTTCCACCTTTCTCCACATCCCTACCTCCTGACAAGCTCTGATCTCTCTGTCTATGTGGAGGATATGTGACCAGTTGTGAATGATGTTTAGGAGGACAACAAATTATTCCTGGATGTAATTGGGAGCCCTTTGGTTTTTTGTCAGTGTTGTGATCTTCCTGGGCTGACCCTTAAGCCTGGGGCTGTTCTATGTGTGCTATTACATGTATAATCAACTAAAAGTGTATGGTACAAGGATAATGGGATACAGGCATAGAGTGTGTAGCAGTGGGTATGTACAATGCCTATAGGACAGGAAGCAGGGGCTGCTGCACCGGGGCCCTGCTCTGGGGGGGCCCATTGCTGCAGTGCCCCTTTCTTGCTACCAGGAACTGAGATTGCTAAGGAAGCTCGCGTGCGTCCCTATGTAAGGTTATGTTATGCCTGACGCATTTCGATGTAACTCGGACGTCTTTCTGTTTTCTTTGAGAAAGACGTCTGAGTCACGTCGAAACACGTCAGGCATAATGTAACGTGCATCATTATATAAGATACATGCAAGTGTCCCTAGCACTCTCAGTTCCTGGTACACAAGCGTGTCCTATAGCAGCAAACAATAGCAATTCTACTATAGGCATTATTTCACTCTTTGCCAGCATAGAATTGTATAAGAGTCTATTATCCAAGTATCCCATTCTATAGCACAAATGTAATCCTTTCATATTATCACAAGCACTTAGACCATGATTATAGAGGGAGAAAAACCCTATATGAAATGAACAATATGTAATTGGTGGCATATTGAGAGGGACTTTCGTTTGTTGATAATAAATGGTCATATGGGATATTTTTCTTTGTCAAAAAAAGGCCTTGTTATATTCAAGACACACTTAGTTGCTCTGTGGAAATAAAGTAATAAAGAAAATAGATTATTAATAAGTGTTCAAAATCTAGAACCCACAATAACACGTCCTGTTTGCAATCTAGAGAATATTTAGTGCTCAAAGCTGAATGCATAAATAACAGTTAAACATTATATAAAGAGGAAGAGAGAAATAGATGTGGTATTCTATAGCTTGACAGTTGTCTAAGGAGTTAGTCTCACTAATTTCTTAACCTTCTAAAGTGTTTTTATTTGTCGGTTTGAATTATAGAAATTAATAAAGTTAATAAGAATCATAACTTAAACCTTTTCCAGAAAAAATACTGTTAATAATGTTAATAATTAACCTCATAACTGATAACTGTCAAAAACAACTTTTTAAATATGTTTCTTAATTTTTTATTGTTTATTTGCTCAAGTCTAGGGGTAATCCATTTTTAATGTAAATGTTTCATTCTCCTTCTAATGGTATATTATAATCTGCTACATTGTTTACTTGTGTGTGTGGGCAGCACTCATTTGGTCAGTGGCCCCAAAGCTCCTTATTCACTATCTACTCTGCTTAGAAGGGAGTGGAATGAAATCGGCAGATAAACTCAAAATGTATACACCTAAATGCAGACAAATAAGTAAAAGAAAAATGACTAGAAGTAAATAAACTTTGGGTGCCTGATCTGCCTTTAAATTTACTCTAGTTTGTGCACTAAATTACATTCTATTACTGTGTGAATTTATTTCTTAATTGCTTGACACAATCATGAACAATCAGTGTGTCTTGAAGTGTCCCTTCTTCGTTATCTATCTTTTTGGGATATTCTTTGTTGCTGTTTTCTGGACAATGTCACAATGTCAATTTTGGTCCAAAGTTCTTCAGGCATTCTATCTACCATGTCCAGTACCTTACATCTATTCTTTACCTCCACTGCATACTCACATGGGATATTATTTATTTTGTACCTGCTTTTTAACTGCATTACTGAGACCCATGTCTCTGTTAACTTGTTGTCAGCGTCCCTTGCTATATTTTACACTTTAAGTGTTTCAGATTTACTTTTGAAGAATAATGTGGACATGCCTTCAAAGAAAGCATGGCTTCACACTGAATTCCCTTTCATCCTGTGACAGCAGTGCAAGACATCACAAAGATCTCCATGGATTGTGCTTAAGTTTTTATACTGAAGTGACACATAGGTGTTAAATTGTGACTACTCTTAGGTTGCAAAGTGCACACAGGGAGAATGCAAAGTCTATATTTATGTGGAAGGTGAGGTCTAAACAGGATGAGTATCCTGAAATCTATTGGGGGGGAATTTACTAAGGGATGAGATCTAATTTTTCCTCACAGGAAACAGTACACAGTAAATTCACCCCATTGTCTCATGATAATAAAGCAACATAGTAAATACTAAAATATGAGCTACTTTATATACTTTATTTCGCTAAAAAATTACTTTTATTTTTAATGAGTATAGGAAAACGGTTCTACTTTACTTTAATATACTTTCATAATATCATACTGTAGAGTCCACAAAGAATTTGGGCTCATGATGCGCAAACACTCTGGGAGCCTATCAGATACTCAGTGCTTAAAAGCAAGGACAAACTATTTTTTTTAAACACGCATGGATTAAGGATGCTCTAGTTCTTTAAAGCTATATTATAGTGTGCTTGATTTCATAAAGTGCTACACTGCTCCCACACATTATATTTCGTTTTTCAAGATTCACTTAACACAGGGTCTCTACCAGATGACTGGAGAAAAGCTGATGTGATACCTATATTTAAAAACGGAGCAAGAGCAAATCCGGGGAATTATAGACCAGTGAGCCTCACTTCTGTAGTGGGGAAGCTTTTAGAAGGGTTAATAAGGGATAATATACAAGAATATATCTATTTGAACAGGATTATAAGTAGAAGTTAACATGGATTTTTGAGGGATAGATCATGTCAAACAAATCTAATTAGTTTCTATGAGGAGGTTAATAGGAACCGGGATCAAGGCAACTCGGTGGATGTAGTCTTTTTGGATTTTGCAAAGTCTTTTGATACAGTGCCACATGGGAGACTATTGTGCATACTAAGAGATACAGGAGTTGCAGTAAATATCTGCTCATGGATTGAGAGCTGGCTAAGAGACAGGAAGCAAAGGGTTGTTGTAAATGGAACATACTCCGATTGGACTAATGTGGTAAGTGGGGTTCCACAGGGTTCAGTATTAGGTCCTCTCCTTTTTAACATATTTATTAATGACTTAGAGGTAGGATTGGAGTGTGGTGTCTCCATTTTCGCTGATGACACGAAGTTGTGCAAGGTAATTAAATCAGATAATGATGTGCCTCCACTCCAAAGGGATTTACATAAAATTGAGGAATGGGCATTTAAATGGTAGATGAGATTTAATATGAATCAATGTAAAGTTATGCATCTGGGAACGAAAAATAGCCATGCAATTTATAATCTTAATGGAGCAAATCTAGGTGTATCAGATATTGAAAGGGATTTGGGAGTGCTTGCGGACAACCACCTAGGTAACAGTGCTCAAAGCCAAGCAGCAGCTGCAAAGGCAAATAAAATATTAGCATGTATTAAGAAGGGTATTTGAAGCAAGGGAAGCAAATATAATTCTGCCACTATACAAATCTCTAGTATGCTCTCATTTGGAATATGGAGTACAATTTTGGGCACCACTTCATAAAAAGTACATTTTAGAGCTGGAGAAGCTACAAAGGAGGGCAACAAAACTAATAAGGGGAATGGAGGGGCTAAGTTATGAAGAAAGACTAACCAAATGAAACCTATTTTCTCTCGAAAAAAGGCGTCTAAGAGGAGATATGATTATCTTATATAAATACATCCAGGGTCAGTATAAAGATTTGTCAAGGGAGCTTTTTGTGCCAAGAGGTTTTCAACTGACAAGAGGACATCCCTTGAGGTTAGAGGAAAAAAGATTTCACCTTAAAGAAAGAAAAGGGTTCTTCACAGTAAGGGTGGTTAATCTGTGGAATTCTCTACCAGAGGAGTTGGTGACAGTGGATTCGATGGATATCTTTAAAAGGGGGCTGGATTTATTTCTAATTAAAAAGGGAATTCAGGGTTATCATGGATAATTAGAGAGGCAGAATTGATCCAGGGAGAAATCCAATCACCAGTATCTGGGGTCAGGAATGAATTAATTTTTTTTTCAACCTTAATTACTATGTAACTTTGTAACAAGTTGAACACCCGTTTTAAAAAAGAGAAAGGAAATCACAAAATGTTTAAAAATCCAGAATATAAGTGCACACCCCAGTGTATTAAGTGATAGAAACTAACATATTAAACCAGGTCAAAACTAAACATATCTTTTATACATATTATGATGAAATTTCAAAACGTATCAATTGTTTTACAATGTATGCACACCACAAAAAGTGTCACTTTATGCAGTCTTATATATTAACAATCTCATGTAACCTTGAATACATTAATTACATTTATATGTATTTTTCAACCCTCTAATGGTAACGCCTTTTGACTTTCTTACCATTTGTATAGATCTTCAAATATATCAAAAAAGAAGAAAACAGGGTACATATCATAGTGTAGTATTTATACAAATATAAAATGTGTAAAAGTGATAACGCTTTTAAACTCACATGTGGCAGAGTAGTAATACTGCCATTATGGAGGCCTTGTCAGGGCTTTCAGTCAATCCCATGTATAAGTAGCCAGGAGACAAAGACAAATCAGAGAAACGACCGTCTGATGATATTATCTACAGGATTTAAAGTATTTGTTCTACTTATTACAAAATGGTGTCTGCAGCCCCCAGATTTTGGTGCATCCATTTGGAAGCTAAGTAAAAAGTCAATTTTTGTTTGGATTATTCAGGGCTTCTTTTGCTATTTAAACCATGATTTACGATACTTTAGAATTCATCTTTCACCTGTTTTTCTATTCATAAATGGAGTATTAGATATATACTTACCTTATTTACTATTTATATCTAACCAAAAAGAGATTACTGTCTAGTTCTCATAATTATTACACTGGTCAAAATATAGTAGTAGAATTGGGTTAAAACTACATATACAATTTTGCGTCTTTGTGTCTTGTATATTTGTATTTTTTAACTTCAATTTTTATCTGTTTTTGTTCCACCATAAATATAGTATAGGTTACATAGTTACATAGGGCCTCATTCTATTACCGGCCGTAAATCGGCCGTAAGGCTGCGATTCCTTGCGGGGGTTCAGTTAACTCGCGATTCAATTATATGGCCCCGCAAGGATCTCCCATTACGGCCGGCCGCATATCTTGGAACCGGCCGTAAGCTCAGAAATATAAAAACGCAAAAATAAATTCAAGCCTGCACTGTACAGCTCTGTAAATGCTAGGGATCATATTGGGGGACATGAGGATTAAAAGTAACCCACTCTCAAGCTTGCACATCAGCCCAAACCCGAGTTCAGATTAACTCTTTATTTTCCGGCTGCGGCGTGGGCGGGTCTGAGGTGCTCCAAGCACTCTGGACTTTTTACATGTATATTTTACGTATATTAAAAAAAAAATATTTTACGGATTTGAGTATAGGGTAATTATGTGCTATTTTTGCTAACACCGAATATCACTTTATAGACTCTGCAAAGTGCAGGATGGCTTTATTTGGGCTATTTTATGTGCTTAATTGGTGCTAGCGGGACCTCTTTCCTGCAAGTAAGCTGCGGCTCGCTTTTAGCCTTGCAGAGAGGGTTCCCGGAGCAATTGAATTGCAAATAGGAATTTCTTACGGACGATTTCCTTGCGGCCGTTTTAGATCAAAGGATTAGAATAACAGAATAGCTTGCGGCCGGTCCTTGGGGCCCGGCAGCGCCAACGGCCGATAATAGAATGAGGCCCTATGTATTTAAGGTTGAAAAAAGACTTTCAGTCCATCAAGTTCAACCTTTTAAGATCTCCTCTAGGTGTTCCTCTGTTGTTTGGTTCACCTATTATCTTTTTTCTCATCTCATGGGAGCCCTGTGTCAAATCACTGTTACTATCTGAGTTGTAGGGTGAATAGTCAGAAAAAGGCACATCCTACTTAGGTAGAGTTCCTGAGGTAGGAGGCATCCACCGAGATCACAGGGTTCTTGCTTTCCTAACCTAGGTGTGGGGGTCTTTACCACATTTATTTTGCCCTTTTCTCCAATGAGACACATATATGTGTTAATTGATATACTTTATTATATTACGCTAAGTATGTTGGTGGGTTTAGATAATCTAAGCGGATTTTTGAGTGTACAATAAAGTTTTCTTTTTTTGTTTTATATACCTGACTTAACTATTGCAGTGTTATGCAATACTACAAAATTGTAATTGATTATTGTCCATAACATATATTCGTATTCATATGAGGTCCAACCTAGTACTGAGTCTTGCTCTTGCCTAACATTTACGATCAGGCACATTCAAGCCAATATGGAATGGATATATCAGATTGTTCCAACAAAAATAATAATTTATATTATTATAAAAAAGGGGGCTTTCTTTCACTTAATTAAAAAGACACAATATTATAAACAATAATACACTAAAAGTGACCTAAACGTGTAAAATAATAATTCTGAATACTGTTCAATAATGGAGAGATGGGATATAGCACTGGTAAATAATTACTTAAGATATTAAAAAACAGCCCCCCCACCCCTTAATCTTTTGACACTGTTTTAAATCCCATTAAATTTAGATGGCTTGGATCACCACTGTGTATTTCCTTGTGTTGGATCAGTGAATGTTGTAATTCTCCTTTTTTATATCAGTACAATGTTCCTTAATTGTAATGGACAATTTTCTAGATTTTCTTCCTATATATTGTAGGGAACAATTGAACACTGCTGGTGTGTATCTCCCTACACTATACTACAGATACTATCTCTACATAGGAACAAGTTCTGCTAAACATTCTCCCCCACACCGGACCCACCCCTCTTAGCATCCATCCCTACATAGCACCCAGCCCTTGTCAGCAGCCACTTTACATTGCATCTATCCCTAATTCATTTCTTCCCCTCATAGAACCCATGCCCCCTATACTTTGTTGTCACTTTGCTGTCCTTGCACTCTCACTTCTTCCCTGATATACAGCTTTGCCTCATTTAACGCTGTAGATCGGTTCCAAGCAATAGGAGTGCTAAGCAAAACAGCTCTAAATGGGCCAGTTTAACATGGGGAAGATAGGGATAGGGGAACTCATGAAAAAAACATACAATTTCAATTGAAATTTAAACTTTTTTTGTTTTATATGAACTCCAAAGAAACAGCAATCATAACACTAACACAAACTGAACATTAGCAGAAATATACACGTTAAATTATTTAGGTTGAAACTTCTGGCTCATCCTGGATTTTGTTTTCTTTGGAAAATCAGAAGCGTTCAAAGGGGTCCAGGCGGCAAAAACAGCGTTATAGTGGGGCAATGCTATAGAAAATCAGAGCGTTAAAAGGGATCTTGCCAACAAAAACAGCGTTCTAGCAGGGTTTGGCATTAAAAGGGGTCTGGCAGGAAAAACAGCTCTATAGTGAATCAGCTCTAAACGGGGTAGCTTTAAGCAGAGTATACCTGTACTAATATGGTTTTTTTTACTTTCTAAAAATGTTTTTCCGTTATCAAGTAATGTTTTTTATAAGATCCTACTAGACACTTCAGTGGCCTTTTAAGCAGATTTCCTTTGATAAACAGTGACTATATTTTTCTTTTAACATGAATAGCCAACCAAATGCAGTAAATAATTTGGTATCTGCAGCTCCTGTCTCTGTCGTTCATTTTGCTCGTTATTTGTCTCTGTGGCCTCTATTTTCTGATATTTGATTTAACTATCTCCTAATCTTTCTGACAAATGTTAACAAGATTTATAGAGTTTCAAAGCCGAGCCAGATATTCTTCTTAATCTCGCTAGCTGCATTCATACAAATGACCAAACCATCTGTTTTATAGATAGTCTGTTCTTTTCATGCAATCTGGATTTGAGGAGGATTTTATCATGGAAGCAGTATTTCAAGAGAGGGATAAATCCGTCATTATATAAGTCAGTAGCAAACTTGTATCCTGATAATAAAAATATGGATTAGTAATACATGACAGGGTAATGAGGTGATGCGCCCTAAATCACATGTTTTATCTTTTATTGTAGTAGGAAATATTTTTTTCGGCATAAGACAAATAGTTTATGTAATAGCAATGCTTCTCATATATATTATCTTCATAGAAAAATATATTGAATTATTAATATGTACACTACTGTTCACCTCCGCCAAACAGCACATACCGATCATATGCTCCTTTATGTACCTTTTCTGGAAATCTCTTAAAATGACACAGCAGAGGTTCCAACATGGTGATCAGATCAGAGGAGATCTTAAATGGTTGAACTTGATGGACTAAAATTATTTTTTTCAACCTCAAATACTATGTAACTATGTCATTGAAACCTAAACTGTATTTGTTTAACATAGAAAGAAAAATGAGAAAATAGGACCAAAAGATTAAAGGGCCAGTGTAGTCTTATATTTAAACATGCACTTGTTTGATGAACTACACTTAAAAGTAGGCAAACTCTTTTTAAATTGTAAAAAAAACAAAAAAACTGCCTATATTATTTTACACTTTACATCCATTTATATTTCAATGGAATATGTCATTTGTTGTCTCTGCTGATCAGGTTTCTGAGATGGGAGAAGAGTTAGAATGCAGAGGAAGCTTCTATCTGCACAATGGGAATGTGGCATCTATAACCTCAAGTGATTTAATTAAGACTAGTTCCTGAAATCTGACCACAACCTTTTGTGCTTACAAACAAAATGTTTTCATTTAGTCGGCTGCAGACAGATAATGAGGCTGGGAATTTGCCTGGTGTGATATTTAAAGGGAAAAGACAAATGATCAGGGTTTGTGTCCATAATTCTGCAAGTTTAGCAACAATGATTCCAACTCTACAGCCTATACTATATATTCATAACCTATTTCAGATCTAGTGAAAAGTGAATGAGGCAATACTCTTACATGAACCTACCATGTAAAGCCCTTAACAGCACCCCCCATATATCTGCCCTCCTCTCACAACACTCCAATAACCACCTTCTTTCCTATGCTAACGACCTTCTTATTTCCTCCTCTCATCACTTCCTCTCACTAATACCTTTGGGACTTTTCTTGATCTGCCATTACTTTGTGGAAATCCTTGCCTCGCTCCGCCAGACTATCTTCCCGTCTCATGCCCCTCAAGCACATTGATCACCCTTGAGTATCACTTACCTTCTTGATTGTAAGCTCATATTTGTATCACTTATATTGCACTGTACCTGTATTTGTATTTCTACTTACTTTAGAATTTGCCACTTTGTAATTTGCTAATTGTACCCACTGCACTCTATCCTATTTGGTTCATAGAAAAATGGAATTTTTGGGCTCTTTATAAAAAAAGAATAGTAATAAAATTCAATGTCACTGAAGACTAGCAAACAAATATTGTGGCATATTGGCAGCATGCAGGGAGCTGAAGCTTGGAAAAAGGCTCCAAATTGTCCCTCTTTATTATTCATAGGGATATATACCGTAAATTATAGCCCTCGCTGCACCCTCTAATCTCTAGGCCAACACATTGATAGGGATCTTCCCGTGTCTTCCCCAGACTTTCTGTTCCTGGAGATGGTGAGAAAAAGGTATCCAACACACTTGGGTAAGCTCAATGAATGTGACTTTAAATGAATACTGTTACTGCACCATGTTGTACCATTCCTCAACAACCTTAAGACTTCTGAGATATATCAAATAGTGTAAAAATAAGCAAAGTTGAAATGAAACATTAAATGTCCCAATTACTGCATAAATAATATTTGTCTGTAAGTGTTGGCATTTATCTAAACTAAACCAGCAAGACTTGCTCTTCTTCTTTATCAAACCCACTTTGAGAGATAATTAATGGAACTACATTATCAGCCCTATTAAATTCCCTCTTTGTGTAAAACCGTAGCTTGTATTGTAGCCAGTAAGACCAACGTCTATTAAATTAGCCCTGTAAATCAAGCCTCAGATGATCTGCGGGTTTGGAGCAAAAAAAGCCTACGGGATGTGGAACATAGATATTCGCGGTCCCAAATCCTTTGTTCTCTCAAGCCCGTAACCTCTACAATTCCGATCATGCTATGAAATTGCAACAATTTCACTTGCCTTCAACCCCGTAACACGCAAATGGAGCCCAAAGGTCAACAAGTGATAGAGAGGACTTGCAAGGGGGGTAAAGTCCAATCCGTAGCATTTTAAATGCACATATACACACACTACTGTACTTTTAGTAAAAGGGAAAGTGATGTTAGGTCTTATAAATTAACTAGCGACTTGCCCGTCAAAAATGACGGCAATAAAAACTGAAGCCTGGCAATGCTGTTTGCCACACAATGTAAGCCTCTCCCCCTCTACTTTACTGGCCTTGTGATGAGCGCCTTTGGCGCTAATCACAGGCCTTGCAATGAGCCCCTTTGGAGCTCATTGCGAGCCTCTCCCTCTGTCTACTTCCTCCCTCGTGTCTTATTTTCCCCCTCCTCTCCCTCCCTTGTGTCTCCTTCCACCTCGTCTACCTCCTTTGTATCTCCTGCCCCCCTGTGTTTTTACCTCCCTCTCCCTCCCGTGTCTCTAAACTCCTCCCCTGTGTCTCTTTCCCCTTCTCCCTCCCATGCATCTCTTCCCCCCCCTGTGTCTCCCCCAACCCTCCCCTGTGTCTGTTCCCCCCTGGCCTGTGTCTGTTCCCCCCTGGCCTGTGTCTCTTTCCCCCTCCCCCTGTGTCTGTTCCGGCCTTCCTCGTGTCTCCATTTCCCTTCCTTGTGTATCTTCCCCCCTGCACTCTCTCCCCTGTGTCTCTTCCCCCTCCTCTCACTCCCCTGTGTCTCTTCCCCCTCCTCTTTCTGTGCCTCTTCCTCCCTGTCTCTTCCCCCTCACCCTCTGTGTCTTCCACCCTCTCCCTCTGTGCCTCTTCCCCCGCCTCTCTCTGTGTGTCTCGCCACTGTGTCTCTTCACCCCTTCCTCTGTTCCCCCCCCCCTCTGTGCCTCTTTCCCCCTCTCTCTGTACCTCTTCCCCCCTTTCCCTCTGTGTCTCTTCCTCCCTCCCCCTCTGTATCTCTCCCCCCTGTGCCTCTTCCCCCCTCTCCCACTGTGCCTGTTCCCCCCTGGCTCTTTCCTCCTTCCCTCTGTGTCTGTTCCCCTCTCCCCCCCCCATTTCCCTACCATGTGTATCTTCCCCCTGTTCTCCCTCCCGTGTGTCTTTTCCCCCTCCTCTACCTCCCCTGTGTCTCTTTCCCCCCTATCCCTCTGTGTCTCTCCCCCCTCCCTCTGTGTCTCTTCCCCCTCCCTCTGTGTCTCTTCTCCCTCCCTCTGTGTCTCTTCCCCACTCTCCCTCTGTGCCTCTTCCCCACTCTCCCTCTGTGCCGTGCCTCCCCCCCCATCCCTCTGTGCCTCTCCCCCCCCTCTTCCACACTCTCCCTCCCCTCTTCCCCACTCTCCCTCTGTGCCTCTCTTCCTCACTCTCCCTCCCCTCTTCCCCACTCTCCCTCTGTGCCTCTTCCCCCCTTTCCCTCTGTGCCTGTTCCCCCCTGGCCGGTGTCTCTTTCCCCCCTTCCCCCTGTGTCTGTTCCCCTCTCCCCCCCCCCCCCCATTTCCCTCCCATGTGTATCTTCCCCCTGTTCTCCCTCCCGTGTGTCTTTTCCCCCTCCTCTACCTCCCCTGTGTCTCTTTCCCACCTATCCCTCTGTGTCTCTCCCCCCTCCCTCTGTTTCTCTTCCCCCTCCCTCTGTGTCTCTTCCCCACTCTCCCTCTGTGCCTCTTCCCCACTCTCCCTCTGTGCTGTGCCTCTCCCCCCCCTCTCCCTCTGTGCCTCTCCCCCCCCTATTCCCCACTCTCCCTCTGTGCCTCTCTTCCCCACTCTCCCCCACTCTCCCTCCCCTCTTCCCCACTCCCTCTGTGCCTCTACCCCCCCTCCTTCACTTGTGTCGGGACGCGCTGCGCGCAAGCGCGGCTTGCGCCGCGCTCTGCGCATGCGCGGCTGGGGCCGCGCTCTGCGCATGCGCGGCTCGGGACGCGCTCGGCTTGCGCCGCGCTCTGCGCATGCGCGGCTCGGGACGCGCTCTGCTTGCGCCGCGCTCTGCGCATGCGCGGCTCGCGCCGCGCTCTGCGCAATGCGCAGCACTTTATAATTGTCAAACTGCGATTCGTCTGAAGCGTGACGACGAATCGCAGTTAGACAATTATAATATGTGATAGCACAACATTCTCAAGTTTGCAAATCGCCCCCAAAAAAACTTTATTTCATGTATGATTTCCGTGTTATATCGATCCCGGCAATCAATGTGTTAATACATAATGGAACTCGCATGTAATAGAATATCATATTTACGGCTTTATTAATATTGTGCTATGTCCGGAATGTGGGTTCGATAGTATCTCATGATTGAACCCCGTAAGAATTTGAAATCCAACCTCCATTTTCCTGTGATGCAATAATAACGATCTCATTTGCCATTGGCTCCATTTAAACCCGTAACTACAGGTTTGACTAATTGATCACTCGCATCCAACATTCAACAAATGGTTTACGGGTTTGTGTCTCAAGCTCGTAACTCACAGGCCGTTCTAATTTAATAGCTCTGTAACTTGGCCAAATTCCAAGCCCTCAGCCGTTGCGGGTCTCACGTTGCACATACTGGCTTTGAATTTAATGTGGGAGAAGTCATTTATTAGATAATGTGTGCTTAAAATCTCTAACATTCAAATTCAATTATCCACTTCCACTAATTATTTTTTATTAAAAAATATTGCAATTATATTTAATAATTTGTTTCTGCAATATCAATGGTACAAAAAAAAATAGTACTCCAGATGACAAACAAAGTGCTAGATTCACTAAGGTGAGAGGATCTTGGAGAACTATTGAATAGACCTCCCTAGTTGTGATGTCATACTGTGAGGCTAATTCACTAGGGTGTGACATCTCAAAGCAAAAAATGTCCCAATGTTTAATAAATGAAGCAGTCAAGGGTCCAACAACTCGAGTACAGCAGCAGAGGTTCTTGTCTAATCAGTGCCATGACTGGTGGTGGGTGACCAACATGAGAATGGATTTTATGCTTCTGTTTACTAAACCTGAGAAAAGACATCATGGATGATTGTGAAATCACAAACTGAAATTAGAGCTTCTCTATTACCCAATTCTAGTTCCACCAATTAAGCCCATCGCATGTGACAAACAAACACTTATGAAAAGAATTTCTTCCTTTCAAAAACATTTGTTGCGTGAAACAGGTGTCAATGGGACCTTTTCCTGTCTGAAGGAGTCTAACAACATTGGCTTCTACTTAAATCCTCTTGTAAATGCAGATTAGGCAGCTTTTAGCTACTTACAGATGTAACCCCCTGCAGATCTATTAAATATGCTCTTTGGTTACACAAAGCCCCGGCACATAAACAAATCATTGGATTATCTTTGTTTTGTTATACATTTTAATGATTAACAACATGACATTTCAGCAAGTTTAAGATAATCTCTGCAGTATAAAATTAACATTTTATTGCTCACCGTTTTACTTGGTTGTTTCTTAAAACTTGGTTTATTAACTCTCAATGTAGATTTCTTCCCAATTCAACAAAATGTCTTATAGCGCTAATAGGATATACGTTTTGTGGTAATTAGTATTTTATTTTTTATTTATCTTTAATATAGCAAATAAAATCATGGGTTAATTTAGATTTTGACACACAATGCCTACTTTCATATAAACTACATTAGTACAGTTTACTTTTAACTTCATTTTTTTTTTCTAACAATTAAGTACTATGATGGTGCTATTCAAATATATATATATATAGTTGCACAATAAGTAAGCAGAAAATGTGCCATTTTCGACAATGTTTTGGTGTGGTATGATACAGTTGAGAATAAGTACAAAATCTATCAAAAATGGAAAGAGAACTTAATGTTCACCATTAAATCATATATTTCTACATTATATATATATATATATATATATATATATATATATATATTTTTTTTTTATGAGATTCTTGTGTACTATAATACTTAGATTAATCCTCTGACCAAAATATACCATAAATAAATAAATAAATATATATATATATATATATATATATATATATATAAACATTCATATAAATAAATAAATATATATCTAAATATATATATTGTCATACATATATATTGTAAATTTCTATAATGCATAATTTATTATAAAATATTTCATTGCATTTCATCAGACTGATTGGGCGAATATATTTTCTGCTTGAGTTGGGAGAGTTTACAAAATAACACCAATAAATTATTATTATAATTTATTTATGAATCTACAGAATATTCGATATGGCTAAAACTGTGTTCATAATTGATTTATGTTCGTTAAATTAACTTTTTGTGACAATAGGAAGAGAATTTAACACAAGCCCTACAGGTTTAAGCTGGTTTAACAAAACGGAAACATAGAAGACTGACATCAAGCTCTATCTGTTGAAGTCCCACCCTTATTCTGTTGAAGTGGTTGGAAAGGCTTGGCCGCCAGTGCGTGTGCAGCCTGAAGAAATTACCTGCTGGAAATCTAAAGCAAACAGTTATTATGTGAGTGTTTTCTAATAGCCCAGGTGTGTATTAAGAGATTTGTAAATTGTGTTGGGGACTAAATCCCAGACTTCCTCTTGTGTATGAAGCCTTTGAGTTACCATGTTGAGCCTGGCCCAGTATGTGCACATCCATTCTTCTGTCAGGGAATCTACTTAATGCCTACACAATGAGTTGTGCTAATGAATCATCACTGTTGTGTTACTTTGTAGGACTGTAAAAAGGAACGCTGTATGTTTGTGGAGTATGCCACAAATAAATAAAATTAGCAACTGTATAAACTATGAAAGTAAACGCATTTTAGAGAAAATCATAATATTTTCTGTTTTCAACACTTCCAGACAGCTTGTCGCCTAAGGAGTGTACTTATCTTTATCTATCAGTGTAGGGAGGGGCGGGGAAGAAGGTAAAAGGGAGAGTGCAGGTGGATTTGGTAAATAATTAGATATTTGACACCAACTGCTTTTCCTGCATATGCTCAGAAGCAGGTAGCTTACAAAGATAACTGCAAGTTCTGCTCCTGCAGAAATATAAACACCTCTCTCACACGCACAGCCTTTACTGAAATATAATTGATGCATTCAAGGGCCATGGATTTTTTTCTAAGAAACAAGCATTTTTCCCTGCCTGGTTATGCTCAAGTTTGTACAGCAAAACATATATTTGTGTGAAAGTGTCCTTTAAAGGGAAACCACCACAGTAATGTTGTGTGTGTTTAGTCATTCAGTCGTTCCCGACTCTGCGTGTCCCTACCCATAAGGTTTTAATGGCAAAGATACTGAAGTGGGTTATCCCTTTCTTCTCCAGTGGACCGCGATTTATCTGAGCTCTCTGCTATGACCTGCCCATCTTGGGTGACCATACATGGTACAGCTCACAGATTCATTGAAGTACACTTAACCACGACAAGGTAGCAACCCAGAAGGGGATAAGCATTACAAAAGTGGTTCATTTGTTCATCTGTTTTCTTATATTACAAAAAATACGACATGATATTTTTGAAAACATCCTGCTTCAAATACTGATTGTGTTGCTAATCAGTTATTAAACAAAAAAACCCCTATTGTATAAACACTACAGAGGTCCTTTAATAAAATAAAAATGTGCTTTTTTGAATATTTATCTTGTAAAGTAAAATGTAAGCATACAACTTATATTTCCCAGTTTTCTTCAAGGAATTTTTTTCTGAACTATAAGCAGTAAAATACAAATACTATAGATCTGAAGTTGAAGGATTGCACAATATTAAAACCGAATCAAACTGTTGCCACGGAACAAATGCATCCAAACCACACAACCACACGCAATAAAATTAAATATATATTACACACACCCACCTCTTTTGATAGCGAGCTGGCAGATTTTTCTTTTTATGTAAGTGTATGTTCTGTATTTTGAAGTAACTATGGAGAAATTGCAAACTGATTTCCTTAGCTTGTGGTTTTAGATGGGATACAATATGGGCCAAAATCCAGAATATAGCATCAGAGACAGCCAATAGACTAGATGGATTTCTGATGTTTTCTGACTGTACAGAATGTAACATTGTTGAGTGTATATAAGTATTTATATAAATGACGGTATAATATTACATGTGTCTTTCCCCCCTCTCTCTCCCCTGTGTCTCCTCCCACTTCCCCTCCTCTTTGTCTCTTCCCCCCATCTCCCTTCCCTGCGTTTCTTCCCTTCTCTCCCTCCCTGTGTCTCTCCCCCTCCCCTGTGTCTCTTCCCTCCTCTCCCTCCACAGTGTCTCTTCGCCCCTCTCCCTCCACAGTGTCTCTTTCCCCCATCATCCCTCCCCTCTGTCTCTTTCCCCTCTTCTCCCTCCCCTCTGTCTCTTTCCATCTTTTCCACTCTGTCTCTTTCTTCCCTACTCCCTCCCCTGTGTCCCCCCCCCCCTTCCTCCCCTGTGTCTCTTTCCCCCTCCTTCCTCCCCTGTCTTCTTTGCCCCTCTGTCTCTTCCCACCCGCATTCCCACTGGAGCATTATACACTCTTTAGAAGCTATAATAGTGATATATATATATATATATATATATATATATATATATATATATATATATATATATATATATATATATATATATATATTTAACTATTATATGCAATTATTCATGGTAATTTCTTTTTTTTATTATATATTTTGTGTATTATATATTTTATTTATTCATTATAAGCTTCATAACAATACACAGATAAAAAGAGATACAAACTACTAATAATTATTTTATTATTATTATTATTAACTAGCGAATTGCCCGTCAAAAAATGACTGCAATGAAATTGTAAGTGAGCTAATGCTGTTTGGTGTATAATAATCAAATAAATAATACATTAATAAATGAATATACTTTACCTATTTTGAAGTAATATATGCATGAAGCATTGTGTTGAAGAGCTGGCTATCTGTTTTGATGTTGCTGCAGCATTAGTGGTGTGGAGCTGCTGTGTAAGTGTGGTGAATGTGTGCAGTGTAATAGTGTGCGTGCGCGAGACCAAACCGTTAGCGTAGTTGTGTACTTCCGCATTAAAATGGCGGCAAATGTGTGGTATACATCTGTAGCAGAATACTCGTAGGTGTTTTGTGGTATTTTGCGAGTTTCTTGTGGTGTTTTGCGTGTTTAGAGTGCTGTAGCCTCGTTTTCGTTTTGTTCGGCGGCCATTTTTTCTCTTGCTTAGAGAATTTTTTAGTGTCTAAACTCTTTTATTTTTAGTTAAATTAAGGTGTAACTTCATTTTTTGAGGTCCTGGATGCTCCCTCTTGCTGTAGGTAAGCTTTTTATGTATGTGTTGTGTGTATTTATTGTGTTTTAAATTTTTTCCTGTCCGCGGGTTGCGGCCGATTTTTGCAAGGTCGTAATGAGTGTTAACGTGTCTCGTATGTTTTTTGCAACGTAAAGTTTGCGAGGGTCGCAGTTGCTGGCAAGGAGCGCCTGTGGCGCTCCATGCCAGCAACTGAGGCCCTCGCTTTGCGTAGCGAGCCTGCAAGCATGAGCAACGGCTGGAGCAGGCTCGCATGCTCACAACTATATATGTGATAATAATAATAATAATAATAATAACAACACATTAAACAAAGAGTTAAGAATTAGACAACACAAGTCCCTAATGGTGATAGGATTACATTTTGTTACTGAGGTGCTTGCCTAAGCTGCTTTTTCTGGAGGGTGTGTTTTTGTAAACTAATGAACTTTCAATTAGTCCTGCTGAAAGTGCTGGTAGTTTTAGCTGCTACTTTTCCATTATGCAGATAGAAGCTTCTTCTGCAAACGGGGTCTCATTCAAATGCGATTTGGCCAATTGAATAGGGCTCTATATAAGCACATAGCATATTTTTTAAAGAAGTTTTTAGTTAGTAAACTTCTATCCAAAAGCAAGGTCTTCACTAACTAAAAACTTCTGTAAAAAAAATGTGCTCTGTGCTTATATAGAGCCCTATTCAATTGGCCGAATAGCAATTTAATAAGGCTGTAAATGCCTTCAGTAATCCCATAGGGTGGATAGACCAGTGGAGCTCAATGTGGTTATTTTGATATATTTTACTACTTTTAAGAGCTCTGGCATAATACCTTGAAGGGTTACTGCGGTCATTTTTTATATGGGATTTTGAATTACTGAATTTGACAATAAGCAAATGTTTTTAGAAAAATAAAACAATACACATAACCTTTCCAATTTTTAGTTTTCACTGCAGTTATTCTTTACTACAGGTCCCATTTTCATTTCTGAAATTTCTTCTGCATACTCAGGAGGGTGTTTCCATGTAAACCAATGAACTTCCATTAGTCCTGATGAAAACAGTGGCATATTTAGCTGCCACATTGCCACTGTGCAGATAAAAGTTTTATATGCATTTAACAACCCGACCTCAGGAAGTTGATGAGCTGAAACAAAAATGTTATATTTCACAGCAGCATAATCTCATATAAATGGAAATATATCTGAGGATTTGCGATTTTATTTTCAAATCTAAAAACATTTGCCTATTTCCAAATGTAGTTCTTCTATATAGTCTAATTTAAATTGATGACAACAGTGATCCTTTAAATCTGTGTGCCTGATAGTTTTTAACTTTGATCTGACTCTTTTTATATCTTATAAGTGTGTTAAGGATAAGTGTGTTAAAATGGTGTGTTTAGAAGAAAAAAAAGTCCATGTATTCTGGGAACTTAAGCCTAAACTTGTAAACCCTGACGTTTAAAGTAGGATTTCAGGGATGGGGGGGGTGATAATATGATTTGATAATATTTACGCAAGCCCGTCATTATGTCAGTACAACATGGAAGTTACACGTAATCTGCAATCTGAGGTTACAAATTAATTAGTGCCAATAAGTAATATTTCCCGACCGGGCTCGCAATCAAGCAATCTATAAAATGCATTCGATCATCTGTTTCAGTGCATGTGGGTTTCATGATATGTATTAACCCCTTGAGTCCCGGCATTGATATCATTTAGAAATAACAGTTTAAAAATAATATTTTTCTATTGCATATTTGTGCATTTGAGACTATTGTGCAATTAATTGTAATGTGTTTCCATGCCTTCCCATGCTTTTAAAGTACAGTTTTGTGTGTTTAATACAGTTACAGTTATAATAAGTGTTTGAAAAAGTCCTTGCGAGTCCTATTTAGTACAGGTAATATTTTTGACAGAAAAGTGATACTTTTTTCAGTTGCGGGTCAGACTTTATTTGGGATTTAGATCTACAGGTCTAATAGAATATTGATTTTGTGTAACTTTAATTATTTAAAGCTTGTAATATTTGAGCTGTGCTAAAACCAATGGAGTTCTAAGGCCGGTTTTGTGTCTTTGGCTGGATCGCAGTGATTGTGGGCAGGGAAATTGTAATCAGAGTGCGACTAGCTAATAGAATATGTGGCAATATTAAGAGTGGTTTTAAGTGTGTATAAATGTATAAATTGTGCAATAGAACAGGGCCCCATATTCCTGTTTTCAATTTGATATTAGCTGAGAATATGCAAAACTGAGTGTTTTACTGGTATATGTGTATAGTTATATCTAAACAACAGAAAAAAAGCAGACATTATTTTTTTATGACAACTTCCCTTTAATGCCTCTATTATTAACATTTAAAGTGTGACTGTTGCTGCTTTGGTGGCTTCTATTTTAGCCGCTGATGTGAAATTTTAAACAGGAGCTAGAAATTAGTTTTTATTAGCGGTTTCATTTATGTACTTTAAACATGGAGGGCAACATTTACTTTTCAAGGGGGACCATTCTTTTTTGACATTTTCAATTAATTTTAATATTCAGTAAAAACATTTGGGACAGTTATTTGTTCTTCAGCTAAGAACCGTACTCTGAGTCAGTGGAAGTGTCTAAATATTAGTATTATTGACTTGAGAAATTAAAATGTAATTCTGATTCAAAGTCTCTGACTGGTAACCAATACAAGTGGTTTGTATTTGTTCTGATTTCCGCTCATGTCACTTATCACACAATATCAACCAATTCAATATAGACAATTTAAAGCGCCACTGTGGTACATTTTTTCTATGTGGTC
Organism: Discoglossus pictus; assembly: GCA_027410445.1. NCBI lineage: Eukaryota > Metazoa > Chordata > Amphibia > Anura > Alytidae > Discoglossus > Discoglossus pictus. The sequence continues at coordinate 70,259,650 of CM050165.1, forward strand.
TTACATTGTTATAAACATAAGAGTGGTTAAAGTGTTATTAGAGACCAAAACCACAACCCTAAAGGTAAATTTAAGTTTCATGGATTATGAATGCATCTGATAGAAGAGAATCAATAGTGTATGCAAACATTTTTTGCATGTACAAAACCCAAAATAAACATTATTAAACTTATCCTAAAGTTTGCTAACTCTCTTGAGTTTGCAGGCAGTTGATTTTGAGAGTTAACACCCCCGAAATTCCCTCCAGAAATTAGCATAACATTCATAATTTGTTTTGGCCAATCACAGGCAATTTAACATTGTTTCAATCTGTGATGGCATTTCGTGTAACAAGGAATCATGGAATGAGTAGCCTTGCTTTAACAGTGCACAGGGAAGCAAGGATGATCTCCAGCATTACTGTGTGGATCTCTGTTACCTTGAAGGTTAGTAAAGGGTTAAAACTGTACCCAAATGCAGTGTTTCTATTGGTAGGTACACTGTGCCTATGTAAGCAGCTATGGGGGTGTGGAAAACAATTGGTATTTTTAAATAAAATAAATCTGTATGTGTATAGAATGAATCAATGTAATGTGTGTTTGATATAATCAGCATTAGAAAATGGTAAAAACAGGGAAACTTAGGTATATCTTTAATTTTTTTCAACTTTTATATGCAATTTTCCTGCAGGCTTTCATTTCGTTTTCTTGTCTGCTACAGCTTGTTACTTTCTGAAGTGGGTGTGTTCTAACACATTCCAATTAGTGCTGGTGGGAACACTGGCTGTAGTTACTGCCATCTTCCATTGTGCAAATGTTCTCGTCAACTAATGAGATTTCAAATAGTCCTGATTAAAGCACTTATGGTTGTAGCTGTCCCATTGTGCATGTAGCTTTCTCTCCCTTCTCATCAACTGGAAATAGTAGACCAAAATAGTAGATCCCACAGTAGCATAACTGTATATAATAAGTAATTGGAGGCTGTGGTATTTTTTTACATTATTCAAATATTTTTCTGTGTTTCTGTAAATTAATATATCACTAATATCGTTTCTAAATTGTGTGTAACGCTCCAGAGGGAGCACATGTGCAGTTTAGAAACTATATGTACAGAATTTTGTACATTGCACAGTGCGCAACGCGCGGCGCAAGAGATGGGGGAGAGACACAGTGGAGGGGAGGAGGGGGGAAAGAGATACTGGGGAGGGGGGGGAGACACAGGGGAGGGAGAGGGGGGAGAGACATAGGGGAGGGGGAGGGGCAAAGAGACACAGGGGAAGGAGAGTGAGGGACTAGACAAAGGGGATGGAGAGGGGGAAAGAGCCACAGGGGAGCGAGCGGGGGGGAAAAGGCACAGGGAAGGGAGAGGGGGGAAGAGACATAGGAAAGTGAGAGGGGGGGAGACACAGGGGAAGGAGAGGGGGAAGAGGCACATGGGAGGGAGATGGGGGAAGAGACACAGGGGAGGGAGATGGGGAAAAGAAACATAAGGGAGGGAGAGGGATAAGAGACACATGGGAGGGGGCAGAGACACAGGGGAGGGAGAGGGGGAGGAAAGAGACAGATGGGGAAAGGGGGAGGAAAGAGACAGAGGGGGGGAAAGAGGGAGGAAAGAGACAGAGGGAGGAAAGAGACAGAGGGGGGAAAGGGGAGGGAAGAGACACAGGGGAGGAGAGGGGAGAAAAAGATACAGTGGAAGGGGGTGGGGGGGGAAATATTATCCCATCTTTTATGACGGGCAAACGACTAGTTTTTAATATTTGACTGCAGTGGTCCACTAAAGGGATATGTAAGTAAGCTGGATTATGAATGCATCGGACAGAGGAAATTTAGTAGTCTATGAAAACATTTTTTTGCATGAAAACATCCCAAAATAAACATTAATTAGCTTACCTTGAAGTTAGAAAAAGCTTTTTGGCATTTGCATGTTATGGTGTACACTCCTAGAAAACTCCACCTCAATTAGCATAACATTCAATTTCAGAATCTGGATATCTGGATAATACATTGTATCATTCTTTACCTTAGTGGCTTCTGGCATGTGCTCAGTACCAGAACTGCAATAGTTACTTCCAGTGCTCTGTACCAGAAAGGTAAACATTTGTATCTTGCTGTATTTCCTGTGGGTACACTGCTGTATTTTCTGTGTGTACCCGTGTTATGTAAGTGTCATGTGGGTGTGAACTACTGGATTTGACTTTTCTGCAAATAACTTTGTAAGTAAACTGAACTTTTCTATATGACACATGTTTTCATACACTACTAATTCTCCTCTATCAGATGTATTTATAACCCAGTTCACTTGCATATACGTTTAAAAGCAGATGCACATAATGATTGCTGGTTGAATTGTTTAATCCTGGTAGATGTCACATGCAAAGTGATTTACTGGTTTGATTCGATTTGTGAGTACAAATCAGCAGCACATTGCTAAAAGTCCTTCTGTCAGCCTAAAATCACCTTATTTTTTAGGTTATTCCTAGAGAGATTGGCAAACTGGCTATGCATTGTATTGATCGAGTTTAGAAACAAATGTTTATTTCAGACAAATAAAGTATTTTTCATATAGCTTTTTATGGAATTGTCTGTCCCTGTGGTAGTCAGAACAATGACCCCTAATGATGTAATTCAGTTAAACACCACCAGCCTTATTAAGCATTTTGAGCCACATATTTGCATTCAAGTTAGCCGCAAAGCCAATGATTTAATTCTTATGAATGTAGATAGACAAATGGCTAGTACAGTGTATATACAGTTTTTCATGATATTTAAGATGAAACCAACTGATGTCGATGTGTCCTTTTAAATTTATTTTTGTTCTTTGCATTGTAAATTACTTTGTGTATAATAATATAGTCACATTTCGCGAATGTAATATAAATGTATAACTTCTTTCTTCACTAATGTTTAGGCATGGCACCCTACCTGAGAGAAAACAGGATTGCCTCCAGAAGGCAAGATTATGTTACTCTGGAAACTTCTTAGAAGTGAAGTGTATATATTATATATCAAGTATATATAGGAGGCTAAAACTGTCACCTTGTAAGTCCCTTTAAGTATGTATTTCCTGTCAATTTCCAGAAAGCATTTCTTTTCAGTTTCAAGTACATTTAAACATGTTTTACAAGTACAGAAACAAGCTCTATTAATTGCATGATAGACAAATTAAGAGACAGAGAAAGGCTGTGGGTTATTAGAGTATACTATGCCATATCAAATTCAAGTGAAAAACCTCAGCTGAAGCAATCTCCAAGACTGAACGGGCTCCTCATCACCATGATGGCTGGTCTCCTTAACTTGTCTCACCCTGAAACAGCACAGATTCTTATCACCCTTAACTTAAAGAACCACTGCACACTTATATATATATAACTTGTTGTAGACATTCAAATGTGAACACAGATGTACTATTTATTTACTATATATATGTCTCTCTAACCCGCCCATGTCTCTCTAACCACTGTGTCTCTCTACCCCCCCGTGTCTCTCTAACCCCGCAGTGTCTCTCTAACCCCCCCGTGTCTCACTAACCCCCCCGTGTCTCACCAACCTCCCTGTGTCTCTCTAACCCCCCCGTGTCTCTCTAACCCCCCGTGTCTCTTTCCCTCCCCCCTCCTCATCCTCAACCCCCCCTCCTCATTCTAACCCCCCTAAATACCTCCCCCTCTCCCCTCACTTACCTGCTTCTGCTCCGGCCACCGCTCCTTCTTGACCAGGCGCGCATGTGACGTCACAGCATTTGCATATACCGGGTGCCGGCCCCGGTATATGCAAATAAAGCGGCGCGCATGTGACGTCACATGCGCGCCGCGTCAAGGAGCGGAGACCGGAGCAGAAGAAGGTAAGTGAGGGGAGAGGGGGAGGTATTTAGGGGGGTTTAGGTTGTTGAGGGGGGTTGAGGTTGAGGAGGGAGGTTGAGGATAGGGGGTTGAGGATGAGGATGGGGGGATGAGGAGGGAGGTTGAGGATGAGGAGGTAGGTTAAGGATGAGGAGGGAGGTTGAGGAGGGAGGTTGAGGATGGAGAGGTTGAGGATGGAGGGGTTGAGGATGGGGGGTTGAGGATGGAGGGGTTGAGGATGAGGAGGGAGATTGAGGATGAGGAGGGAGGTTGAGGATGAGGAGGGGATGAGGAGGAGGGGTTGGGGATGAGGAGGAGGGGTTGAGGATGAGGAGGAGGGGTTGAGGATGAGGAGGGAGGATGAGGAGGAGGGGTTGAGGTTGAGGATGGGGGGTTGAGGATAGAGGATGAGGGTGGGGGGGTTGAGGAGGGGGTTGAGGATGGGGGGGTTGAGGATGAGGAGGGAGGATGAGGAGGAGGGAGGTTGAGGATGAGGAGGAGGGAGGTTGAGGATGAGGAGGGAGGATGAGGAGGAGGGAGGTTGAGGATGAGGAGGAGGGAGGTTGAGGATGAGGAGGGAGGTTGAGGATGAGGAGGAGGGTTGAGGAAAGAGGATGAGGATGGGGGGTTGAGGAGGAGGAGGAGGGGTTGAGGATGAGGAGGGAGGATTAGGAGTGGGGTTGAGGAGGGTGATAAGGGAGGGGGGAAGAGACACAGGGAAGGGAGAGGGGGGAAGAGACACAGGGAAGGGAGAGGGGGGAAGAGACACAGGGAATGTAGAGGGGAGAAGAGACACAGGGAAGGGAGAGGAGACATGGGAGAAAGAGGGGGACACAAGAGGGACACAGGGGGCAGCACATTTCCCACCCTCGGCTTGGCTTGTACATAATCCATCCTGGGCTTTGCTTAAAGCTGTGCAATACCGCAGGCATATACTTAAAAGGAGCTTTGTTTCAAATGGTATTTGGATTAAAGGGTGAAGCTTTTGTGGGCATATTTGCATGTCTCTACCCAGGTTCCCAAAATGAAGTGCAATAACTGTATTTCTCAGAACTCTGAGCAGGAAACAAGTTTTTAACTTGTTTTAGATGTTAAAATGTGAACACAAATGTACTATTTATTATATGTATAATAATACCAAAAAATGCCTTATTTACTTGGCTTAAACTGTTGATAAAGGATACTAACATTTAACTTGCTTTTAGTTAAAGTTTTGCTTAAATACTGACTGATTATAATCATGATCTAAACCGTTTTGATTGAAATTATACCCATCATGGTTCATGCTAAATTTATACAAGAATGTAAAGTAGGAAATAACTAAAACATAACTGAACCAGATTAATTCCTAGGAGCCTTGGTATACTATTTTAAGGCTAAATGCCTGCCATGCCCAGATTTTATAACTCATAGAAACACATAAACTAAAAATAAAACGCAGGAGGCAAACAGAGGCATTATTAAAGGGGCATTGCGAAGTTTGTTTTTAATTTGTGGCATCAGAGCGTATTTGAGCCACAGTGTGTTTTCTTTTTTAAAATAAAGGTATCAGAGTACAAAAACCTATTTAGAAATGTAACTGCTGTTGGGGGGTTGCTCTCTGCCTGTTCTATAGACCAACAAATGCTCTCTGCATTTCCAATTTGTTTCAATAAAGTTTAAACAAGTTTTTCTTAAAGGCACATATAAGTTTTCTAGATTATAAATGCATCTGATAGAGGAGAATCAGTAATTTTTTAAAACATTTTTGCAGGAAAAATACCAAAATAAACATATAACAAACTCACCATGATGTTTGCAAGCTGTTGTTTGGATATCTCTGCTAAAATGAACATAAAATTCGTTTTTTTTTTTTTTTTGGGGGGGGGGGGGGTAATCACAGGCAGCTATACATTTTAATACATTGTGACAATCAGTGATGGCAGTTTGTGCAGGAAGGAATCAAGGGATGTGTAGTCCCACTGTAGAAGGAAGCAGGAGGAGTCAGACATTGCTGTGTAGATTTCTACATTAAGCTGTTGTTGGCTTGAAGGTTAGTTAAAGGTTAAACTCCGTACCCAGATGCAGTGTTTCTATTGGTAGGTACACTGTAAGCAGCTCTGGGGTGTGGAAAGCAAGTTTTATTTTTTTGGAAAATAAATCTGTATGTGTATAGAATGATGTCATGTGTGTTTCTGATATAAACTGTATGTGTTAGATTAGAGAAAGGTTAAAACTTAGATATGCCTTTAATATTTTTTATGTAAAAAATAACTTTTGTAATGTTTAAAACGCACTATTTTAAATGATTTAAAAGAAACAGTTGTGTTCCCTGTAAATACAAGGCATGAACATTACTGAACTATACATATGCACTTTCCAAAACTATTAGGAACCTTCTCTCTGTTGCTTTCAATGCTGGTATATGAGATATTTGTTGTAATTTAATCTAAGCATGATAATTGTCTGATGGCACATGAGATAACTTGCACGTTATGCTCTGTTGTTTTCAAAGGCTGAATCATCATACAGTGATTAATGTATCAGTGCTTTACCAGCAAGTTTCCAAATTTAAAAAAAAACACATAGTCCAAAAAGGGGTTCAAATAATGATATAAAAGAGTTGATGGCATTGCTCATGAGTTTATAATATAAACCAGTGCTTCTCAGCAGCAGGTGCAAGAATACAAGCTTGTTCTTAAGACAAAGGCCGAAATTCCCCAAGCTTCACAGACCCATAGAAATGGCATTGCATCCTCAGAAGGATTGGTCAGCAGGATGGAGAAAGGCTAAGAAGGTGAGAAAGTAAAATGAAGAGAGATTAACACTTATGGCCGGATTACCCATTAGGCCAACTTGACAGGCGCCCAGGGGCGCTTCCCTGTGAGGGGCCCCACGTCTTAAAAAAAATGGTTCCTGACTTACACAAAAAATAAAATGTTGCAGTTTATAGACTGGCTACTAGGGGGTAACCACCTAGAGCAAGAGAGTTAAAACAGGAAAGGGAACTTACACGTACAGAAAAGTCAAAAATGGGTCAGTGCTTATGCTGCATACTCACTTGTAGGGGCTCCTCCACTTCACTGCCTAGGGGCTCCAAAAAGGTAGATACGGCCCTGCTGACATTATCAACATATAACTACCATAAGTTCACTTTTGTTCCAAGAGATTGTAGATGGACCCATTTATTATTTTGGCAGTGATAAAAGACAAAAATGGTATGGGCTTAATAGAAGCAGATCAGATAAAGAAGAGGTGTACACTGAAGATCTATATAGGAAAGGATTTTAGCTGGAGCCAGGCATCTTGGAGTGTGAAGTGTGATGGGCCCTACACATTTTTGCTAATAACCAGGCTACATGAGTTGATGGATTTCCAAGTGAACTATTCAAAATCCTACAAGATGATGCAGTGAAAGTGTTGCTTGCCTTATGATAACAAATTGGGAAAACTCAACAATGGCCAATAGACTGGAAAAGGCATGAAAAAATGTTTTATACCCATGGGCATGTACGTGCACTGAAAACTTCAGTTGACATCTCAGTCCCAAAAAAAAGGAAGTGCCAAAGAGTGCTCCAACTATGGAACAATTGCACTCATTTCACATGCCAGCAAGGTAATACTTCAGATCCTTTGACTGTGTGGATCACAACAAAATGTGAGATAGGAGCACCAGACCTGTATGTGGACTAAGAAGCCACTGTCAGAATCGAACATCGAACAACAGAATGGTTTAACAAAAGGTGTGTAAGAAGGTTGTATATTGTCACCTTATTTATTCAACTTATATGCAGAGTACATCATGCGTAAGGCCGAGCTGGATGAATCCAAAGCAGGAATCAAAGCCGGAATTACTGGGATAAATATCAACAACTTCAGATACGCGGATGATACTACTCTTAAGGCTGAAAATTAGTAGAAACTAAAGAAACCAATTGACGAGGGTGAAAGTAGAGAGTGTTAAAGCTGGCTTGCTGCTCAACATAAAAAAAATGAAGATCACGACAAAGAGCAGTCTCAGATCCTGGCAAATAAATGGTGAAGAAGTGAAGGCAGCGACAAATTAAATTTTCCTGAGATCCAAGATGATTACTGTAGCATTGAAATTAAAAGACGTTTGTAAAAAGTAAAGATATTACACTATCAACAAAGGTCCGCATAGTTAGGACTATGGTATTCCCAGTAGTAACATACGGATATGAGAGCTTGACTATAAAGAAGGCTGAACGCCGTAGAATTGACACCTTTGAATTGTGGTGTTGGAGAAGACTACTTAGAGTCCCTTGGACTGCAAGAACTTCCAATAAATCAGCACTTCAGGAAATCAAGACAAACTGTTCACTGGAAGCTTTAATTATGAGGCTGAAGCTCAAATATTTTGGCCATATCACGAGAAGACAGGATTCTCTAGAGAAGACTCTGATTCTGGGAGAGATTGAAGGTATAAGAAGAAGGGGAAGACAGAGGTGGAGATAGATGAGGTCACTGAAGCAATGAACATGATGGAGCTCAGAGGGGCAGTGACTCATGACAGATGTGCCTGGCATGTTGCAGTCCATAGGGTCACTGAGAGTCTGGCTTGACTGAACAACAACAATATTTGGGATTATCGGCGATGTTTTGTAGGTTGATTTATGTAGAAACTGTTAAATTACTTGTAATAAGAATGAATATATTGGCAAAAAAAAAGCCAACTGACAATATAGAGATAGCAAACCTTGAAGACAATAAGGATCCTTAAGTGTAATACAAGACAACACAAGATTATATCAGAAAACAAATCCCAAAAGGAATCTTTATTTATAGTTTTGATTTAACTAGCACCAACTCAAATATAATTAATTCTATAATAAGATACATGAGTATTCGTATATATTTTTATGAACTCTCAGAATTAGTTAAAATGTCCTCAGATTTCATAAATTCTGATTTTATTTATAAACATTTTATATGCTGAGAGAAGGAGTCCAAAATAATGTTAGGTGGATTGGTGATATAAGATATCAGTGATAATGAGGGATACCAAGAGGTGGAGACACGGAGAGAGTGCACACAGTTGGATGGGCCTAGAACATCTTAGAAACATGAACCTGATAGTTGACACTTTTCTCTGCGCAACACACCTGTGCCCTACGTTGGGTTGGTCCAGTACAGTCTACTATTTTTAGATTTTTTTTTAAATTTCCACCAGCCCTGTCACCCCTGGGCCCCCTAACCCCCTCCCAGGGCACCCTCAGCCTCCCTGAGCCCCATCCGCCAAACAGACCCGACTCTTGCTTCCTATGTCGCATTGTCTCCAAACTCCAGACCTCAGTGTGTACTGGAGCCCTGGGGAATAGGAGCCTCCAGATCCGGGATACCAACAAGCAAGGCCGAGATCAGGGGTATAGAGCGTGCAGTCTGAGGTGAGAGACAGGGGAGAGAAAAGAGGGATGAGTGGAGAGAGGAGAGGAATGAGGAAATCTGACAGAAAGAGAAGGGAGTATGAGAGAGAGGAGATAGGAAAGGTGACAGAGAAGGGAGGAGAGTAAGAGTGAGAGGAGGTAGGAAAGGTGACAGAGAAGGGAGGAGAGTAAGAGTGAGAGGAGGTAGGAAAGGTGACAGAGAAGGGAGGAGAGTAAGAGTGAGAGGAGGTAGGAATAGTGTGAGGAAGGAGGGGGGAAAAAAGAGGAAGAGTTCCTTTCTGTAGATATATATATATATATATATATATATATATATATATATATATATATATACCCTCACGGGGTTAGGAGAAATAATTTTCTGCACTTGGGTAGAAACATGTGCACTTTACAGTTTTCACAAAGTTTCATAAAATGTTTTGCACAGGGGGCACATGCGTGCATTGAAATGGAAGTGCCTTTTGGATTTTTTTCTGTTTAACAAATACATGCTAATTGAAAGTATTCATATTTGCATTGGTACATTTAGCACGTTTAAATGGCCACTGAAGTCATCATATTTGTTCTGCACCAATAGACAGAGCGTAAAAAAGTAAGTGTTTCCTTTTTAAAATTAATACTGAATTTATGGAGTTATGTTCTATAGAAGTCAGGGGATTTCAGTGTGTTGCCTCTGCCTGATTGAGTGATGAGCTTTGTACCAAGCAGTTATAATTAATATTAATTAAAATCAAGTGTAGAGCCTTTGAATTGGACACTGGCTATGTCATATGCAACTTCTTGGCTACATTCTAGCAGCTTGTGTATCAACTCTATAAACAGCACAGCAAGTTAAAAGACCACTGCACAATGATAAAAATACTTTTTGAAAATGTTAAGTCTGGCTCTGGGCATGATTAAGGTGGTAAAAAATCATACATCTCGTTCTTAATTAGACACAAATACATTTTGATGTGTCTGCAGGACACTGGAGAGATCCATGATACATTGGTGGAAGCTATGTGGGTGAGAGAGGTGTTTACATTTCTGGAGAGCTATTGTTGCAGTGAATGATGCAAGGGCCTGCTTCCGGGCCAGTGAGAAAGAATGGGAGGTGTGTCTATTTCAGTCTTATCCGATTATCTTTACAGTGGCTCACATTCCCATGAAAAGTTTTTAACCGTATTTGTTTCTTGAAGTTAATCATCATTATTCAGTGATCAAAACAATCCTTAGCACAGATATCCATTACTGGATATATTGATAATATCAGAGAGCTTTAAGCATCAAAGTATCAAAGAGAAAATAGTATCTGTCTGATTTTTGAAATCTAACTGAATGTAGGGTTTGTTTAAATGGCATCCAAGCACTTAAAGGCATATTTAAGTTTCCTTGTTCATAAAGTCAATGCGCTGAAAAGAGGAGGTGGGTGGCATGAAGAGCGTGTAAAGAGGTAAGGAGGAATGGGCAGCCTTGTAAGGTGTGTCGGGGCAGAGTGTCCCTCGCACAATCCCAGGTAATAACCTGGTTATATATATATATATATATATATATTTACATACTGTACATATATAGCTTTATTAAATTGTGATTCGGCCAATTGAATAGGGCTCTATATAAGCACATAGCATATGTATTTTACAGAAGTTAGTGAAGACCTTGTTTTTGGATAGAAGCTCACTAACTAAAAACTTCTGTAAAAAATATTTGCTATATCGAGCCCTATTCAATTGGCCGAATCGCAATTTAATAAGGCTGATAATATGTAAGCATGGTTTACTTACAAAATAGAGTGTATTAATCAGTCATATGGTTTTCTATGGAGCTAATTAACCTATCTAGTGCAATGAGGCAAATTTATAAACAGTTTAAAAATGGTAGCGTTAATAAACATTTTCTCTGTTTTCTACAAATCCTAGTTAATGATGTTTGCTAAATTGGCTCCATCTTTATCTTTATACTTCATAGGATATTATAGGAATAGAGAGGTATTATTATGCATATCCTATTCCTTATCCTGTTTCATAAAATAAACCCTAGTGAGCCTCAGCCCGGAAGATCTTAAAAATCTGTATGGAATTCAGGAGGCTGTCAGGGTGGTATTAGAGTAGTACCTTTTTTTTTTATTTCATGCTTATATAGATTTTTGTTCTGTATGGAACTGGTCATTGTCAATATTCATAATGTGATTTTCCTACTAACAATGCACTGGGCATTCCATAGTTATGAGTTACCATTATGGTCTGGCAGTCAACTGTTATTAGTCAGCGGGTTTAGAACGTGAGTTAGAACCCACTGCTTCTGTACAGCATGCCTTCTTGGCCCAGGCACCATCTGCAAATCCTTTTACAATCCCAGAGAGCGGGGGCCACATTTCCATTTCTTATGCATATTTCCGTTTCCATAAAGACCGACTACAGAACTCTTTGAGAGATGAAACTTACAAACCATGTGGCAAAAATTAACAAAACCACAATGAGCCTCCTGTATGCATGCTGCCCAGGGTGCACCTTGGTGACCTTTCACACCATAGTTTCCTATAGTTTATTATTCTTACAGACCAATTTCAAATATGTTGTGACCTCCCGGACCTATTCTGGCTGCATGTCCCGTATATATGTATAGGTTGTCAACTTTGATTTCTCTCTGTCCTAAACAGAATCTCCCATTCCTACAGAAAAAGATGAACAAGGCTGATTTAGCAATTGTAGTATTTATGATACAGAAGTGGTATAATATGTTAATTATATAGCATTTATATCACTAATATAGCTATTATCATTTTTGAATTTTCCAGTGTAATTGCTTGATAGCATTTTATTATCCAGGGCACCACATTATTTATACAATGTTTCTCTTTCTCCTACTTTTAGGTCACATATCATTGTTTGCTTAATAGTCCTTATTGGTATGTACTTTTACACATTAGATATGAAGTCACTTCCTTTATTCACCCTTTTGTACCTTTTTGATCATGTCTCCCAGGTTTAAATATTGGTATATTTGATTTGATCTTTAGCCTCGGTGGTAGAAATGTTGGTTTCACTTAAATTAACATTATTACTGATTTGCTTCATCATCTTAAATGAAAATACTTACTTGTTTTAATTGCGTCTTTACGGCCCCTTACTATTTGAATTTGACTAGCACTAAGGCAACTCTAAGGACATTTATTAGGTGCATTCCCCCTTGTAAAATGATATATATATATAATCAAGCAAGAAGTAGCATTTAATGTAGAAAAAAGTGTTTTTCTTCTCTAAATCGATTTTACATAATAGGAGCATTTGTAGTTCATATATATTTTGAGGCTGCACCAGTCTGGGAACTAATATGCAGGCTGTGTAAGAAAATGGTGAGTTTCCTATATTAGCTAAGTCGTTTTCTTAAAGGGTTAGTTAATTCAGCACAACTTGGAGCACAATAAATGTTGAAGAAAAGGAGACCTAGAATTCCCTACGTACGGAAACCTAGTTACTACTATAGCGCCTAGAAGCGTCAAGATAAAAACACGTAAAAACAATACGTAAACAAAAAAAAAAAATATATATATATATGTGTATGTAAAATATATATATATATATATATATATATATATATATATATGTAAAAAATATGTAAAAAGTATATGTAAAAAAATATAAAAAATGTAAAAAAAATATATACAGTATATATATATATATATATATATATATATATATATATATATTCATACACTAAAATTACATAAAAATTGCAATATCAATGAAAAACCAAAATACGAAAAAATACTACAAATACTAAAAATACTAAAGATACTTAAGTGAGTCCAGATAGAGGAGACGATAAAAGATTTTGTATTATCTGTAGAATCTCGGGGGTCTTCTTCTGTGATTTTTCTTAGTAAAATGAAGAGAGGATACACTTGATAGATCTGACTTCTTGGATCGTAGGGCAGCTATTTCCAAAAACTCTGGTCACCACTGAGTCATATTGTAGAAAATGGAAAAAGGAAAAGGAAAGCGCACACCAATTCCTAGTGCAGATCAATAGGTTTATTTCCAAACATTCAGGCGTAACAATTGGACACTCACATGTAGGGCCCTCTAGTTAGAGGTATCAAAAATTACACATAGGATAGTACTTTGATCTTCCACAAGTGTTATCAATGCGGTTTCCACAAGGCTGTCTTAGTGAACACGGTGATCACATTAATCCAAAGATCAGCATTAACCTGGTATATATCAGGTATAAAATATTGGCCAACAGGCTCTATCAGAGCATAAGGGCCCACCTTTTGATATCTGTGAAATATCAACTCTGATTTCATTCACTAAGGGGTGCTAGGCCCAAAGAGTGTGAAGTATCAGAGTAGGTGGCCAAAACCTCTGTTGATAGTGTAGAAATTTAAAAGAGCAGAGAGGCCATAGATATCCAGGTAAAATCAACTAATTGATATAGCTAAAAAACCCAATAGTACCGATCAATCCATATGGGTGTCCATGTATAAACAAATAATCAAATAAACAAATAGATAAATAAATAATACACTTCTGAAGCAATAAATAAACACAAAAAGAAATAAAAAGAAAAAGAAAGTCAAGATACCAAGAGTGTCTTTACTAGAGTTCCAGACGCGTTTCGCTCATCTATTGAGCTTTATCAATGGTACAAAATATCTGTAGTGTAAAATATATATTAAGAACGATTATAGGTGTCCACCCACCTCCTCTCTTCTTTATAGAAGCTGTCCTTAGCTCCATTCTCCGGTTTGGCGCGATCCCTGTCCCCCCAGAGTGCGTAGCGACGTCACTGCACTATGTCCCACAATTCGTAGCATCCTGCGTCGTGTGTGGTGACGTCGCCACACCTCTACAGAGCTCCACAGGAAGCATATCCACCGGTGGAACGCATATGCGTTTTACCGAGCTTCAATATGGGTCAACTAGGCAAAGGGACACAGGGAGACCCGCAGACATCAGAGAAAGGGGCCTTGGAGTGTACCACAAAATACACCAATCCATAAAAGACTCCCCATACCAAGAAGAATGATAATGATAAAAACAGTGCATAATAGATAATAAACAATAATAAACAATAATAATATTAATAATAATAAACAAACAAAAAGAGGAGGAAGAGGAGCAGCCCCCCACATATATATAATATAAAAAAATATTGTACTAACTATCTCCTATACAGAATATTGAATTTACATCCCATTTTTGATATAATTGTTTAGGTCCCAGGTTAATGCAAATAAAAGATATAGGCTGCGAAGGGGTGGCTATGAGATAATTATGTGTTTTGAAGTGGACAGCTACGGCGGGACATTTTTAGGGAAGTAAAAGGGCTGGGGTAACATTTTGAGCATGCTGTAGTAGTAGAATCCGCGGTTGCGGGTGACAGAGGAGATATGATCAGTGCCTTCCGCTTAAAGATGATTCCAAGACTGCACACAACAGGAGATGGTATAATAGAGAAAGGGGTGCAAAAATTGTGGGTGTCAGATGTGGGCAGGGAGTTTTAGGTTTTCTCTTTTAGAGGGATTAATGACATTTTATAGATCAAAGCAAAATGTTAGTGCGTTACTGACCAGAGAGTATGGACAATACCCCCCACAGAGACACACTGACAGCAATTAACAGAGAGAGAGAGAGAGAGAGAGAGAGATAACATGGAGAAGAAGGGAACAGATATACACCACATGATATATGTGTTTTTTTTTTAATAGGAAGCAAGAGCCAAAATGCTTACCTAATATTTTAAACGTTTAACACAACTGGGACCTTCCTGTGTTTCTTTAAATTACTGCTGTAATGAGTTAAGAATAGAACAAGAAACACTGGTGGAGATTTATATTTGACTTCATGTCACCCAATGACATATAATCAAGAGAAAATGGTTTAATACATTTCTGCTGGTACCATGGCAGTAAGTTAGGACTATATTTTTTATTTTTCGGTGACATTGGATAGAAACTGATTTTTAACAAATGATTTAAAATCACTGGAAAGCACTGGTATTATGGATCATGTTGCTAGTGCTATATTAGGTTACAAGTACCCTGCCAGTCATAAATTATATCATAGAATATTATGTTGAATTGTCTGTTCTGTGTGTTTGTTATTTGGCAAGTATGCTGTCTCTCTCTCTCTCTATGCTGTTAGTCTGTATGTTGTCTCTCTCTCTCTCTATGCTGTTAGTCTGTATGTTGTCTCTCTTTCTCTCTGTGCTGTTAGTCTGTATGCTGTATGTCTCTGTGCACACTCTCTCTCTCTGTACTGTGTCTCTCCCTATCTCTGCCCTGTCTCTCTCTCTCCTGTCTGTCTCTCTATTGTCTCTCTCTTTCTGTGCTGTTTGTATGTATAGTGTCTGTCTCTGTGTTCTCTCTCTCAGTGCACGCTCTATCTCTGTGTGCACTCTCTATCATCTCTCTCTCTCTCTCTGTACTGTGTCTCTCTCTCTCTCCTGTGTCTCTATATATCTAATCTCTCTCTCCTCTATGTCTCTCTCTCTCCTCTCTGTCTCTCTCTCTCTCTCTCTGTCCTGTCTCTCTCCCAACGCTGTGTCTCTCTCCTGTGCATGCGCACGTCCCGTCATTGCTCCTCCTGGCCGCTGAGCCACAGAGAGTCCATTAGCGCATCCCTTCTTTAATGACAATGTCTGACTCCTGCACAGTAAAAGTTTGTATGTGTGTATATATATATATATATATATATATATATATAATTACTTCTAAATATATATCATTGCTTTACAAATAAATCTACATTTCATAAATTTAGCATAAACAAACAATACAAATTTGGATACAACTGTCTTTGCAAGGCGCTCCTTGCCAGCAACTGCGACCCTCTCAAACTTTACGTCGTAACGTAATCAACATACGAGACACGTTACCACTCATTACGACCTCGCAAAAATCGGCCGCAACCTGCGGACAGGAAAAAATGAAAAACACAATAAATACACACAACACATACATAAAAAGCTTACCTACAGCAAGAGGGAGCATCCAGGATCTCAAAAAATGAAGTTACACCTTAATTTAACTCAAAATAAAAGCGTTTAGACACGCAAAAATTCTCTAAGCGAGAGAAAAAATGGCCGCCGAACAAAACGAAAACGAGGCTACAGCACTCTAAACACGCAAAACACCACCAGAAACACGCAAAACACCACAAAACACCTACGGGTATTCTGCTACAGATGTATACCACACATTACCCGCCATTTTAGAACAATGCGGAAGTACACAACTACGCTAACGGTTTGGTCTCGCGCACGCACACTATTACACTGCACACATTCAGCATGCTTACACAGCAGCTCCACACCACTAATGCTGCAGCAACATCAAAACAGATTGCCAGCTCTTCAACACAATGCTTCTTGCATATATTACTTCAAAATAGGTAAAGTATATTACTTTATTAATCTATTAGTTATTTTACTATTATACACCAAATAGCATTAGCTCACTTACAATTTAATTGCCGTAATTTTTTGACGGGCAATTCGCTAGTAATAATAATAATAACAATAATAACAATACTATAATGGCTCATATGTGGTAATAATACCGTATTGGTCCGAATATAAGCCGCACCCGCATATAAACCTCACCTGTAAAGTTCAAGGGGAAAAAATATAAAAAATATAAAATATATAAGCTGCACCCGTAAAATTGGAGAGAAAAAGACTCAAAGTGATCAGCCATTGCAAGAAACAGGCTTTCTAATTAGCACTGTAGCTTTTTTTTGCAGGTTACAAGCTTTAAAGGATGTTAGAATCACTAAAACCGTAAATCGCTATTTAATACCGCAGTCTCAAGCACGAAAATCGGCACCCTTAACTCGCAGTCGCGCAAATCGGCAGTAATTTTGCGTTTGCGAATAGAAGCCACACACGTTATAAGCAAAGTTCGCAAATCGGCAATGATTTTTTTTTACGGGCGCAAATATAAGCCGCACTTGTAACTCGCAAGCTCAAAAAACGGAAAAAAGGTGCGGCTTATATTCGGACCAATACGGTAATACAGTATAATAATAATAATATCCCTGTACCGTAACAATCAGTTACAGAAACTATCATGTTCTTTATCTTAATTCAAACAACAGAACATAAAAACAAACTCATTCAAAAAGCCTTTGGAGCCCGTTCTTAAGTACAGGTTGTCTGTAAGTCGGGTCATTTGTAGCCTGGGGACCACCTGTGTATATATATATATATATATATATATATATATATATAGTACAAAAAATATATAATACAATTTTAATTTCATTTGAATGAATAGATGAATAATCAGAGTATTGCAGTATATAGTGATACATTTTTATTGAACAAACATATTCATAAATATATAGGAAGTTTTCAAGAGCTTCCTCTCTTTCTCAAGTACGGAGCTATACTGATATTAGATACCCATATAGCTCCGGACTGGAGAAAGAGAGGAAGCTCTTAAAAACTTTCTATATATTTATGAATATTTGTCCAATAAAAAAGGTATCACTATATACTTCAATACTCCGATTATTCATTCATCTGGATTACTAAACATACACTGCTACTTCACTCTTCCTTTTATATATGTATATATGTATATATATATATATATATATATATATATATATATATATATATATATATATACTAGCGACTTGCCCGTCAAAAAATGACGGCAATAAGATTGTAAGGCAGGTAATGTTGTTTGGTTGCGACATTAATTTTGTTGGTGTTCCGAGATCCTTCGCCGCTCATTGCAAGCCTCGCGCTGAGCGCCTTTGGCGTTCATTGCGAGGCTTTTGGTTGTTTGTGTGGTATGAGCAGCGTTGGAAATAATTAAGAAATTAATAAATGAATATACTTTACCTATTTTGAAGTAATATATGCAGGAAGCACTGTGTTGAAGAGCTGACAATCTGTTTTGATGTTGCTGCAGCATGCAATGTAGGTTTGCACTGTTGTGGAGCTGCTGTGTAAGTGTCAGCAATGTGTGCAGTGTGTAGGGTAAATAGTGTGCGTGCGCGAGGCAAATCCGGTAGCGTAGATGTGTACTTCCGCATTGTGTAAGTTAGTGTTGTTAAATGGCGCCTAATGAGTGTGGTACGCGGCTGTGGCTAATCTTGCGTCCTTGTACTTGGACCGTGTACGGCTTTTTCTAAAAATCCGTATTTGTTTCGGGGAGGGGGGGGGGGGGGGTTGCGTGTTTAGGGTTCTGTAGCCTAGTTTTTGTTTTTTCCGGCGGCCATTTTGTCTCTCGCTTAGGGGATTTTCGGGTGTCTAAACTCTTCAATTACTACTTAAATTGAGGTGTAACTTCCTTTTCAGAGGTCCTGGGTGCCAATCCCCCCCCCCCTGGCTGTGGGTAAGCTTTTTATGTGTTTGTTGTGTGTATTTATTGTGTTTTTAATGTTTTCATGTGTGCGTATTTCGGGCGCTAAGGTCGTATTTTTGCGAGGTCGTAATGTTTTTTTTCCTGCGGCTCGTATTTGTGGATGCTAAGTCCGTAAATTTTGCGGTCGAGGTGGGAGCCTCCATCTCAAAAATATAAAAATAAAATAATATAGTTGCATAAGTATGCCAACCCTTAAACTAATACTTTGTTGATGCACCTTTTGATTTTATTACAGCACTCAGTCTTTTTGGGTATGAGTCTATTAGCATGGCACATTTTGACTTGGCAAGATTTGCCCACTCTTCTTTGCAAAATCACTCCAAATCTGTCAGATTGCGAGGGCATCTCCTGTGCACAGCCCTCTTCAGATCACCCCACAGATTTTCAATCGTAATCAGGTCTGGGCTCTGGCTGGGCCATTCCAAAACTTTAATCTTCTTCTGGTGAAGCCAAATCCTTTGTTGATTTGGATGTATGCTTTGGGTCGTTGTCATGCTGAAAGATGAAGTTCATCTTCATGTTCAGCTTTCTAGCGGAAGCCTGGAGGTTTTGTGCCAATATTGACTGGTATTTGGAACTGTTCATAATTCCCTCTATCTTAACTAAGGCCCCAGTTCCAGCTGAAGAAAAACAGCCCCAAAGCATGATGCTGCCACCACCATGCTTCACTGTGGGTATGGTGTTCTTTTGGTGATATGCAGTGTTGTTTTTGCGCCAAACATATATTTTGGAATTATGGCCAAAAAGTTCACCCTTGGTTTCATCAGACCATAACACCATTTCCTACAGGCTTTTGGGAGACTTCAGATGTGTTTTTGCAAAATGTAGCCTGGCTTGGGTGTTTTTATTCATAAGAAAAGGCTTTCGTCTTGCCACTCTACCCCATAGCCCAGACATATGAAGAATATGGGAGATTGTTGTCACATGTACCACACAGCCAGTACTTGCCAGATATTCCTGCAGCTCCTTTAATGTTGCTGTAGGCTTCTTGGTAGCCTCCCAGGCCAGGTTTCTTCTTGTCTTTTCATCAATTTTGGAGGGAGCTCCAGTTCTTGGTAATGTCACTGTTGTGCCATTTTCTCCACTTGATGATGACTTCACTGTGTTCCATGGTATATCTAATGCCTTGAAAATTCTTTTGTACCCTTCTCCTTAATGATACCTTTTAACAATGAGATCCCTCTGATGCTTTGGAAGCTCTCTGTGGACCATGGCTTTTGGAAAGGCCAACTAGAGCAGCTGAACTTTATTTGGGGTTAATCAGAGACACTTTAAATGATGGCAGGTGTATGCTAACTCCTATTTAACACGATTTGGAATGTGATTGCTTAATTCTGAACACAGCAACATCCCCAGTTATAAGAGGGTGTGCAGACTTATGCAACCACATTATTTTTATTTTTTATTTTTCTTCCCTCCACCTAAAAGATTTCAGTTTGTTTTTCAATTGAGTTGTAGAGTTTATAGGTCACATTAAAGGTGGAAAAAGTTCTGAAATGATTTATCTTTGTCTCATTTTTTTACAGCACAGAAACCTGACATTTTAACAGGGGTGTGTAGACTTTTTATATCCACTGTATATATATATATATATATATATATATATATATATATATATATACCCCCTTCTGGATCGCTAAATTGTGAAGGGGCTTGTGTAGCTGTGAGCTATACCATGTAGGGTCACCCATAGCAGAGAGGTTAGACAAATTGCTGCGCACTTGGGAAGGAACAGGCAGTATACTCCAGTATATTTGGCAAGATAACCTTGGGGATAAGCACCACCAGAGACATAATGATAGATGTGCTGGGGTACTGCAGTCCATGGGATCAGGGAGAGCTGGACACAACTAAACAAAAATAAAAAAATATATATATGCATAAACAGACATACACTGAGCTGCAGGAGGGGCAAAGGGCAGCCTGTATCCTGCAGCACTATCTCCCACTCCCTGATGTTACCCCAGTGGGCATGTGTAATGCCTGCGGTTAGTTCTGTGTTACCCGGTGGGTATGTATAATGCCTGCAGGTAGTACTGTGTGACCCCGTGGGCATAATGTGACCTCGTAGGCACGTGTAACGCCTGCAGGTAGTACTGTGTGACCCCGTCGGCATGTGTAACGCTTGCAGGTAGTAGTGTATGACTACGTGGGCATGTGTAACGACTGCAGATAGTGCTGTGTGACCCCGTGCGCATGTGTAACGCCTGCAGGTAGTACTGTGTGACATCGTGGGTATGTGTAATGCCTGCAGGTAGTACTGTGTGACACCGTGGGTATGTAAAATCCCTGCAGGTAGTACTGTGTGACCCCGTCGGCATAATGTGATCCAGTGGGCATGTGTAACGCCTGCAGGAAGTATTGTGTGACCTTGTGGGCATGTGTAACGCTTGCAGGTAGTAATGTGTGACCCCATGGGCATGTGTAACGCCTGCAGGTAGTACTATGTGACCTCGTGGGCATGCGTAACGCCTGCAGGTAGTACTATGTGACCCCGTGGGCATGTGTAACGCGTGCAGGTAGTACTATGTGACCTCGTGGGCATGCGTAACGCCTGCAGGTAGTAATGTGTGACCCCATGGGCATGTGTATCGCCTGCAGGTAGTACTATGTGACCTCGTGGGCATTTGTAACGCCTGCAGGTAGTACTATGTGACCCCGTGGGCATGTGTAACGTGTGCAGGTAGTACTTTGTGACCCCGTGGGCATGTGTAATGCCTGCAGGTAGTACTGTGCGACACCGTGGGTATGTAAAATCCCTGCAGGTAGTACTGTGTGACCCCGTCGGCATAATGTGATCCAGTGGGCATGTGTAACGCCTGCAGGAAGTATTGTGTGACCCTGTTGGCATGTGTAACGCTTGCAGGTAGTAATGTGTGACCCCATGGGCATGTGTAACGCCTGCAGGTAGTACTATGTGACCTCGTGGGCATGCGTAACGCCTGCAGGTAGTACTATGTGACCCCGTGGGCATGTGTAACGCGTGCAGGTAGTACGGTGTGACCCCGTGGGTATGTGTAACCCCTGCAGGTAGTACTGTGTGACCCCGTGGGCATGTGTATCGCCTGCAGGTAGTACTATGTGACCTTGTGGGCATTTGTAACGCCTGCAGGTAGTACTATGTGACCCCGTGGGCATGTGTAACGCGTGCAGGTAGTACGGTGTGACCCCGTGGGTATGTGTAACCCCTGCAGGTAGTACTGTGTGACCCCGTGGGCATTTGTAACGCCTGCAGGTAGTACTATGTGACCCCGTGGGTATGTGTAACGCCTGCAGGTAGTACTGTGTGACCCCGTGGGCATGTGTCATGCCTGCAGGTAGTACTGTGCGACACCGTGGGTATGTAAAATCCCTGCAGGTAGTACTGTGTGACCCCGTCGGCATAATGTGATCCAGTGGGCATGTGTAACGCCTGCAGGAAGTATTGTGTGACCCTGTGGGCATGTGTAACGCTTGCAGGTAGTAATGTGTGACCCCATGGGCATGTGTAACGCCTGCAGGTAGTACTGTGTGACCCTGTGGGGATGAGTAATGCCTGCAGGTAGTACTGTGCGACTCGTGGGCATAATGTGACCCCGTGGGCATGTGTAACACCTGCAGGTAGTACTGTGTGACCCCGTGGGCATGTGTATCACCTGCAGGTAGAACTGTGTGACCCCATGGGCATAATGTGACCTTGTGGGCATGTGTAACCCCTGCAGGTAGTAGTGTGTGTGACCCTGTGGGCATGTGTAATGCCTGCCGGTAGTACTGTTTGACTTGTGGGCATAATGTGACCCCGTGGACATGTGTAACGCCTGCAGGTAGTACTGTGTGAGGGACCCTCCATACTGGGCACAGCTGCAGCCCCTCTGGGCACCCGGAGCTTGTTTGTAAACTAACACGGACCGAGCCGGAGCAAACTCCACGGGGGAGAGCAATGTGTGGGAGAGACTAGGGGGGAGGGCAGGTTAATGACAGGGGGAGGGGTAACAGCCCGACAACAAGCGCTGGGAGTGCGGTATAAAAGCGTCTGACACGCAGGGCGGTTGTCTATAAGACAGAGCCGGGCAGTGAGTGGCTGTGGGCTGGGTAGGTGTGAGGGGGTCCCGGGGGCGGGTTCTGGGTAGGTGTGAGGGGGTCCCGGGGGCGGGGGCTGTGTGCAAACAACTGCAGCGGGAAATACACATCAGTGTGCAGTGATAGGGGAGCCTGGGCTGTGTACTGTGCCATACACTCTACATCATTAGGTGCCTGCTTATCTGTGGATGGGAGCTCTATAGACCATGCTTAGGTGCCTGCTTATCTGAACGATAGACCATGCTTAGGTGGCTGCTTATCTGTGGATGGGAGCTCTGTAGACCATTCTTAGGTGGCTGCTTATCTGAACGATAGACCATGCTTAGGTGGCTGCTTATCTGTGGATGGTAGCTCTGTAGACCATGTTTAGGTGGCTGCTTATCTGTGGATGGTAGCTCTGTAGACCATGCTTAGGTGCCTGCTTATCTGAGCTATAGACCATGTTTAGGTGGCTGCTTATCTGTGGATGGTAGCTCTGTAGACCATGCTTAGGTGCCTGCTTATCTGAGCTATAGACCATGTTTAGGTGGCTGCTTATCTGTGGATGGTAGCTCTGTAGACCATGTTTAGGTGGCTGCTTATCTGAGCTGTATCCCATGCTATGCTAAACCTTGCCTTTTGTACCACTGCAGATCAGGAGGGTCCCCTCACCCTGATGCCCCCGCACACAGACCATCTTCCCCAGGATTATATTCCCACGCAGGCTTCCAGTGGATTATAACTTGTCTGGATACTGACTGCAGCTCGCACGTGGACCCTATAAGGAGCCTGGATTGGCATCTCCTATAAGTGGAACCCTATAGGAGCCATATAAGTGTGTGCCCATACAGAGCTGGTATCAGGGGCAGTGTGGGGAGCAGCCCATGTTAAATCTGGATCTCAGCTGGCTCAGGGAAGTCCTGCCCGCTGCTGATCCGCCTCCGGGCTGGGGAGATCCTAGCTCGCCTCCTCCCCCTGCAGCTTTCCCTGGGGCTTTGTTCCTTCCTGTCCCGCAGTGGCTCCGAGGTGCTGCGGTGGTGGCGGTGGCTCCTCCGGCTCCTCCACCCAGCCGGCTCCCCTGGACCCGGAGAGCGGGAGCGCAGCCAGCCCCAGTGAGAGGGCACTGAAAGCCGGACGGATCAAGAGGATGGTGCGGCTGGCAGCGGAGCTGCTCCTACTGCTGGGACTGCTGCTCCTCACCCTGCACATCACTGTGCTGAGAGGGAGTGCTGCCAGCCCTGCCAATGTGAGCCAGGCACAGGTGAGTCACCTGGGGGCTGTGTATAGGTATGGATGGATAAGGAGGAATATGGACCTGTAAGTATGGATAGGTATGGCTCTATATGTATGGATAGATACAGACCTGTGTGGATCCATAGGTATGTGTAGATATAGACCTGTAAGTATGGACCTGTAGGTATGGACCTATGGACCTGTAGGTATGCATAAATAGGTTTGGCTTTATATGTATGGATAGATATAGAGCTGTGTGGATCCATAGGTATGGGTAGATATAGACCTGTATGGTTAGATAGGTATGGCTCTATATGTATGGATAGATACAGAGCTGTGTGGATCCATAGGTATGGACCTGTAGGAATGGATAAATAGGTATGGAGCTGTAGATATGGATACATATAGAGCTGCATGGATCCATAGGTATGGATATATATAGAGCTGTGTGGATAGATGGGTATATATTTATAGGTATGGATCTATAGGTATGCATGGATTGATACAGACCTGTAGGTATGTATAGATAGGTATGGCTCTTTAGATATGGATCTATATGTGTATGGATAGATAGACCTGTATGGATCCATAGGTATGGGTAGATATAGACCTGTAGATATGGATACATATGTATGAACCTGTAGCTATGGATCTATATGTATGGATATATATAGACCTATAGGAATGGCATATGTAATGTGGGTGTGTGCATTTACAGAGAGAAAGTAATATCATGCCGTTATAGAAATATATTGTAACCCTAAATGTACTGGAGACGCAGATGTGGCAGAACATATGGGTAATTCGATATATACTAGGACTAGAAGTAGACTGGACTGCTGTAATATTCATTCACCTACTATAGTACTACCTGCTGTTATATTGGTGTGCAGGTACAGTATCTGTATGTGGAGAGTGCAGGCTGCTTCTAGTATTGATTCCAGACATAACTGGGGTAAAGATCCAGAATGCAAATGTTACAGATACATTTAGTATGATGTGTAAGTAAAGATGTGATATTTACACAGTGAAGGAGACATTGAGAGGATGACATTTGTTGATAGTTTTATTAGAAGCAAGTGGAAGTCTCACAAGGTGTGTATGTAATATTTGATAAGTAGAGCTCCACGATAGAGGCCTCATGTCCTGATTTGGATGCAGATCTATCTGCCTATGGCCTGTCCTTGTCCGGCTTGTGTTGGAAGCCAAGTCTGCTCTCCTGACAGGGAGACCCCTCCAGGCACAAAGTCATACAGTATGTTGTGTGCCCCCCCCCCCCCCCCCCCCCCCTGTACTCCTGGGGGAGAGAATATTCCTAATAGTACATGACCCCACCAGCATTATTTCAAATAAAAATAGAAAAGGCTAAATACTATATCTTTTTTCAGATTTTGTGCACATTTAATATTGTGCATTAATTACAGTGTACAATATTTCTTGTTTTAAGCCACAAAGGCTCATTTAGTCACTGAATCAAGCTAGACAAAATCCAAGGATTTTATCTATCTACCTATCTATCTCCCCTAAAGCTTGGCTCCTAAGTTTCAGATACATTTGCCAGCCTTGGGCTATACCCAGTGTTTTCCAACATTTTATTTGAAGGAGGAACCCTCAAAGAGACATTTAACATCACCAGAACCTTTCCCACCACCTTGAAATGTCATAGTATTATAGGAGATTGATAGCTTCTGAATAAGTATATGATGAAATCTTCATTGTTGAATTTGCTTGGAGTTAATAAAGAAAGAAAGAAAGAAAGCTTTTGGGGCAGTTCTTAAAATGACATCCATCTCTTTGTGTGTTAAATGACCTGATAATTCAGAGAAACCCTTGTAAGGAAGCTTGGGCCACACAGACGTTCTTAGGAATGCTAGTTTAAAACACTGGACCAAATTAAATGACTGCTTTTAATACTGTATTTTGATTTTATATAGTGACATTCAATGGGAATGGTTTAAAGTTATTAATTACTGGATTTTTAATAGATCCTCTTCAGATTTTTAAGTCACAGCTGAAGTAAAAGTGGGTCTTATTTAATGTCTTAAATCACAGTGCAATAGAATACTCTCTTAAAGCTTGACCTTTTTTGCCACTCAACGTTCTACCATTTTTTTTATTTTAACTTACCTAAGTATGCCTTTTCCTTTAATAGTAAGTCTTGCTTGTTGCTCGTCTATCAATGTTTGGATGCTCCATCAATTTTCTTGTCGGTATTAAGTTACATATTTTGTTTTTATAAAAATACTTTGGGGGTAGTGTTTTCTTTTTTTCCCTTCTTAAACCGTGCTTTTCACTTTAATAGTCCCATGGTGAGAGAGATGTTTTAATCTAAACATTGGTAGCACAGTCACCGTTACATGTAGAGACTTGGCATGAGATCAGAAGGACCTAGACTTCAAACTAGCATGTGTCACTTCTGAGCTGCTGCCATATGCTTGCCCCTTTAATTTAAAACCCTGCAAAATGATGAAAATGTAAACATCTTTGAGCAGGTACTGATTATACCCAAGATTTTGGTTTTATGTGCAGATAAAAGATAAAACTGTCAAAATGTGCATGTGTAGAAAAGAGGTGACTTTTTCCTTTTGAGTCCAGTGTAAATATCAGAACATTTGACATGTAAAGTGAGTGATATCCTTATTCAAGCCCTGTCTTGCTTTAATCCAACAGAATCCCATTTAAAACCAGATAAAAACCAACGTTATAATGGACACATGGTCAATGGAATATGGTCTTTGGACAGTAGGTAATATATCAATCTTTATAGTCCATTGCTCCTCTTGCTTTTGGAGGAGATCCACATGTCACACGTTGGATAGCCATGTCATGTTGGCTGCAGTTATGACTTTATTTACTGAAAACTCCTCTCTCGATCCAAAGCAAGTGAAGAAATGTTACTTAACCATATAGAGACTCCTTCTTTAGGATGTCTAAATATTTGGAATGATCTTGGCAACCGTTCAAATGGCTCTGAATACTTTGTTCATTCATCCCATGATGTATGACTTTAATACTCCACATGGGCGAATATATTTCCGTCACTAATATTGTATCTGCCATGACTCTTTTCTTTTCTTTCTTTATCAAAATTACTTTGTGAAAGTATATTCAGTCGAGCTGTGCCTGTCTAACGAGTTGTATTTTTAGTAAGAATCATGTATTAGGTATCCTAAATAGCCACTGGTGTTAAATAATGCTGTTATTTAAAAGTATCTCCTACAAATCACTATGTACTACATGTGTGTACTGCAAACTCAACCTCTAGAGCCAAAATATAGATTTTTATTGGTCATAATGTCCTC
The DNA here is from genome assembly GCA_027410445.1 of Discoglossus pictus. Lineage (NCBI taxonomy): Eukaryota > Metazoa > Chordata > Amphibia > Anura > Alytidae > Discoglossus > Discoglossus pictus. The sequence goes on from CM050165.1 coordinate 70,286,785, forward strand.
TGCAAATATGGCAGTAGTATGTATGGTTCTGGAGCACAAAGATTAAAAGCCAGTCTGCATACAGATGTCTATTCTGACCAGTGTCAGGTTGTTTCATGTCTTCTTCACCTAACGTAACCTACAGACCTAATTACATTATAGTGGTTCTTTGTTGATCTATTCCACTGAAGTATGATATAGTTTGGGTTATTCATTACAAATTCTCACAAAACGTGTTCTATACGAAAAAAAAAAAAAAAAAAAAAAAAAAAAAAAAAAAAAAAATATATATATATATATATATATATATATATATATATATATATATATTACTGTTGACCGCTTATTAATGGCCCTAGTTTCTTAGTGCTAGATCTCATCATAAAGAGTGTCCATAGGTTTCAGTGGATATCCTCTTTCAACCTAGTGATATATGTATCCTGGCCAATGTCAGCTGGCTATGTGTAGGGTATTTATTTAAATGGATTGCTAATAGAGTGATATAGACCTTTTTTAGAAGAAGTGTTGATATGTTGTGACGGATGGCTGTTGATTGGATCCATGTGTAACTTCAGTATAGATGACATTTTTAAGAACTTTACACACTTAAGTTTTTTTTTTTTTAAATATATGTAGCACTGTCCGTATGAAAGTTGCAACATCACCAGAACTATTATAAATACTGTAACTTCAAATTAGGTACACATCTTCTTTACCTTGTACCTTAGAGGGATATGAACGTTTCATGGATTAATACATTTCTGCACTCCATAGACAAAAAAGCAACCTATTTGTATGCAGCACATCTCATAAAAGATTTTATTTTTATTATCTAAAAATCCCTCTGATTATGTTGACACCTCCAGGGGTGTCTACACAGGCATCTGATCCCCCCCGCCCCCAATTCAGCATGCAGCATAATTGGAGCAATATTAACCCTCTTTACGGGCTGTTGCTTGCTCAGACCATCTCCTTGCTGCTTCCTGCCTGTCAGCTATACATAGCGCATATCAGTGATACACTACATATCCAAGGCTGCTTTGCAGCACAAACATGAACCCTAGAGTTAATTCTATGTTTCAGCTAACCGGATTGGCCAAAACTAATCATTTTCAATGTGATGTTAATTAGCCTGGCTTTGCAACTGTGAGAAATTAACATTTTGCTGACTTCGATGTAAGTGTTTAAATGTTTATTTTGGGCTTTTGTTTTATTCCATGCAAACAATGTTTGCATACACTACTAATCATCCTCTATCAGATTCGTTCATAATTCAGGAAACTTATATATGCCTTTAAAACAATAATGAAGAATGCAACATCACTTAAACATAATATAAATGCCCTCTTCTGTATTTCTGTACTGCATTTATATTGATGCAATATTTTAAGAGGATCAGAATTAAAATGTAATGTTTGTATATATTTGCACTGGATTCTGAATAAGGAGAGGCATGTCACAATTTACTGTGATGTGCATGGGAGTCTTATTGATGCAATGCTCTGCATGGCTGCTTCCTGACAGGAGGGGAAGGGCAGGTGTCTCATTTAATTCCTTAATTTTATAAATGCTAAAAATGTCTATGGCCATAGTCTCTTCGAAGTGTTTGAAATACAGTTTGTTTTAGACTTATTTTATTTATATATTTTGTGGAATGATGATTTTTTTTTTGTCTGTATAATATTAAATAGATGCTATCATCCAAACGGGGTGGTTTCATCTTCGAGTATAAAACGTTACTATTTTTTCTCTGCAGTAAATAGTTCTGTGATATTTAGTACTGTTTGTGCACCTTCTGTAGGCTATTATGCCGCTCAATATGCCATTTTGACGCCAGGTACTTCATAAAGGTAGTGTATCTAACTACATGATCACATTGTGCGACATTGGCCACCACAGCGACAAACAAGAAAACTGTGATACCAATTAGCACATGGGGCTCACTTATTTGTATATTCAAGCAGGTCAAATACGAAATATCTCAGGAATTGTTCACTTCAACAAAAGGATAATACAATGTATAGCTGGGTTTTATTGCTCTTTAAGAAAAACATAAAATTGATTTTGGTGTGCAGTCTATTTATGAACAGATTTGCATTAAAGAGGATAGTATCCTAATAGTACAGAGTACTAAGCTCATTCAGTAAAATGTTTAAGGGAAACCTTGTACTCGCCACATATTTGATCTGACCTATCAGATTAAGGACACAATGATAGTCTACAACATTCACGTTTGGTTTTATTGGAGTTCCTTTATTGGTCGGCTCAGCTGACGGACTATACAACAACCTAAAAGGAGTATTTTAGATTATCTTCAGCAAAGAGCCAGATAGTCACTCCTGGGACATTGCTGCACAAGTGACAAGTGTGTTTTTTACCATGTGCTGAATGCTGAGCATGTTTCCAAGCCAGACCAAACATTATGTTTAGGAATTTAAATGGTCTGCATCACTAAAAATGTATTCCACATGTTTAATTGTAGCAACGGACGACTTGAAAGGAAGTTTTAGTATGATGGTTGCAAGAACTCGGATTTGATGGTATTGCTACAAACCAGACCTAGGAGTATGGTAATTTCCCTCTTCCTATAGCCATTACTGATTGACAGCTCTGTCTGTTGGTATTTAATTTATTTTGTTAAATAACCTTTTTTAATCCTCTTATCCTTTACATTTTTATGAATCTGAAGAAATTGTGATCGAAAAAAACAAAAACAAATGTTGTATTAGCTCACTTGCTGTACATGTTTGGTATACACCTGAGCTCAGAGTTTTCTAGGAGTTAGTGACCACAGAGAAGGCTCTAAATGCTGCTTTGCTGTAGACTATAAGTCTAAATAACCAATTTTTGGTTATTAGGCGAAAGTAAATATAGTGCCAGCAATGACGATGAAAACTGCCAACCTATGGATCCTCTCTGAATGGACAGCATCTAATTACCTGCATGCCACTTGAAAATAAATGTGGGACAGGGGCTCCAGGTTTCTCGTTTGTCTCTGAATACTTAGATGCTAATTAGACAGCTCTACTTTCATCAAAACAATTCAGCAACAATTGCTATACCTTGGACTCCCAAAAGGAGAGCTCATTCACTGCTGAAAATGACTTTTCCTTACAATTGTTTTCGCACATATATTGAGTGAAGAAATGGTTACATAAAAACCTAATTAAGGTCTAGCAGTAGTCTTTTCTGAAACAAATAGTATACTAACAAGATGTTTTTTTTTCTCTGGAACTGTTCTTTCGAACGTTTTACTCGTACCATTTCCCTGCAAAGAGTGTCAGCAATTTGGTGAAAAACAGGACAGGCCAGTATTTAAGGAAAACAGTATATTGGCTAACATTAGGGACTGATTTGGATTTTACATAGCCCTATCCCTTTAATATTTTGAAACTACATTGCATGTATACATCTGTTACAAGCTTGGGGACTGATGGTTTATTAATGACTTTTATAATTAAGAATAATAAACACTATTTAATTTTGTAGCCCCTTTGTGGATTAATAGTGTCTTCAAACTTTCTTGAGCAATGTTTCCTTAAAGCTCAAAAGAGAACTTAATATAATAAACAAAAAATAACAACTTGTGTTTCATGTGCAATTCTTATAATTGGCTGGATAATTACTAGTTTCCCAGTTCAAACGCAGAACACACATGTATGTAAAATATTTGGTAACCTTCTGGGCTTCTTCTCTCTGAAGTGGTGATCACTTTAAACTTAAGTTGACCTTGTTCTGATCAAATTACCCCATTGAATGGAATTAAGATGTTCAATGTCGTATGTTAACGTGTAAAACGTTTTGGCCACACGCTGAGGAACTCCCACCGGCCATCTTAGGCTTGGCAATGAGTGCATGATATGCATTGGTAGGGGTGGCAGGAGCTGGCGGCGGTGCACAGAGGAAGGGGGGCATGTTAGGGGTGTACCCGCGGGTGGCACACGCTCTTGCTATGCCACTGGAGTATCAACCTCATATTCATCAAGTTGTATTCTCCCTGATAGGATCAGTGGCTTTGGATGAGACATGGGTCATAAAGGCTATAAGAACAATGTGATTAAATAAGAAGCCAGACAATCATTCACAGGCTGCTCCCACAGCAAATGTTCATTGCCAAGGTCAACCTCTTTAACACAAGTCTTCAGCCAAACGAGAACATTCTGTGGACTTATTCATATTCCCAAAGATAAAAGTATACCTTAGTGCTAATATCCAACCCACTTTAATCTCAATAGTAAACGTATGGACTGATATAAAAGACTTAACTTGTATTCATAGGCTTAAAATATTATTTACATAAAATCCATACCAGTGACGATTTAAAATGGATAAAGAGAAAATTGTTCTCCTATGTCTCTCTGTAATTTTTTCAAGACAGTTCATCTTAACATTACTCAAAAGCAGATTCCTATTCCCTCACAGATTACCAACAATTATATCCAAATATATTTTTCCATATCCATCTAATGTGTATTCTTGAAATCCTCAAAACATCCTTTGGTTGGATATTGGCACAAAGGTGTACTTTTTTTCTCATTGTAAATATGGAAATGTTGTTGACGCTGCTAGATTCAACCTCAGTGATTTCTAGCTTCGATCAGGATTTGTAAGGTAAATTCATTTTGTAGACCCAACCTTCTGCCTGAAAATTTGGCACTGCCTGCTAGACAAAGCTGCCTCCTTATATTGACCTTACAGTGGGTGGACACCAGCAGAAGCTGTGTTTAATCTTTTAATAGTTAGTAAAACTGCTATTAAGATCTAGTAGCAAAACATTTTCTGCATTTTTATCTAATAGCTACTATTTTGGATAGGTATTTGAGTATTAAACATAACTGATATGCAGTCTGGAAATATATTTGTGAAGGATTCTATTGAGCTGTTTTGCCAGTAGCATAAACTTGACTTTGCTTCTGACAAATTAGGGAAGAAGAGAAACAGCTGGGAAAGTGATAAAGCCACAATGCCACTTCTAAGAAGAAAAATACTGACCGTCTCAGAACAAAATACTTCTGTTGAAAAGATCATACTTTTCCCTTGACAATTTAAGTGAACATCTGTGCACTATTGAAGTGCATATCTTCTGAGGTAGTATTAGCCGTGTTATGTGATATTTGATCTCCAATGCCCAGACTTCTTTCTGCAGTCTTTAATGAATATAGCAGGTCTGTTGATGTTTCATTATGTCTTACTTTTTGTTTCATCTCAATTCTGCATCAAGTCTCTGGAATGACTACTGTCTCATATCCGATAAAGAATATATAGATTGTTTGACATATAAAATGTTTAGTATTGTTCTCTTGCTTAGACATTACAGGTTGTCAGGAACTGCAAAGCTTTACCCAACCGTTTTCACTCTCTCGCCCCTGGTAGGATACACTTTGAAATCTCATATTTATTGTTTAACTAGAATAAATAAGCTTTCTATGACATTTAAAAAGTTTCTTGCCACTAATTCCTTTGGACTGTATACATAAAGCCTCCATGACTACAAATACATCTATGCAGCTCGTGATATGACATCATATCTTGATATAAAATGTTTTATTTGTTGGCTTTTTTTTTTTCTTTCCTCCAAACAATGGTTAATTTACATTCCTCTCATATTAAAGGGATGTTTAAGTCTTTATTAGAATTGTACAGCTACCACATAACTTCAACGTCTTCTACTGAAACATTCTGAATTATGACAGGAGGGAGGCGATGACAGACCCTGTAGCTCAGATGTATTAACATTAATTTATAAACCATTTTATTAATTGGCTTTACTGATTAATATATCTGTGCGTGTATATAATTTAGTGAACTAGTGTCAAACTAATTACTGAGTTCTTTCTCTTGTGCTTACACTGGTCTTTTAAAAGCTTCTATATGTTTTTCAGTCTACTCTAGTGGTAGTCAACTTGGTCCCTACCGCCCCCCTAGTGGACGATTCCAGCTTTCATGGTGGGCATTGGGGTAAATGCATGGTGGTGTCTCTGAGCCGTAACGTCACACGCCGGAGACCCACAGCACTAAGCAAGGCTGGTTGTAGAGCTGGTGAGAGAGCCTAGGGACAGAACCAGGACCGGATCACTGTCTATTAAGTACAGGGCTATACATAGCTAGGGTCATAGGATTTATGTAACCAGAAATGTGGTAGGGTAAATTGAGTTACTGCAGCACCGGTGGGCGGTAAGGGAATTTTACCATCAGCAGTAGGCGGTAGGGATTAAAAGGTTGACAGCCCCTTGTCCAGTCAAATGGGAGAAGGTGCTACGAGTTGAAGCCACAGTAATTGTGTATTATAATATTTTTTTAACATTGCTAACTTCGTTCCAATTTCTAAATCTCCTTTCCATTTGACAAGACAGATAAACCGTAGTAGAGTTTCGCAAAGGTTCTTGTAATAGGTTATTAAACGCTATAGTTTTATTTTCCCATCTAAACATGATTATCAGTTATACATGTTTAGAAGAGTATTTAAATTTACAGGGATCCTTTCATAAAGAAACTAGAACATTTAATTACAATTGCGTTCTGGAGTGTATTTAGGTTTTGAACAGGCCTATTCAGTCTTATGTTCCACTAGACCACAGTTACTACTACTCCTTTCCTCTGTCTATATATAAAAAAAAGATATTGATGGGTACATATATGCTGGGTACAGCTACCTGGCATTGCACACCCCTAGGAAGCTTACAGTGGGTACAGGTTGCACAGCATCTTGGTACAAGTTGTGACTTCCAGAGAAAGTCCTGCCAGTCACAAGGTTGCTGGAGTCTCAGCTTATTACGCTTTGCCTGTCTCCTTGTCGGAAATGTAAACACCAGCAGCAGTGATGCAGGAGAACAGACAACTGCAGGTGTAATCTGGTGTGAATGTGCTGCACAAATTGGCACATGTTCGAAATTACCATTTGTTTTCATAAGAGTCTAAATACGTATCCCAGGCTGCTTTGCAGCACAGACAGCAACCCCAAATGTTTCAGCTTCTGCTTCCCCCTGATTGTCCAAAACAATTTTTGAAATTATTGCTAATTTAGCTTGGGTAGGAAGAGGGTGCTAACCCTGATTTTCAACTGTCAAAAAAAAACAAAAAAACACACACACAATACAACCTACATTAGTAATAACACCTACATTATTTTATGAATGCTCTTTTTATTTGTCCACATGATCCTTTTTATTAAGATTTTGCTTTAAAATGGGCATTTAAATACTATGTAGAAAATATTATGCACACGCCATTAAGTTTCCTCACTTGCGTTTTTAATATGGTGGCAATATATTTTATTGCAGGTAGTGAAAGACTATAAAATATCAAAGTCCTCAAAGTATTATTAAAGGGATTAATCTGTACTTGTGGTAAAATATACATTATTAATTGTGGACTTAAAAATAGGTCTGGGGAAAACTATATATATATATATATATATATATATATATATATATATATATATATATATATTCAGTTTTGCCTTCTGTCTATTTTTAGAACTGTATTCATTTTTCGCTAATGGTTTATATAGTATGTTCTTACATTTGCATATAAGATGAGGGACCAAAAATAAAATTTTCTCACTTCTTGCCCCTCTGAAAGTAATTTTATGTGACCCAGTAAAAGAGGAAGGATTATATTAAGTCCTTGCACCAAATTCACTAAAATTATCCATCTGAAAAAGCAGTTCCCTGAGGCTGTAATGGCTGCTTTCTATAGAAAATCACATTCACAGCCTGTCTCACACTCTCAGTATCTCTTAAGCTGAGTGACAGCCAAAGTGTAGTACATGTAATCCATAATTTCCTTTGCAGCTTCTAGGCAGCATAATTTAGAACTCGTGGCCTAACCTCTCAAAAAAAAAAAATACACATAAATAGGACATGATTTCTTTATATTTAAAGATACTATCCTGATGTGATGCTGATATTGACCAATCCTAAAGTTAAGGAATTACTAAAATTTGCATGGAGAAGTTTCCATACTTAAGTATTTATTTTACATTTAATATTTCAAATTTTTACATGGCAAATTTCCCACGTTCTATAGAAAACTGAAAGAATGCACAAAATCTCATATCTGTATCCCAGCTAACAAAATGACATTCCTGCCTAAAATACTTTTCTATTAAAGGAAAAAAAAAAAAATGGAATAATGTTTCTTGGAAGACCCCATAAAATTACAACTAAATATAATTGTAAAGTTCTCTCTATATAGTAAATGTAGCACTTTGATATAGAGCACAATCATTCTTGTTCCACAAACACGAATATAAACAAGAGAACACTCAGCTGAAAATATGCAAGATTAAAATAGGGGACCTATATAACCTGTTCACTGCACAGATCATCATAATGTGGAAAAGGAAAAAAACTATTTTAGACCACCAGGATTTTCTACCGAGTAGGTATCGATGGTCATAGAAATGATAACATTCTAACAAGCTTTTAAAAATCTATTTGCCTCTAGTAGATGTGATTTATACATGGGGTGAGCTTAAAAAAAAGTTGCGGTCTCAAAGGTTCAGATATAAAAAGGTACTGTTTCTTACAAAGAAGTTTGATTGTAGACTCACTGAAGTCAAACGTTTATTTAAACCAAATTGTTAAGAGACCATATAATGAATATATTATATTCTTAATAAGCAACCTAATCCAATAAATTAGGCTTTCCAGCAACAATGGGAAAATAAGGCAACCATTTAGTGAAGAACGGAGCAAAATATTTACACGGTCTCCACACAGTAGTAGATGTGCAGTGATACAATAATCCATCTATAAGATTTTACATAGGGAATATTTAACATTAGTAAGATTTAATAAAATGACTCCATGTAACCTAAGGGGATGTAATACACATGGAACTTCTACTCTTGGTGAGAGTGCCCTGTTGGAAAATCCATATATTGACTCACAGAAAAATATTTAAGCTTTTTCAACATAATAATCCTTTTTTATTGAAATAAGCTCTGTTTGGAAGGGAAATAGATGGTCTCTCTAGAAAATCAAATGCCTATCAACACATATAACTAATGGCAACAAAAATAATTCAAAATGTGCCCTAATAAAGTTAACTGCTTTATTGGAGATAATGAACACACATTCACAAAAAGGTGTAGTGTATGGCTACAGTCTTCTTGGGGTAGACATTTGGAACAATTGTTGTTGTGACATAATATTGGAGATGTTCTTTATGATATTTAATTCAGGTTAAGGCATATCCTTTTTTTTTGTTTGTTTTTTTGTTTATTCCTCCTTACTATAATTATGTTGAATCTTTTATATATGGTGCCTTTTAGAGGGGTGGAATATAAATAGTTTAAAACAGAAATGATTAAATTAATGGATTGTAGCTCAAAGTTTTCTTTAAGGTAACCATTTTGGTAGAAAAAGTAATAACTGAAGTAAAAATATTAGATTCCCCTGGTGGTGCTTGTAGTAGTTATTTTTATTTTCTACTGAAAATGGGAAGTTGTCTAATTGGGAATGAACTGCATATGGGTAAAGATGGTCATATGATAAATAATGTGTAATCTGAAAAACATAAAATATGTGATTGAATGTACCAGTAAAAATATGATTATGAAATGTGCATAACTTTGTAAATTTTTAATTACCAGTTGCTTGGTAAAAAAAGACAATTTTGGAAAAAAATATTATTTTCTTCATCCTGGAAGCTTTACTTTGAACACCACAAAAATGTTACTTTTTCCTTTTTGCTTTCCCACCTTTCATGGTGATGTCCATAATGGTGACCTACCTCCGATAAGCAAGGTGTCTAAATCCTGCTGTCTACAGTATTTGACCACTCTATCAGAGATGGCAAAGTAGGTAGTAGCTGGAGCGAATGCTGATACCATCAAGATGACCACTTCCAGGTCTCTGGTCTATTGCAGAATCCTGATATTTCCACAAACAATGTTTTCTGATGGTCGTGAAGAATTTAAGATTGGAATATGCTTCAGTTATTATGACAGCTGTTTTTTTAATTAAAGTCTAATTTTAATGAATGAACAGGATTTCTGTGTGGCCTGCATTCAGACTTTCTTGAAAGCCAGACCTTATTAATCAAGCTCCATTACTCTATTTGAATCCATATGCTCTGACACCCACTGTATGGAAATAAAAGTCCATCTTGAGAAGAGGACTTCATCAGCAAAAAAAACAACTTGCATAGAAGGGAAAGTGTTTCTTCTCTTAACCTCTTTGGTTTGGTTTGTATGCTGGAGTGAATCCAAAATGGCATCTCCATATAATATTCTAGTTCCCCAATTTCTGGAATTGCTGCAAAAAGGACCCTTTCTGAAAATGTCCTTAGCCAGAGAATACTCTAATGCAGCTGTTCCCGAACCTTTCTTTCATACCCAGGCCATGATTTTTGTTTATAACTCTCCTCTGTAGGTTTATCAGAGCTCTTCATTATCACTTTTTTCCTACCGCTTCATTCTACTAAGAAGGGAAGTAGTTATTCCTGATTTCTTTCTTAATTCCTCCATAGACAAAGAAAGATATCGTAACTACGTCAATGCCAAGTATAGTTTTTCACATCTATCTTCAGAGACGTTTCCCAGTCAAGATACTCTAACAAGTGGCATCATGGACATACAGTATATGATCCAGGCTACTGTAGGTCAGCCTTTTTGTCAAGTCTGCGTATGTTGGCTTGAGACTGCAGGCTGGATCTTATGCCTTACATACCACCCAAAAATATTTGTTTGGTGTGTTTCTGGAGTCCACTTTGAAATAACACTGAACAATGGGTGGGAGGTCCTACTTATCTGGGTGGTGATTTTTTTTTTTTTTTTTCTGCATTGGGAAGCATGATCTTTTCTCTCTATGATGCCTAGAGGACTTCAATTAAACATAGCCTATTTTCTATTAAACAACATCTTTTTAAAAAACTTTCAATTGCACATGTTCGTTTTATTGGTACTTTACTATTGTACCAGAATTGGGACCTCTAGAAAATCTTACTTTTTTTTTTGTTTTTTTTTTTTTGTTTTTTTTATTATTATAGTCTGTGTTAATATTTATTTTTGAAGTTAGAACTGAAAAATGAGAACTGACTTTTGCATGGAGAATGAGCGATCTCTAGTTTAGAAAACTTAAAACGAGAGAGGACTTGTTCCTCCACTTGTTGTGACCTATGAGGGGGCAACTGCAGTTCTGTACTGCATACTGCAACGTTTCCACATGCTTTAAAAAATGCATTATTTTATGGAAATCTTACAGGTAAAAATACATTTTTCTGTTTTTCATAAGGTGCCATACTCTTATTTTGTATTCAAAAAGCCAACATCCAATGACACACAAGCATAACCAACATATGCTGTAGAAAGTTTGATGTAAGGGCTCTGCTAGTTAATTTTGTCACTGACATTTCCAGCTTGAAATGCACCTGTGTTTTTTTTTTTTTTTTTTAAATCTTCTCTGAAGAGATTCCCTTGAATAGTACCTAAGACGCTTCTGTTTAGAAAAGCAGTCCCAAGAAATTGCTGGCATTATTAAATAAGAGTAACATCAACTTTCTGTTCCTAACTCCAGCAGACATTATGAAACTACAAACCCCATTGCTTACACTGTAATATATGGGTATTCTAAAGACGCATTCATTGTACTAGAAATTATATTATCTGGTGCCTGATTTTTGCATGCAAAATTTTTTAGTGAATTAAAGTAAATTTACATTTTATTTCCATGTATAAGATGACACCTAAATCTCCCTCTATTGTTTTCAGAAACTATGAATGGTGTATGAAAGTCTAATTAGATTATTTTAAACTTAATTGGCCACCAAATTCCCAATGTATTAATATTCATAAAAGGCAATTGTAATAATCAGCTTTCATTATTATTATTTATTAAAGGTCTATATTAACAACTATTCAAAGTATTGTAATAAGAAGTTGAACTTTTGGGAGATAACTTACAGTGAACATTGCTAGTTTTCTCGCCATCTTTGAATTGCGACTCAAATGGTGGCAGAAAGTTCATCTAATTAAAAAAGTCCTACATGAACTACTAAAAAAAAAATTGCTGGTTAAAGTATGAATTTTGAGAAGCTATTGATGATAAAAAGATTATTCAGTTCAATAAATAATCCATACTACTCTAAGTTGTTTGTAAAACTAATAACTAAATTTAGAATTGGGTTTCTACTTTATGCAGCAGTTGACCTGTTATTTATTATTATTATTATTTTTATCATTATCCTTTATTTGTAACGTGCCAACCTATTCTGTACCTATAACACAGCACCCATTGAGTATTTTTAAATGCATTCAGAAAGCTTTCTTCCTAGTCAGACGAAGATGCACCTGTATTACCTGCGGCTTTAATCTCTATGGAGAGAGAAGTTACTTTAGCAAAAAAAGCAAGTGGTCCATATATATATTTATCCTACTGACATTGCTGGCCTTAAGCTTGTGTTTACCCAACTAGAAGGCAAAAACTTTGCTTATTTAGGGTAATATATATTGCTTTAATTTCAAAGAGTGACCTAATGGTGAGAGTACATACACATTTTGAGAGAACTGTAGAGTCTGGCCATAGAATGACAAAGGTCCTCAAGCAATGATATACTGCACATGCAATGGGACAATATTAAACTCTCCTAATAACTTCCAAAGAATATTTGATATGGAAACAAACTTCTGCAATTCTACAGCTTTCTGTATTGAAAAAGAGTTGAGACTATAAAACACATCTTATACATTCAAGGAGCTAACTGAAGGATGGTTCGGTCACATGAATCACCTAGTAGTTCATATGGTTTATAGATTATTATGGATAATCTGGCTCTCTTACACCCAACTCTTTCATTTTTATTCTGCAATACTATCTCTACTCTTCCCAATTTTTGGTCCATTATAAATGTGAAGTTTACAATCTGGCCTAAGTTTTTAACTTTACTTTCAGTAGCAGAATTGAATACTGTATGTGATCAAACCAACAATTTGCTGCAATTGATAGAGGGAAATTTATCCAGAATCTCTTGTTCACCTAGTTTTTATTTTAAATAAATATTTCTGCCTTCTCAGGGGTTTTATAAAGAAGGTGCCCCTCTGGAGCAACCTCTGTATCAGGCAAAACTCATTGAAAATATCCAATAACCTTTAGGACTAGTTGGAAGATGATATTCTACTTTTCTTTTTTTCAATCTCTGAAGTAAATAACAAGAAGTAAAGTACAAATAGGGAAATGCATCCCAACAGAAAGTCTTCCTAGTAGATAGAAGCCATCTGCATTCAGCTTTGGATGTATTTGAAGACCAGGGGAATGGCATTGGCAGCCACTAAACTCCTGGCTTTCAGTGGGTTTGAGCAAATGAAGTGAAGCAGTAAGTTCACTCGTTTTTATTGTTTTTTTACATTGACTGTATGTCTCCCAGTGGGGGGTCCTTGAAGTTCCAACAATAGAACATCCACATTGTAGAAGTTTAGGACCCTCCACAAAATGTCTTGTCATTAACTCCTTTATTGCTACATGATATTATGGAAAGACTGAGAGCCATCCCAGCAGAGCATTTAAAAGCTCATAAACAACCACCACCTACAAACTTTTCCTAATGACAAATAGTTTTCCTGTAAGTAACATTCCTTCCAGTACAATAAAGGACTGTGTACTCTATTTCAGTCTAGTATACTATCATTCAAAGCTAATATCTTCCAGCCTCTGATCTTTGGTGCAGGCTTAATTTGTTCTACCTTTAAGTATGTTCCATCATTCCAACAGCTGCAAAACATCTCGCTCATCTTGGCTACTGTATACAGTTGCTTTCACTCAACTCCACTGGACTAAGACATACATTTCGAACAGAATATATGACTGGGGCAGTCAATAGGAGGACTGTCTTTATCAGATGGTTTGGCTCATTTCTTCCAGTCCTCTATTGCATTATCATTTATCCCACCTGAAGCTTCAGTAATTTATCATTTGCACAAAATACTTCTTTATCATAAATTACTTCATTATCATAAATGCATTTGGACAATGTGTGTGTGTGGAGAGAACAAAATAATAATAATAATAATTATATATATTTATAAACCTGTTTAATTTTTTAATTTCAAAACCGTTTCAGCCTTTTTTTTTTTTTATTAAAACATAAGTTGGCCATCGACTGAGCAGATTAGTTACAAATAAGTTAGAAGTAATTTTTTCATGTGGTCTGTGTTACTGCCAGGCTGTGTGTATTTTTTGCCTTGCATCACTTTACAATTTAATCACCATTTTGTTATTGCTTACCTCTAATTCAATGTAGCATCTATTTACAGCGATTTAGACTTTCTGGTTAGGCAAACTATTCTTCAGTGAACTGTTTGAGCAGAATAACCATTTGTTTCAGTGGCCTGTGACTGGTTTAAAACTATTTTCCTGTATGCAAATATGTGCTTTTTTTAAAGATCTTAGGAAGTACATTTTTGCCTCATGTCAGTGTCAGATTCTGAAAGCATCTGCCACATGAGCTTAGTGTATGGTATTCATTTCCTGTCTGTAGGAATGCCCCCCGAGTTGTTTGAAATTGAAAATAAAGTCATGCTTCTTTGGTCGACCCTAGGTAACTGTGAAAGAAAGGGGGAGGGATGTGTATCCTTTTGTTTTATAGGATATACCATTTATAGTAGGGCGGTGCTTTCAATGGGGCCTCTGCAAGCGACCTGAGATATATAATTACATGATGCGTTTAAAACACTTCCTGACTAGCACTAATGGTTTGAAAGAAAGCAACAAAGATCTATTTAAAGGGAAGGTGGCACTGTAACTTTTTGGTGACCTTTTTTTTTTTTTTTTTTAAATTTTGGAACAAGTGATTGAGATTTAAGTACAAGTACTAAAAAGTTGGTAGAAGATGCAGAATTTAAAAAAATCTATTTCAGAGTTTTTGAATGCCTACCATAAAGCAATGTGGAGATACGATCAGCTCAGTATAAATCTGATTCTGCCACAGACCTGTTGGGTACATAGTTGAATATTTGATATTCAGAATATTTTGGATTTTCTCTGCGTTGACTGAGATTAGATAATATTAATGGAAGTTGTTACAGAACCACTTGGTGCCCAGTGTTTTTTTAGGAAAACTTGGAGGGGCCTGGATAGGTTAGAAGTAATGTGAGAAAATACAACTTTGCAGAAATTGAGCAAAAGCGGATTATACAGTATGCACATATGAACATGCTATTGTTGGGCCTTTTTGAACATAGAGCAATGGCCAAAGATGTTTTGAGATCTCAACCGACAAAATGGAAAGTCTGCATTTGTCAAGATTAGAATCGGATTACAAATTAGATGTTCCAAGAGGCCAGGTGATGAGATCTAGGCAAGTATGTTGCATACTTTAAGACTCTAATATACAGTCAATAGAGCACTGACACATTATTAAAATGGTATTTATTGTACATAGTCTGCAGTAGTAGGTATAGTGTAGGAGAAACTTGACAATACTGTGCTCTTCTCTTCGATATTGAACAAGTTGGTTTCAGTCCTATCCACTTTAAAGGCTAGTAAGCTACCGTCCAGATGAAGTGCTAGATACAAATACTGTAAAGGAATTTAAGACTGCCCGAAATATACATTATCCCAGGGCTTCCCAAAATTCTCTGAAATGTATCTGATTAGTTAGTTAAAAGCCGTTTTTTGTGGATTATGTAAATAAATATATGTAGAGTAACTATAAAAAGTTAGTAATCCTGACTCATGGGCTTGTTGGATTTATCAAGCCCTGTGTTATACATAGGATTTATTAAGCCAAGCTTTTTACATAGATAGTATAGGCAGGCATACATTACATTATCTTCATCTATAAAATAACACCAGTATATGACCAATATACTATGTATGCCGCTTCAAATTCTTCTCTAGATTGTTATGTGCTGTGGTAATGTTGATATAAGTGTAAGAAGTTGTGAACATTTTGATCTCCTGTTTTTCTATAACAAGTACTGTAAGGAAGTGAATCCGATTATATTACAGGAATGCTGCTGTAATGTACTCCCCAAAGGAGGAGAACAAGCTGAACAATAACAAAAGCATGAACCACTGACCCAAGTTCCGGTGAAATTTAATCCACCATTTAGAAAACTTGAAAAATTTGATATCCTCGTGGATCGTTTGGTTGTTAACAGCTTAAACAGTTTTGCTAATATTCAAAAGGAGGGTATGACTGGGGAAATTGGAGAAACTGACCAGATTCTTATACACTATGTTTTTAAATACTTTAATATCCATTGGGAGTGGAAAGAATTTTTACATTTGATTAGGCCAAAGAAAATACAAACTTAAAGAGACCTCAAAAGGGCATGGAGAACAGCAGGTGCTAAAGTAAATGGCTTCACATGTTTGGAAATTCTAAAGATGGATTGATGATGAATAGGGAAAATAATTAGAGGAGAAAGTTTAAAAAAAGGTATGTCAAAATATCGGCTCACACCCTTCTGAAGTGTTGTCCTTAAACCCTTCACTTACTAATTTAAAATGTGACTTGTTTTAACTGGCCTGGAGACTTTGTTAAAAAGACAGGGAAGGAATTAGAGGTACCTGGTCAATATATGGGTCCTGTTTTCTACCCAAGAAACCACTACACTTCAACCCCTAAAATACATTATTTTTAATTTATATCGCAGAAACTCCAAAGCATTCCTTGTATTTCCGGTGATCTTTGTTGGAATCCTCCATCTGCCTACCCAACTGTTGTTGCTTTGAAGTCTATAAAGCACTCTTAACTTTGTCTACCTCAGGTTATTGTATTCAGAAACCGGTCCTCAGACATACAGCACTTCCAGTTCTCTTCCATGGCTTTTCAAGTTCCCACATGTGTCTTGACTCCTGGCATAGTATGTGTAAAATATGAACAAATTATGGTGGTCACATATGGATAGCTAGGGCTTTGGTTGTAGAATGAAGATGTGGTGGGGTAGAGGGAAGTTTTAAAATGTCTATTTTAGTGGCCAAATAAAATACCGTAATTGTTAAATCTTATCCATATGTTATAAATGTTTTAGAGCTGTATAAATGGTAACAACCATACCTTCTGTCCATGTTTAAATAGGACCTTGACAATGTAACCCTTAACATACCTTCAGATTCCTTATACAGTAAGCCTTTAATAGACCAGGTAAAGTTTTTAATTAAAATACAGGGAACTACATTAGGAACATCACTTTTTAAAAACTAAAAGAAAATTGAGATTTATAGCAAACCTTCACCTTATTGCAAAGTTGTTGAACGGCTAATCATAATGTTTTTGTCAATGGTTGAGAATTGGATAGGATTTTGTTAAAATTTGCATTTTAAAAACTAAGATCAAATCATTTGTATTATGCTGTGTAATGTTTTCTTATTGGCTCCTTGGTGGGGATGGTTCAGGTACAAAAAACATAATTTATAAACTTGTCCCAAGACATTCAAAGCTGCTATTTAGCTAAGGAAACCAATTACATTCTTTTTTTTTTTTCTTCTGGCTGACTATGTGGGATTGCATATTTTATAACCCATGTCCTCTTTAATTTTTATAGCAGTTTTTTATGTGTGGTATGACTAACCAGATCAGTTTTTAAAGAACTTTGCCTCATAAATAGTTTTCATTTTTATAAATGTTCTATTAGAAATATGTATATGAATTTTTTTTCTTTCCTTTTTAATTCCTTAGAACGGACAGTCTTCTGAATCCAGCTTTTCATTTAATCCAGAAGAGAGATCAGAGTATCTTGATGACAAAGCGGCTCATAGGAATTTGCCAAGACATCGCTTCATGACCAATGGACATACGTCTTTACAAAGAGATGGACCAGGGTCATTCCTCTTGGATCTTCCCAACTTTCCTGATCTCTCTAAAGCTGATATTAATGGCCAAAATCCAAACATTCAGGTATATTCTTGACCTATTAACGCAAGTTCCTTTATTTCCGAATACGTTCATTTATATGTAGGCATGAAATTCCATTTTAATACCATTGTTGTAGGAGGTAAAAATTCTGTACAATTTAATTATATTTAAAGGAATATGTAAGTGAGTTGGATTATGAATGTATCCTATAGAAAATAATTAGTAGTGCATGATTTTTTTTGCATGAAAACATCCCAGAATAAACATTAATTAGCTTACCTTGAAGTTAGCAAAATTTCCTATGTCTTTAGGCATTTGCATTTTATTATGTACACTCCTAGAAAACTCCACCTCAATTAGCATAACATTCAGAATCAGGATAATACATTGTATCATTCTTCACCTCAGTGGCTTCCGGCTTGTGCTTAGTACAAGAACTCCAACAGTTACTTCCTGTGCTCTGTACCAGAAAGGCCAAATTTGTATCTTACTGTACTTCCTGTGTGTACCCAGCTTATGTAAGTGTCCTGTAGGTGTGAACCACTGGATTTGACTTTTCTGCAAATAACTTTGTAAGTAAACTGAACTTTTCTATATAACACATGTTTTCATACACTACTAATTCTCCTCTATCATATGTATTCATAACCCAGCTCACTTGCATATACTTTTAACTATTATGTTATCTAAATCTTGTACTTTTTTGTTTTGTTTTAAAGCAATCTAACTCCATTCCCAATAAATGAGATGTAAATTGATAGTGTCTTCATAGTAAAGCTATTGCTGGTTGACTCTAAATTCTACTGAAGAAAACCCAGTATTCTTAGAGCTTCCATTCCCGGGAAGAGCCAGTTGGTCATGTATTTCTATGACAGAGCTTGACCAATATATACCACATTTCAGAGCCAGTTAGGCTGTTAGGAAGCCAGCTAAACGTTTTATGAGGAAGAAGTGAAATACTAGGAGCCATAACTCCATTGCTTCAGGGATCTACAAAGTTAAGTCTCCTTTATGGTGAGGGACTGCACACCATTGCACACCATCGTGAAACATACTATGCAATCTATTAAACTCAATGATGAGGGTTGCATATGAAACATTTTATACGGATTCTCACCCCAAAAAATCATATGTATCAATCTTTTGGAATTGTCAACAATATACTACATGGCGCTAGCGTACAAATTGGTGTGCACCTTCTGTATGACAAAAGGAGTGTAAAAATTTTAATTTTTCTTTAGAGTGTGGAGCTGGGATGCACAAACAGTAAGATTGTTGAATACAGACACCATTAATATGCAAAAAAATGTTTGAAATGTTCTTTTAATTTTATGGCTATATATTTGGGATTTTTGTTGTCAGATTTAACCACAGGTGAAAATATATAGGTTTATAGAAGTGCAATAATTTGTTTCCCAGCGGGATAGCAGACAAATCTTTAGATGCAATAAAACGATTCTTATACAAAAACTACACATTTTGTAAATAAAAGTAGCAGCCTCAAAAATATAGCTGTACTGTAGTGGTGGAGAAATTCAATTTTTTTAAACACAACTTCACAAAGTTACAATGATTAGTTTTATTTATTATTCTAATGACGTCCGCATCAGATAACTAATTCTTGGTACCATATTAATTACTGTTGTTTAGCCTAATTCTAGTATTTGGAGTGGGTTAGCGTCATGTAACTGGACAGTCTGACTGCAAAGGAGTTAACAGTGGGGAAAATGTTTATATAGTAACTTTATACCAACAGAGACATGTCTGGCACATACTCTTGTTTCTTATCTGGTTATTAATTTCTAAATGGCCAGCTGACTATTTTAAAGAGATGCTGAATTTGTAACAGCTGCAGTTCTATGAAGTAAAACCTTTGCGTCCGTTTCCCAGGCCATGCGCAATGCTCCAGTACTCGTGTACATACAAATACACTGGTGCGTCTTTTTATAATCTTGGCTTATTTTTTTTAGATTTTCATTTTTGATACCTCTTGGCATTGTGTTGCTTACCCTCACCATTGGTAAGGCGCATATTGCCAGATCCAATCATGTATGCTGGACTAGTCACCTAGGCTTTAGACAGTATATGTTCCATGGTATCCTAAATCAGGGTCAGCTACCTATGACACAAGAGCCAAATGTGATTCAATACATATTAATTATTACTTCCAGTTTAAATGAGTTGTGATTTCATCAATGAGTCTGCTTTGATTTATCTCCTGTGCCTTTTTAAAGAACAAACTTCTTACCAATAAAGACAACGCAATTATATGTTTTTGTTTTCCTACAAACTTTTTAATTTAACTTTTTGTTCTGAAGCTTGATTTAGTTTGGTTCTTTAATTTTATAAAATGTGACTGACCACTGTTCTTACATGTAGAAACATATGTGTTGGTGACCTTGTGAAGGACCTCTCCATTCCTGTTTTATCCCATTGTTCATATGTGCAATAATTAAACACATCACCATTTTAATGCTTGTGGACCAGTGTATCTGGTTTGGTCAGATATTCCCAAACTTGGTTTGCCTAAAATCATGCAAATAGTCCCTTTATGGGTCTGCCCACTGCAGCACAGACACAGACTCTGCGGTGTAGTGTTCTAGCTTATCAGGAACCATGTCTCAGAGAACCTGATAGCGAAGTACACTACAATATATGGCACATCCAGCATCTGTTTCTGCATATACAGTTGGCAGACCAGTGTTTGGGATTATTTGTATGATTTTAGGCCGCAGAAAAATAGTTTTTTATTTGTTTCTTAATAAACATAAGTATATACAAGTAAATAAACACACAGGTGTATTACATACCCAGTAAAATCCAGAAACCTTCCATAACCATTCAAGCATTTTTAAGTAGTTCTTTAAAAGTTTGGGAACCAATGATTTTAGAAGAAACAACATAGAAATGAGCCACAAATACAATTTAATCTTAAGTAACTTGTATTTTTTGTACAAATAATGGAATTATTTTCATATACTGCTCATATTTTTTTTTTTTTTTTTTACAATGAAAAGAACATTACGATCACAAAGTAGCTTTAGTAAATTGTCTGAGTTTCTTGTACAAAACAAGAATTCCTTGGCCACAGTAACTGAGTTTTCATGAGCAATATTGGTAACTATAGTTAAAAGTAGACATCACCATTTCCCGGAGATTTTCCTCAATACATATGTTTCCAATTTCAATCTCTTGTTTTCGGTGTAATTTCCGAGATGAAACAATACAAACTTATTTGGATAATGTCTATATAATTTCTCCAATCCAGGACAGTTTATTGCGCAAGAAGGATGAAAGGGCTCATTTTTTATTTTTAGAGGTCACAATATGTATAGTGCTTGGTACACCTTTTTTATTTTTTCTATTTTTTTTTTTTTAAAGCTGGGAAAAAAAAAGGAACATTTTAATACAATTGATTATAACTATGTTTTTGTGTAAATATTTAAAGTGCAAAAATATCACTTTATCATATTTTGCTTAAATTACTAATCATTTTTGACCTCAAATAAATGTGAATTAAGATTACACATTTTTTGTTTTATTATCCCTTAAACCAAACTGGTAATGGAGAAGTGAGTATTGCTTTGTTGATGAGAAGATCTTATTCCATGCGTTATTCTTCACTTCTTTTGCTCCTAAGCATGCTATTTCCTTCCTCGGCTGGTATTGTCTTGGCCATTCTCTCAAGTGGCCAGGTAACAACATATAATAGTTTTGGTTCCTGGAGGAGGAAACATGTGCAATGTTCTGTAACTGTCCAGCAGTGTCTTGCATGACTAATCTGCAACAGCTTTTAGTTGGAGGGTGGTTTATTTTATCACTTGCCTAAGACAGGAGGAATACTTTTATTCTACATGTTAAAAGTGAAAGACACTTCTATAGGAAACTATTTGCATTGTTCTAACGAGATTTGTTAAAAGGGTCTTAAAGTTCACAGAGTTGTCTCCAGATTTAGTATTCAATAAACAAGGGACCAGTAGCTACTACATTTCTACGATATTTGACATCTCACTGGTTCCAGAATTAAATATATTTGGGTGGCTTCCTTCCAGATTGACTCTCTCTTCAATCTGTTATGCAAGTCAACCCTTCATATACGTAAACAAATAGAATAATGTTGCTAAAACCAGGTTCGGAGCAGCCATCAAATTGTTGATTTAATAAATATAACTATTCATTTGTCTAGGTAAATTTGGTTGCAAAAAAAGGCAACCAGTAATCCAAGGGCCACATTGAGAACTCCAGCTTTACTTTTGTGATCTTAATCCTGTTCAGTGTTTGTTAAAGAGTATTAAATACACACAACATATCTGCCAGATGTACTAAAGGTTGTAGTAGGTCCTCCAGTGTTTCCCTATTGTCCCTACATATGAATATTTGGAATTTCCCAGAGTTCTTTGTCTGTTACTTGGCAGTGAATATTAGTCCTTTGAAAATGAATCAAACAAAAAAAAAAGTTAAATGTTCTCTCGCTTTGTAAACTTAATGGAACAAATAAGGCAATATATATAAACTATTCAGTGTTCTCTTTAATGGTGCTGCTCCACCTATCCATCATTATAGCACTTAATACACATAGCTTTTCTGACATCATCCTATTACTACTCCGTTATTTCATGATATCATATTCTTTCTCATTAAGATTTTCTTTTCTTATGTTGAATTCAGCTTTCACATGTCGCATACATAGATCATTGATGACATGCCATGTTAAGCACCTTTAACTTTAATCACTTTAACAAAGAGTTTTTAAAAAAAATTTTGGTACATTGATTCTTAACCTTGTAAGTCATTTATTTATTTTTTTATATATAATTCCTGGGAGTGGTTGGAGGTACACAATGAAGACTTCAAAGTACTTCCCTGGTCTCAAAATTCCCTTGACTTGAATGTCATTGCCCATTGAGCACCTGTGTCCACCTCGATTGCAATATGGGTCCTCCACCACGCGCTCTTCAGTCTGATGCACTGCAGTCTGCATGGATGCAGATACCCTTGCCAACCTTCCAGCATGTTATTGGCTCACTACCACTCCGTCTAGCTGCTGTCCGTTCTGCACACAGCAGTTATTCTGGATATTAGCTGATGTTCATAATAAAGCGACTCGACTGTGTAGAATTCACCCATGCCCACCTGAAATATACAATATGTGAATGTTTATATTACAGAATTATTGTAAGATTTCTGGTATTTCAGATGTATCAAGCAAATGACCATACTCAATCAAACATGGCTGTAGGACCTCAAATGTATTTGATACCATTGTCCTTCCTTTTGTCACTCTGGAATTTTTATGTGTGACACTAAAAATGAAAATATGTATTGGTTTACCAGTATTTGTCTGCTATATTATGGCAGTTAATTTGCCACCAGTTGTTTTGGGCTTTAGCGGCTGAATAATGACATTTATTCCAAATTAAGAAATCTGTTTGAGAGAAATTTAATTTTAGTGCATTTACAAAATCAAAAAAAAGGTGTAATGCCTTTTTGGGAGTGAAGTAAGTTTCCAAACCAGCATTTTTCTATATACATATTCCTTAAAATAGACTATCCATCTTTGAACCAAATTAACATCACTTGTGAGTGGGCTAAGCCAAAGTGCTAAATTGACCAAGTGACCAAACAACTTCTTAGAGAAATTTGAACATTGCTCATCGGCCAAACGTTTATAAAGTTCAGCGCTCCAAAAGAGCACATAGAAATTTTAACGATCCTTTAACGGAACCTGGTTATTTTCCTTCCTTCTTTTTTTTTTTTTTTTTTTAGATTTTGTTTGTATTGTAAAATTACAAGTTTTATTCCAAGTATTCTATTTACAAGTTATGATGCTTTAGCCACAACATTAACCCAATTATTGTGCTGTTGTCACTGGTGTGACTAAACCTAGAGAAGCCGTACGTGGAACCATAGCTCTAAGTCTTTCCATTTACAATTGAGCATAGCTCATTCAGTAAGGTTTGTCCGCTAAGCTATATACATCCTAAGATTCCTCAAGATAAGCCACCAAAGAGGAAGTATTAACATGTTATATATGTTGTTTTTGCTCCATCCAAAATCTCATTTTATTACAAAAAAAAACTTTATCTGGCCTCTAGGTGTATGGGGACATATATTAAAGAAATCCTGTGCTTAGAGCAGATGTTTATACCCTTGAATTCTTCATCATTTAAAAACATCTGCACAGCACATGGGTTTTTTCCTCTTATCCATGTATAAAAAAACAATGTTTAATCCATAAGCTCTAAATAAGAGCCTAAATCTGTTTAACAAGAGTTCATGAAGTTGGAAACTTTGAAGAAACCTACATATTTATGGAGTTGCATCTTGAACTTGAAGTGCTGTGATATCCGTGCTTGGATTAATATTCGTCATTGGCTATTTATCTTTCTTTTTCCATTTCATACAATAATATGAAATATCTCCTAGTTTGTAGAATATATTAATATATAATATTTTCATATATAGTTAAAACATGTAAGCAAAATGACTTCTCTGACTATCCACAAAGATTAGCCTTAATCATATAAAATATGAAATCGTGATGAAACGAGTGTTCCTTGCTACAGTTTAATATAGGCCCTACACTTATTCTCATTTTGTATATACATTGATCTTTATACTGATTTTGCGCAGGTAAAATGGTTTGAAAAATTCAAAAAAATAGCATTATTTGATATTTAAAAATCATCTATGGTAATGAATTCATCATTTGGGCATCTACTCTGTAAACTAAAAATTAATACAAAATAACTTCATAGTACTTTTTAATATTCAATGTAAAATATATATATGTTTTTCAGTTTATTAATTTATTTGCAAGTTGTACCCAAAATATGTTTTAAAGTATGCAGAGCTCTTGTGGCTAGTTACATTGGAAACATTTTTTTTCACATTTATCAGGTTACTATTGAAGTTGTTGATGGCCCTGACAGTGAGCCAGAAAATGAAATGCAAAAGGAGAACAAGCCCAGCTGGCCAGTTCCATCACCCGACTGGAGAAGCTGGTGGCAAAGGTCATCCACTCTACCCCGTATAAATTATGGAGACCAAGATTACAAATATGACAGTACAACAGAGGACAGCAACTTCTTAAACCCTCTTGGTGGATGGAACAGACAAGTGCCCAGTCATCGCACATTTGATTTAAGAGAACAGCCAGAATATGGTAAGATCAGTTTACATCACTATGCAATCACGAGAATGAAGTCAAAACCAGTCTATTCAATGTTCTAATTTTACTTGCTTAAAAATACAATCTGGAAATAACAGCTGAATAATTTGACGTACATTGTGTAGCAATTTTTATTAAAAAATATTCTGATTCATTCAATACTATAGAAGTTTAAGATGTTGGGTTTGAGATCATTGCAGCAATTCTAATGGTCATAATATGAGACTGGGCAGAATTCTTTGGTAAAATATGGGTAATCTGTATAAAAAAAAATATTTTGTCTGGGTCTACTTTTTTGTTCCTGAAAGCAGTTTGGGACACCGCTGGGCTGGACCTCTAACCTACTCCCTAAATTACAATAAATAAGATCCTAAATCTCTCTACGCTCCTGTTTCTTCCACATGTCCATTCTCTTTTTATTGAAAGTATAGAGGGCCCACTCTTTTCCCTTTTCAATCAGTTTGTTCATCCTCTTGCAAAGCACAAGGAACTTTGTGACGACACTTGTGAATGAGATCTGTAACAGATTTCCCTATTATTCAAACAATAAAAATGTTTATATCCTTTTCAATAGACTATGTTGATGGCGAAGGAGACTGGAGCCCTTGGACTTTATGTAGTGTCACCTGTGGGAGCGGCAACCAAAAACGCACCAGGTCTTGTGGCTATGCCTGTACAGCCACCGAGTCCAGGACCTGTGATATGCCAAACTGTCCAGGTATATGAAATGGTATTTTACATAAACATTAAAGGATCACTATGGTCACAATTTTTTTTTTTTATTTGGTCTTTTGAATAACTACATTTTGATAATGGGAAAAATGTGCTCTGAAAGAAGGGGGCAGGGAAAATAAACTCAATCTTTACATATGTAAGTTTTATATGCAATTATTATTTACAGTGTGGCTCAATTGTCTTAGCCAATACTGTCGGCTACTTTCTCAGAAAGGTGTGTTCTTGTAAAATAAGTGAATTTGTAATGTTGTAAAATGAATTGGTCACCGTAGACATCCTTTCCAGCTATAATATTTTTTTATACAGCCTCAAAATATGTTGAAAAGAAAATATGGGGGGGTGGGGGGGTGCTGATAATCTGAGTCCCCCTGAGGTCATTTGCAGAACACCTGGAAAAGCACATACAGAGTCTTGGCTCAGGAAACACATTCCAGATGACTAGATAATACATTTCTTACATACTCTTCAGTAAAAGGTTTCAGAGACTAATAGTGTATGATCACAAGAAGCAGAATATCAAAATATGTGTTAAATACAGTTTTTATTCAACTCTACATGGAAAAGATTTATGAATTGTGATTTTTGTGATCACAGTATATTTGTATTTATTTTATCACAAGCTGCCCATTCTGCATAATGAGTCCTATTCTGCATAATGAGTCCTATTCTGCATAATGAGTCCTATTCTGCATAATGAGTCCTATTCTGCATAATGAGTCCTATTCTGCATAATGAGTCCCATGCAGGAGTGGTTAAGTTTTAGTACAAATACATTTTTAGGCTGTGTAGAAATGGGCGAGTAGACTGCTGCAGCACTGATGCACATGACTGGCTTGGCACTACACTACTACTAAACTATATTTCCTCATTTTGACGTAATATTTATCTTTTCTTCACAGCATAATTTTAAATGCATGTAAGATAATGATTTAAACAATTTTAAATATCCATATTTATAATCCTTAGTATCAGTGCATTTTGTAGGACTAAACAAAATTGCATTAATTTGTAAAGCTTCTCCCTGTGTAGAAAAAGTCTAGTTTGCACTTAAGAACATACTGTAAAATAGGCCTGTAGAACATGCACTCCTACATACCACCATCTTAATGTCCAGAGTGTGTTACAGGGACATAGGAAAGATCCCAATTGTGGTAAAAAATAAAACCTTCCCTAAAAACATGTTGCATAAGGATTTTAAAATAAGATATGCAGCTTTGCAAAGTCAGGACCCTCTGGATCGCTTGATATTCATGGCAGATATACAGGAGTGGGTTACCAGTTCCTTCTCCAGTGGTCCACAGCATACAGCTCTTGGTATTCCTAGTTGGTCTCCCATCCTAGTACTGACCAGGCCCAACCCTGCATGGCTTCAGGGTGGTGTGGCTGCTTCTTGGTTCCCTGACTTGAATTGAACACAGGTCGCAGCTATGAAAGCACTGAATCCTAACCACTGGACCACCAGGGCCCGCCTTATGATTTTAGGGCACGTCAAATAAAACAATGGTACTCAAAATGTAACATGTTTGATCTGTGAGAGTGATCAAGCAAAAGAAAAAGTGGTAGATCACAATAATGAGAGCTATGGACTGACTATACGAAGAAATCTGTTATTCTCTAAACTTACTAGAATAACAATTATACAATGTTGCTGACATTGCACTAATATTTCACATACATTTGTATCCTTTGCAGCACTCATTTTTTTTTTTATGTAAAGAAATACTTTTTAAATATGTAAAACCTCCTCATTTATGTGACTGTCCTTTTGTGATAGACGACTTCTGGTTTTCCTTTTGCTTGGACATTCTCACAGATCAAACATGATGCTAATTTTTCCATAAATTTTCTTCCCATTCTTTTATTTGTGCATTTGATTCCAATCTCCCCTAATGCCCCCCCTCTTTTTAAAAAAAAAATGTTGGCAGTTTGCGGGTGTTTTCAAAAGTTAGCAAGGAAAAGTGTAGCATTTCATAGCCAATGAGGTGTTTGTAATTACATTTCTGTGTGGTCTGTAAGCCACTTAAATTTTACCAAGCTGCTATTTCCAGCACAACTCATTTACAGTAAGTAAGAGTTTTATGGTTCACAGGAAACGTGTTTAAGATTCATTTTTATTAATACAAATGTTGCTGTCTTTGGCTAGTAATTGCCCATGTAAGCATGCAGTCTGGGTACAGTTAAGCAGTGTGATACTATTTTTTTTTTTTTTTTTAGACCAATTAATAGTGCAAACTTTGTTTTGGTGCCGTGTCTTTTTAAAGACTAGATTAAAATAAAAACTCTAGTGGGTGCCTATTAGTAATTCACATAAGTACGGCGTCTTACTATATGCACCAGGGTAGCTAATCCCTTACTGTAGACAAGGACTCTCTTGTTACTACCTAATAAAAGAAGGTTTTGTCAGCATTGCATTCTTCATGACATATAACTGATCAAAAAAATGTTTTTGTAGATTTGCCGTCGCTTTTATCTTTAATGTTGATCTTCACCACATACTTCACTAGATAATCCTTTAGTAAACGGTAGAAAAAATACACAGAATGCAATCATTGTACATACTTTCCACAACTACCTCCTTACCATCATTGCTTGTTTGAAATTGCTACATTTCTTATTTGGCAAATCTTCTACTTTCAATTAAATATTTACAGGTGGTTTTAAGATGTTTAACCACACAGAAAATTTGGAACTACGTTATAAATGTATGCTTGTAACATGAAATAGGAATATTTTTTTGTATTTTTATATTTTTTTGCCAGTTTGATTTTCTGAGCACAAACATTTAGACTTCTGTCTTTCAAATTAAGAACGATAGATAAATGTATATAATATATATACATAGACTTGTATAATAATAGCTAATAACTATATAGTACCACTAAGGTTTTGTATTGGTACTATTTTGCATGTTTTTAAAGTAAAGGTTGCTGCATCTGTTTATTTTGTGTTTATTTCCTTCTCAGGAATTGAAGATACCTTTAGAACAGCAGCAACAGAAGTGAGCCTTCTTGCTGGAAATGAGGATTTCAATGCAACAAAATTATTTGGTGTTGGTAAGTGTCTTGTTACATGAAAAAAATTGTCATACACTAGTATGTGTGTGTGTGTGTGTGTGTGTGTAAATATCATACAGTATATAAATAGTAAATTTGTGTTCACATTTGAATGTCTAAAACAAGTTAGAATTCCGAGAAATACAGTTATTACATGGCATTCTGGGAAGCTGAGCAGATACATGCAAATGTGCCTACAAATGCTTTGCTCTTCAATCCATAACCTTTTTAAACATGGCTTAATTTTATACTTATGCCTGCTGTATTACACCGCTTTTATGCAAACCCGAGGTTGGATTATACACAAGCTGGGAATCCTACCCAAGGACAGCTGTTTCAAGGTTACTGGCGATCAGCGTGGGGCGGGATCCCAGCTTGTGTTGTTGACCTTATGATTGTTCATATATGGTGGGCAAAAGAGCAATAGAAGCCCTCCACTGTACAGTAAATAGTGCATTTGTGTTCACATTTGAATGTCTAAAACAATAATAGTTATTACTGTATACACTTATAAGCCTATTTGAAAGTCTAAAAGTAAGTTTATATACATATGCCTCGCTCCAGTTTCCCAGAAATACAGTAATTGTACTGCACTCTGGGATACTGTGCAGGGACATGTAAATGAGGCAACTTCATACATGGCACATTTTTTAAGCATATGCTCACTGTATTACACAGCTTTAAGCAAAGCATAGTATTGGATTATGCACAAGCCAGGAACCCACCCAAAACAGTCACGGTTTCAAAGTTAATGGGTTGGTCCTCCTTTTTTTTTTTCTGCTCTGAGATCTTGATTAGAAAATTGAGAATGTGTCAGTGTTTTTTAAATACCCCTTTTCTGATTCAACAAATAAAAAAATCTTTCCATGTCGCTATTGATTATAGTGACTTTGGTCTACACAGGTAAAATAATTAATAGTCATTGGGGGTTAAAGACCCTGCAGGTCATGTTTGACTGATCACTTGCATTTTATGTCTGGCTCCTAATTGTTTTATAGGTGTAATTTAGCTGCATGAATCTTTACTTTTTAATGTATTTTTGTCTACTCTTGTTTTTAGACACAGACAGCTGTGAACGATGGATGAATTGCAAGAGTGAATTCCTGAAGAAGTACATGCATAAAGTTGCCACTGATCTCCCCAGCTGCCCTTGCTCTTACCCAACAGAAGTGGCGTATAGTACTGCTGAAATATATGATCGTACAAAACGCAAAGACTTTCGATGGAAAGATGCAAGTGGGCCAAAAGAGAAACTTGAGATCTACAAGCCAACTGCAAGATATTGCATACGATCAATGTTATCTTTGGAAAGTACCACTCTAGCTGCACAGCATTGCTGCTATGATGACAGCATGCAGCTTATCACCAGGGGCAAGGGAGCCGGCGCCCCAAATCTAATCAGTGTAGAGTTTTCAGCAGAGCTCCATTACAAAGTGGACATTTTGCCCTGGATCATGTGCAAGGGCGACTGGAGTCGATACAATGAAGCGCGTCCACCAAACAATGGGCAAAAATGTACTGAAAACCCATCTGAAGATGACTTTTTGAAACAGTTTCAGGAAGCTAGAGAATTCTAGAAGAGTGGATGAATATTCTTAACGAATGAAGTGCTTACAGCACGATTTGTTAGAAACCGGATCAAACCTTTTTCCATTTTATACTTGTTGATGGTTTATATGGCTGCCTTCAAGACTAGTACTAAACCTTCATGTTCCTTTTAACCAATGCAATATACACTCATGTATGTTATTATAAACCATGTGCATAAGTGTAACCATCTCCCAGAAAGAAATCCACAAATACTTCTTGATCCTGTGAATCTGCTTCATGATTAAACAATGCAAACACATTTCTGGACTTTCAAACCTATGTGATGAAGCTGATGTTCGAGCAATAAAATGGTCTGTGTACAACAAATTTTAAAGGATTGTGATAACACAAAACTTGGTCTCTGGAACTGAACACACATGGTTCTTTCTTTGCTAAACCGCGAAGAGGTTCTATGACTATAGATTGTTACTCAAAGTGAAGAGGAGGAGCATGAGGTGGCCTAGTGGAGATTACATCAATGGAGTCATTTAGATAAAATACTGGGCAAATTGAGGTTTCCTATCATTTTTAAACTGCACATCACTCGGACACAAAAATAGGGAATTCAGGGTAGATTACACAAGACTTGTTTTCAGGGACTAAAACTATAAAAAAGTGGCACTTTCTCAAAGATGAAGATATAAATAGACAATGGCTTTATCTTCTTGTTTTACATGGATATAGTGTGTAGGCCTCACATTTTCAAAGCATAAACCAAATGCAAGAACAAAAAGATAATATTTCAAGAATGTGTGGGGTTCATTTGTTGTTGTTTACAAATACTGCAATATTTTTGTAAAGTATTTATTATGTTGTAGGTTCTATATCATGCATTGAGCATGTTTTTGTTTTATTGTGATTTTTTTATTTTTTTGTTTTGTTTTAACGTGGTCACAGTTGTGGGGAATAACCACCAGGTTTGAAGTTGGAAATCTAGATGTCCACAAAGAAGGTAAATATAAATAAAACCTCATAAATGTAGCAGTTGTTTCCAATCTGCATTTTTATTTTATTTCATGTTCGTTATCTAAAGGGAATTATATGTCAAATAGATTTATTGTAAAAGGATAAAAAAAACCTTTTAGATGTAAAGTCATACATTTTAAAGGTGTTACTTTTTATATCAACTTGTGCTTTTTCTGCAAAAGCTTTTTTACGTCTAAGTAAAATTAAATTAATACTGGTACTATATGTAGTGAAATATTGTCTGATGTGTCTTCAGTCTTTTCACAGGAAAAATAAATATAAATTGGTTTTATATATTTTTTTTAAGCTTTGTAAGAATAGTTCGGGTAAGGTTCATTTTTTGGTAATGGAAATCACAAACCTGGGTAATACATTTTTATATAAAAGAAATATGCACTTACAAATCTTATAATCTTAAGGTAAGACTTATAATAGAGTTTAATAATAATCCATTATACGGATAAGACGTGTGTGCGCTTTCTATTTTATTTTTATGATGGTCATGGGATAATGAGGAGCAAGACAAACTTCCCGCTTGTAGTGCAGTATCTTTATTTCATGTAAACCAAAACAAAATTGAAAACGTAAGTAATTATGGTATTAAAACAGTTGACATTCATCCTGAAGATTTAACCTCAAATTACCTACACAATGTCTCATTCAGACAGGTTGCTATTAATTGTAGTAGACTTATTCATGTGTGAGTGCTTCAGGATGCTAATATGTCCATTGTTGACTTCCCTGTCAATCCAACCTGGATGGTGGGTATTCATGCACCACTTCAGTGACACCCACAGACCAGGTCTAACCCAGAACCAAATCCTTGGACCCAAAGCGAATTCTTGAAAAGGAACACAGAATACTGACCAGCTCAGGAGCTATTCAACTTTCAATATCTGTATTTCCATAGAAATTGATATACTTAATTTTTGTTCAACCCAGAATTCAGGAGTGGCTAACTGTGGCAGGTATAATGGAAGGGTGGAATTCAAGGTAAGGGTCTTGTATACAAATGCATTGTCAAAACCTATATTTGTTCCTTTTTTAATATACTAGTTGCTGGATCAATCCACCATTATTCCTTGAAGTGATTGGGCCATTTTAATGCGAGGGAGTCAAAAATAATGTATTAACGATTTTGGTAGGTTGCACAGCAGCATGATTGTATATGAAATGTAATAGATTATAAGCTGCATTTTATTTTCTATTCTAAAAAAAGTTTTCCGAGTGTAATTCTTTAAAATATATATTTTTTAAATATTTGTTCAGTAGTATTCAATACAGGCAATTGTTAAATGCTGCTGTTACGTAATCTTTCATGTAAGCATCTTCTTAGACACATTTTAAAGGGCACTATAATGCCCTATGAGAGGGAGATGTTTTAAATAAGAATGTTATTCACTGATGGTAATGTGAACGGTTTAAAAGGACAAGCCCTCCTGCAGAAGCATACAGCTCTGTAAAAGAATGGAGCCCTACAAAGAAGACCAATTCCCCATGAAAGTCCAATATCTAAAGGTTGTGTTTTTTTTACTTTCAAAAAGCTTTTTCTTCAGTATAAAGTTTATTTATTCAAAATAATCATGTAAAAATAAAATAGTATCACAAAGGTCTTTTTCATTGAATTCATATTTAAATCCGTGTATCAAACTGGTACTTGGGTTTGTCCCGATATTACACTACACTTTTATGAAAAATTGCGGTTTGCAATGTCAAATTTTTAAAATAGTCATGGGTGGGGATAGGGTTTTCCCCTTCTTGCCTGGCCTCCTCCATGAGTGGCAGGAACTTAATATCTTCACATAGTTTTTTTTTTTTTTTTTTTTTTTTTTTTAACCATCCTTATGAACTTTAAGCTATCTAAACAAGCACAAGAGAAAAGCTCATTAGGAACACTAGATCACATGCCCTTTTTTTTTTTCTTCTCTCCTTCAGTTCACAAAAAGGCACTAGGCAGTATGAAACTAAAGAGTTTTTGCTAAATTGTCTGTAAAAGGGGTATATTGTTCATAAAAGTATATTTTCCAATTAGCAAATATCAAACTGCAACAAAGCGGATTGTTTCAGAAATGAGCACACCGGATGCAACACCAAGAGAAATACATTTGGCATGGATGAGTGGAAGGGAAGTAAAGCGACCATAAAGATGCTCATGTTGGGCTTAGATTGAGTAAATTCATTGAAGTTCAATAATTGCGAGAGAGAAGCATATTTTGATTCAGTAGGGGCATATTTATGTATTATGCTTTAGTAGGCACATTTAACTGTGCATCCCCAACGCCACTTTTAGAACTGCGCCATTCCCCTTGCTAGATCTCAAATTCTAGGTGTGTGTGTGTGTGTGTATATATATATACAGTGAGGAAGTGTCGGGTACAAATAGCAGTGTATTTCATATGCGCACATTATTCCATGGCACTGCACCAACATATTCATGTAACCTGCTGCCGTGGGTCTCAGGCGCCTAGGTAGAAACCCACTACTTGGTACAATTAGGCAATATTCTGGTTAAAATGTAAGTTTGTCATGAGAAACTTGCAGGACCACTGTAGCATGGTAAAAATATCACATACATGTGAACTATGTAAAAAAAATAACATGAACAGGAATGTAAGACAGGAGATATAAGATTTCCTATAAAAATGGTTTTATTTAGATGACTTTGTGTCATAGGGGATTCCATCTTAGCCTATCTGCAGCTTGAGAGGAAGGATTCACATGGGCACCTATTCTGCCATTGAATTCTATTAAGTGTGAAGAGGACACTTTCAACCGCATTGAATACAGGGCATTGTTGTTCTTTATTTGTAACATGCAAACATATTCTGTAGCACTGTACAGGGATTAAGTACAAATCAAAATAGTTTTAACAAATTGCAAAGAATGATGTACACTGTGTTTTCCCTAAAGCACCAACAATATTGAAAACTTGCAAACTTAGTCGTAAGGGTGTGGGTGTGGTACAGGCGGGTGATGGATGTATTGTGCATATTAAGACTGGAGGTGATGAGCTTCTTTAAACAGATACATTTTAAGTGAGGTTTTTGAAGGATTTGAGTACAGTCTAGTGGAGCGAGGCAAGGAGTTTCAGAGAATAGGAGCAGTACAAGCACTCCTGGAGGTGGAGTGAGGAGGTGATAAGAGTAGGATAGAAGAAGGTAGTCAGCAAAGTGAAGAGGGCAGGTGGAAGAGTATTGAGATGAGAGCAGACATAGGAGGGTGTGCATTATTGAGAGCTTTATACATTTGGTCACAATTTTTTTATTTTTTTTATTCTGGAGGCCATGAGATGCTAGTGGAGTGATTGAGAGGAGCTGCAGATACTGAGAGTTGAGAATGGAAGATGAGTCTAGCAGAGGCGTTCATTATGGATTGGAGTGGGGACAGATGGGTGATGGGGAGGCCAGCAAGGCGAGAGATGACAATAGAGTGAGATAGCATTTTACCTGTGTCTTGTGTGAGAGAGTGACATATTTTAGAGATTTTATTTAGGTGAATATGTGATATGTGAGGGATGAAAGAGAGGGAAGTAGGACCCCAAGACAACAAGTCTGGTGGCAGTGATGATGGCATAAACGGTGAGAGATTTGAGGAGTGGAAGCTGTGGTAGAGGGTGGAAAGATTAACAGCTCAGTCTTTGACACATTGAGTTTCAGGCAGGCATCCAGGAAAATATGGTAGAGAGGCAGTTGGAAACTTGAGATAGGAGAGGGGGCTAGTTCTGGTGGTGAGAGATAGAATTGAGTATCCTCTGCATATAGATGATATTGAAATCCAAAAGATTTTGTTAGGGTACAACAGGAGAATGTATAGATTGAAAGAAGATGGCCTAAGACTGACCCTTGGGGTATGCCAGTGGGCAAGGCAAGGTAGAGGAGCCACTAAATCCTCTGTTTTCTAGATGAGGTGTAACCATGAGCAGTGTCACGGATGCCAAAAGAGCTGAGAGTTTGGATGAGAAGAGAGTGGTCAACTGTGTCAAAGGCAGCAGAGATTAAGTAGAATTACAATGGAGAAATTACCTTTTGGCAGTGAGCAAGTCTTAAGTGAGAGCTGTCTGTGGAGCGTTGGGCTTGGAAACTGGGTTGAAAGGAATCAAGTAGGCAGTTGGGGGAAATACATTGGTTAAGGCAATTGTAAACGACACCATCAAAACGTTTTAGGAGCCGTGGGAAGTAGAGCGATAGGGTGGTAATTAGATGCATAAGCTGCTGGATCAGATGAGGGTTTCTTAAGAATGGGTGTAATTCTGGTGTGTTTTTTTTTTTTTTTTTTTTAAAGGTACTGGAAACTTTGGGTAGAGAGTAGAGGGATCAGCTGAGATGGAATAGAATCATGTTGACAAGTTGTAAGATGAGGGGTTGATAGAAGACTAGATACATCATCAAAGGAGTTCAGGGTGGATATGGGATTGGGGAGGGATGAAGGCAGGGTACTATCATTTTTAGGGGAAGGGTGAGTTAGGGCCACATTGAGAGGAAAGTTTGTTACAGATATCTTCAACTTCGTTTTTTAAAGTGGCTAGCAAAATCTTCAGCTGTGAGACAGAAAGGGACGGAAGGTGGTGGAGGCAGAGGAGAGTGTTGAATGTGTCAAACGTTTGGGGTTGGAGGCCAAGTTGGATATTAATGAAAAGTAGCTCTGTTTGGCGAGATTGAGGGCATAGTGATAGGAGCAGGTTTTATCTGATTCCACCACTTTTCCCACTCAGCCCAACACTAACAAAATCCATCATTAAAGCACAACTGATGAAAACAAGAGGAATTAGTTGGTATTGATTTTAAACTGTAAAATATTTTGGATGCTATCAAGTCAAGGACTTTAAAATAGCATATTATAAATATGACACTTCAGTGGACCTTTAGTGGATATAAAGCTAAACATGTCATCTTTTGTAATAGATAAACATGTTCTTTTAAAGGTCTGCTAGAACATTTGGATTTCAGTGTCCCTTTTTCTATTTTAATTTACGTAGGGCATGTTGCCTTCAAAGCAGAGAAGCCAATCTCTTTGACCACTGAAGCTTCAAGGAACTGATACACCAAGTAGAGCTTTGTTTTTGGGAGCTCTGCCATTACCACATTCTATAGTTAATGATGTGTCATCAAACTATTCATTTCCTACTTTAATTTGGCAAGAATTATATACAGTGAGTGTGCCACCTGACCCTGGAATGTATAAATGCTTTTTACAAGAATTAATTAAATCCATTCAGCGTCCTATTAAACATGCACAGAAAATAGTCAGTGTTTTGTTACACTTCCATAATTCAAAATCCTGCTTTTCAACACATTTGATATTTTCCTTTCTATTGCTTCTTACAAATTGGCACACTGATATCTAGCACTTTGCAGCTCCAACATCTGAAGACATAAAAAAGGCAATTTGATATATGTTGTATTTTTATTTTGCTTAGAACTGCAGTTTTTAGGGCTTTACAGAATGAAAATGAACTTCAATACTTTGGCCTATAATGTTATAAAGTATTTGGTGCTTAATGTGGGGCAGTTTTTCCACCTTATTCAGCGTAAGTCTGTTTGTATATTTTTCTATTTTTTTAACTGGACAAAATTTAAATATATGAAATCTATAAGACCATTTTAGCCCCATGAGTGCCTTTTGCTGTTTTGAGGCACTGGATTCGGCAATAGGAATTACTGTAATTTCTAGAAACATTTTGTTCAAGAATAGTTCCCTTTTAAGGAAGGAGCTGATTTCTTATCCATACCAATATGAAAGCAGATAAGCAAATCTGCAATTGCTGCTCCCACCACAGCATACTAGTACAAAATAATAAATGAAAGGCTATATTTTTTTTCTTAACCAGCATACTAATTTATAAAGTAAGAGATAAAATCCAGTTATTATTAATTTTAAAATTAATTTTAAAATTTACTGGGCAGACACAAAATCTGATTTGCATTCAGTATAACAAACATAGATCCTTTGACAATTGTTTGACACATACAAACAGAAATAAAGCCAATGTTATCATGCAAGGACCTCAGTTATGTGCTGATATTACCTAAAGGTATCTATTACTGTTTAAAATAACTAAACACCTAGCTCTGCAGAAACAGTGGTGAAATATTGGGATCTACACAAATCAATGTAATTGTTATTTACCAATACATATACGTTTGAGATACAGAAACATAAAAATGCAAATTGATACCACTGTGATGTTCAGAAGCTGGATGCAAGAATACAACCAATACAAGGGGCCCATCTGCCTTCACCCTTTCAGTGGATGGTCAGATGAATAATAATTTGCATATATACATTTATGTGGTAAAATTAATGGCTTCATTGTGAAGGCATGTTTTTGGAATGCTAGATCTTCTTTGCCTCATAAGAAAACATTGAGTTTTCACAAATTCTTTCTGCACTTGAATCTTTTGCACAATGACAAGTCTTAAAATTAAAAAAAATATGACAAATGTTACCAATTATTACTAATACTTTACTAATCTTGCATTTTGTTTGCTGAGGTGACAGGCAATTGGTTGTTAGTGCCTCATTACAGGTAATCTGCATGATTGCAATGGCTTCCATTAGGGGGAGAAATAAGACGGCGAAGTTTGCCATTTAATAGTGTACACCTTAAACTACCGGTATGTGGTTGGCACAAATCACAACTGCATGATCTTTGGTGGTCTTTACTAAGGAAACCAGAATATACTGTATGTAATGAATATTCAGGCCTTCAAGGTGTAGTGACTTCTGCTAGATTGTGCAAGCTTTAGGATCAAAATAACAAAAGCCTCATGGAAAACTCACTGTAATATGACTTCAGTTATTATTTAAAGCTAATTATTTGTAATTCATTAATAATATTTTATACTTTAATATAGATCACATAAATACACAGAAAATTTAGTGATTGTTAATAAAGAAGTTACACATGTTTATATTCTACCTCCCTACCAATGTTCACAGGGACCACTTTTGAGATCCAGACCATTTTTAACAGAGTAACACAACTAACATGAATAGAGTACATTTTAAAGTTTATCAATACATCAATCTATAACTGTGACTAATGGTAGTGGTACATTTTAAAATGTTAGGCCCTCCTCATCCCTCTATTCCACAAGACTGACAGATACATCTGGTACCAGCTGTTGAGAGCTGCAATTTTTATCGGTGGTTTCTAGAAATGAGTAATTAAAGTTGAGGGGTACTTCCTACCATTTTTGCCAGATTCATACTCTGTTGAGTGATGCCTAGTGATGGCTGCACAGATAATATCTCAGAGAACCTTATTATATATAGGGAATGTGAAATATGACTCCTAGCTCTGGTTATAGTTATATGGAGTACATTATGTTGTCCACATGGATGTTCATGTTGCTATATTACAGTGGTTCTGTTCCTATTTTTTATTTATTTTTTTGCTTTTCTTCATCCAGGTGCTGTTCTGCCTTACCAGAGCTGGACGCATCCACAAAACTTTTTTGCAAAGTATGAAAGCATGCACATTCAGTATAACAGGCCTCCATTTCCATATCTGGAATTAAAGTTTTATATAGAAGTTTCTCTCATTTTAAATGTTCCCCAACAAACTGCCACAGATTTGTAGAAAAATACAGTGGATATAAAAAGTCTACACACCCCTATTAAAATGTCAGGTTTCTGTGCTGTAAAAAAATGAGACAAAGATGAATCATTTCAGAACTTTTTCCACCTTTAATGTGACCTATAAATTGTACAACTCAATTGAAAAACAAACTGAAATATTTTAGGTGGAGGGAAGAAAAAAGGTTGCATAAGTCTGCACACCCTCTTATAACTGGGGATGTAGCTGTGTTCAGAATTAATGCAATCACATTCCAAATCGTGTTAAATAGGAGAAGACGACGAGAAGAAAGCTGGTTTGGGAGGCTACCAAAAGGCCTACAGCAACATTAAAGGAGCTGCAGGAATATCTGGCAAGTACTGGCTGTGTGGTACATGTGACAACAATCTCCCGTATTCTTCATATGTCTGGGCTATGGGGTAGAGTGGCAAGACAAAAGCCTTTTCTTACGAAGAAAAATATCCAAGCCAGGCTACATTTTGCAAAAACACATCTGAAGTCTCCCAAAAGCATGTGGGAAAAGGTGTTATGGTCTGATGAAACCAAGGTTGAACTTTTTGGCCATAATTCCAAAAGATATGTTTGGCTCAAAAACAACACTGCACATCACCAAAAGAACACCATACCCACAGTGAAGCATGGTGGTGACAGCATCATGCTTTGGGCCTTTTTTTCTTCAGCTTGAACTGGGTCCTTAGTTAAGATAGAGGGAATTATGAACAGTTCCTAATACCAGTCAATATTGGCACAAAAGCTTCAGGCTTCTGCTAGAAAGCTGAACATTAAGAATTTCATCTTTCAGCATGACAACGACCCAAAGCATACATCCAAATCAACAAAGGAATGGCTTCACCAGAAGAAGATTAAAGTTTGGGAATGGCCCAGCCAGAGCCCAGACCTGAATCCGATTGAAAATCTGTGGGGTGATCTGAAGAGGGCTGTGCACAGGAGATGCCCTCACAATCTGACAGATTTGGAGTGTTTTTGCAAAGAAGAGTGGGCAAATGTTGCCAAGTCAAAATGTGCCATGCTGATAGACTCATACCCAAAAAGACTGAGTGCTGTAATAAAATAAAAAGGTGCTTCAACAAAGTACTAGTTTAAGGGTGTGCATACTTATGCAACCATATTATTTTATTTTTATATTTTTTCTTCCCTCTACCTAGAAGATTTCAGTTTGTTTTTCAATTGAGATGTATAGTTTATAGGTCACATTAAAGGTGGAAAAAAAATCTGAAATGATTTATCTTTGTCTCATTTTTTTACAGCACAGAAACCTGACATTTTAATAGGGGTGTGTAGACTTTTTATATCCACTGTATGTATTATATTGAAAATCTCAGTCTACTTAGACATTTTTGTGCAGCTGTGCAAAATCCTGATTTCCACACCCCCATATTGCTTACTTTACCAAAACAAACTAGTCTATAGCAGTTAAGTAAAACAACCTAGCTATGTTAATCACCCATCCTGAAAATATTATGAGAGAATTGTTACATGTGACTGCTGCAAGCCAGAGTCGAAAACTACATTGATTTTTGCATGGACAAAAGATTATGAGATATTCAGTTAGATATTTACACCACTTTATGTATCACTTACAAATCAGGGCAGTGCCGTAACTTAAAAAAGATGGAAAAAATATTACGGGTACTAAAGACCCCTCGAAAATGGTTTTAAAATCATTATGGAGTGCCACAGCAGCAGTTAAAGAGACTGTGTAGCACCAAAAACAATAGAAAAATATAAAAGTTCATCATTATTTGACACCTAACAGTCCAATGTAAACATATGTATAGTTAAAAAATATGATATTTTTATATGTTTCGACAAAAAGGGTAGGGAGGGAGAAAGCTCACCAGCACCTAGTGTAGATCTTTCACATACAAGGGCACATAGATCAATAGGTGGATGTTATTGCACTGGACTCTCACCTGGAGTGACCTCAACAGTATTTGAAGGTCCTTATAGGAGATTCCCCAGGATTATACAATCGTGATAAATACCTCTGTCTCAATGTCCTTTGGGGGTGATGGTGTGCAGTGTGTGTCCTGTGCCACCTGAACGTGTGTCTTATAATATCGAAATCCGTTCTGTGCCGATATATATACATAAAATACTGTGGTATGTATATTTAATATGATATAAACATACTATAAACGGTAAATGGTTTTGATGGAGAT
Organism: Discoglossus pictus; assembly: GCA_027410445.1. NCBI lineage: Eukaryota > Metazoa > Chordata > Amphibia > Anura > Alytidae > Discoglossus > Discoglossus pictus. The sequence continues at coordinate 70,327,843 of CM050165.1, forward strand.
AATAAGCCATGTAGATAATTTAAGGCAATACATGTCCTTTATTGATCTCTAGGAATTTAATATACAGCTTCAAATTGATCAAATCAATAAGCAGTATATGATAAAAGGTTCAGTACAAGTACAAATGTTTTAACATGTAACTGATAGATGTGTTTCGATGCCGTTGCCGGCTTCCTCAGTATCACAAAGGAGAGCGACAAAACACATTGAGTATAATATCACTACAACAAGAGTTATTTTTTTGACTGGTCCTGAGCGCTTAGCTGTTAACTGAGATTTAACAATCCCAGCATTTCTTATTATTATATTTGTTTCATTATACAACATCAAGGGTACCATACAAAACAGTACTCAAGGGATTAATACATATCCGGAAACCACGTGTACTAGGAACAAATGCTCTAATGCATTGTCTATTTTGTGCATATATGTTATATGTATATAAACACAATTATATATTAAATCTATAATTACATTTATCACATATATTTAATTTAAATAAATATACATGAATAAAAAAAGATTATATATATATATATATATATATATATATATATATATATATATTGATTTATTTCCGCAGTTACAGCGCTTGTTCTCATTTCATTATAATAATCATGACGTTCTCATTTTCTATTGGTTCCTAGATTGCTCAGGGATTCTCATAATGGAAAATGCAAAATGTAATAAAGATGGTTAACTAACTGGTTTGAAACTGCCTTAACATAAGTTGCTCTTGTGTGGTAAAGCATAATGAAAAACAATTCAACATGCATGTAAGTGAAATGGAGTGTGCCAATTATTCTGTTTAATTACATCAAGAAATCTGTATTCTAGAGAAGACATGATGATGCGAGTCCCAGATAACACAGTAGAAATTAAGCAAATAGACCAACATTGAACCAATGACCATATTCAACCAAAGCACAAATGCTCCTTTTTCAGTCTCCATAACTAGTTACACCTCTGGATTGGAGTATGCATGCCATATATTAATTGGGCGCTGAACTACATTTTGTTGTAGAGCCAAAATTTGCTGAAACCTAATTGTAGGCAGATACAGTAAGTTTAATGAATCATTTGGCGTCTCATTCAGTTGCTGTGATTTTCAGATCCAAGCTCGCAAGTGGAAATTGAAGTCAAATTTGCTATTCAATTGGTGTCTTTTTGCAGGCTCGGATCGGGTTACGAGTTACGAGCTTGAAAAAATGGCAGCCGTCCAACTTAACTTACACCATCCAGAAGCCTTTGATGTGTCACTTTTGCAGGGCTAAAATCGTAAATCGCTATTCAATTGCTCTGATTCCCCGAGATTGCAAACAAATCCACACTCGTAAATCGCAAATGTAGGAGAAAATCTTACATGTACTCGAGAGGACATGAAAAAGGGGTTAAACACCAATTTGTAGCACTGTAAATGCATATAAAACTGTAATCCTGCACATTAGAATTAATTGCACAACAGTCTAAAGCCTGCACAACTGCAGGAAATAAGTTTTATTTGTATGTGTTATTTCGGGGTTAAATGATCTTGGGTATCAATGACTTAATAAATATAAGGCCACCCACATGGACTAGAAAAGTATTGGCATTCATTTTCATAATTCTTCATTTACAAGGTTTTGCGAGCCTGATTGATTGACTCGTAACCTCCATGTTTTACTGCTGTAGTTATGACAGTCTCATTTTCTATTGGCCGATTTGAAATGGGCGGTTACTTGCTCGCTGAATTGATACGTTCCCATCCACAACAGCTCCAAACCAGTGCATGGTCTACAAAGCTAGCTTTAGGATCGCAACTCGCGACCTGGAGCAATTGAATAGCTTCCGCAAACGGAGTCCAACGGGAGCCCGCAACTCAATCGCAGACATGCGGCCGTCTGCGAACGAGTTGCGGGCTTGGAATTGAATGTGGCTCATTGTATTTTCTCCTTTTTCTCCTTTCAACTGCATTCTCATGATTTTCTTTATTCTCCTCACTTAATAATAATAATATTTGTCTGGGTTATTGACTTCCAACTGAACATGGAGGAAAATAGTCTGTCTAAACAAAAGAAGAACGTGGGGTCAGAATTTGTAATATTAGAGATTCTGACATTTGGATGTACCTTGCTTAGAAGCTTATCAAGTTATACTTATGTGATACTTCCATGCAAATATTTCTGCGTATTCTATAGTCGCAAGTGTTTTTCAAATATGAAGGCGTCATTTAAAGGCCCCCGTCTTCAAAGCAGAGGCTCCATGGGATTTTGTTACATCCCTGCTTCCTACTTTTGACAATATCAGAATTTTTAAAATCCCTAACATTTCTGTGACTATACAGGATAGGAGAAACCACCACCAAGTATAATAACAATCTCGCTTAAGGAACCATATACACTTCATTTGGCTGGGCAAGAGCCCTTGGCGCAAAAATCTAAATAATAAAATAATTCTGAAAAGAACTAGATATGAGGCTATCCAACTAAAATCCCACAGGTTATCTTTATTAGACTTATTCTGGAAAATTCAACCCAAGCCTGGAATCCTTTTACCTGCAAAACGGTGTATCCTGAAGCCGGTGGAGTAATCAAGAGCGTTTTTATTTTAGGACCGTGGATATTGTATAGTGGCTATAGCTCCTTTAGGGAATTTGAAGTTCTAGTGACAATGTTACACAACTAGTGTGCTAGAAACAGTAATGTGCATAGGTGTATCTAAATTAATTGAAATATACATATTGCAAATTGGCAGGTTTATTTCCTTGCCCAATAGAGTCTACCATTCGTCAATGTGGCAGTAAGAATTTTAATCCTCTGAAAAACAGAACAGACAGCCTGAGCATTATAATTCCCATCTTGTAGCTCCTGTGAGTACTACTTTAGCATGACAATGACATCCTTCATTCAGACTGCCGCCATTCCTTCAAATGTATTACATTTCTGTGCATGAAAAAAATAACATCCGGATTATTTATTTTGGCAATTATACAGCAAACGTTTAGTTTCAAATAGAAATGACTGATTTTATGCCTCATATTTACTTTTTTGCCTTTCCTGTTTCATGCTCTCATTCCAGTTTTCATTTATCAAATCATACATAGGAATGACATATATTTTTATGATGCAAAGGAAAATGAAAGCATGCAGATACGGCAATAAAACATGCAAGAACACTTTAATATACTGACCAGGCTCTGGAACACAAAATATATAAGTATCACCGAGAGCTCTTCAGTTTCAGGAAACGCCTGCACTGTTACATATTCAAGTTAGTAACCTGAGTAAAACTATTTTAATAATATCCACACTTCTGTGCTGGAGGTGGATCTTAGCTTAGCAAAAGTGCAAGCAACACAGTTTGGGATAGGAATTTGGAAATTCTTTGACTGACAGCTTTCATAATCCCACATCAGCTACTGACTTTCAAAACAGACATAATGAAGATATGCAGACTAACGTCTCGGAGTAGACAGCTTCCAGACTGTATATTCTTAAAGATTTTACATAGTCATTAGATAATATAGGTGAGGTTCCCAAACTGTGGTCAGTGGATCACATGTGGTCAATGAGCTACACTCAGGTGGTCTACTGTGAAACTAAGATTACAAAAACAAAAAAACATAAAAATGCATAAAAACAGTATTGAAGTGCTAATATAGTAGTACAGTAGCACACCTCACTACATCTTGTCTCTAGATACACACCACATTGCCCTTACTCCTCTGACCATTATTTATCCATCATTATAACCTCCTCCCATGCTACAGGACTTTTCAAGAATACCCCCCCATTCTTTGGAATGTTTTACCTTGCATAGGCTCCAGATAATCAAGAGTTCTTTTAAAACCCACATGTTAAGAGAAGCACAACACCTCCTTAACGTCACAGTTTCATGTAACTTTATGCTTTCTGGTTCTCATATCTCTCCATCCATGACGCTATAACAATGATCCATCCAGCAGTTCCCTTAGAGCCCTAGAGAAGGGCCCTCAACTACTCATGTACCAATTGCATATACATGTATGCCCTGTCTTGACTTATTTATACTGTCTTCAAATGTATGTTAACATGTTATCCGTTGTAAATTGTATCAAAGTGCTACATAATCTGCTGGTTCTCTAAAAATAAAATCTAATATTAATAATTACATTTTTATAATGGTTTAGACTATATTCCAATAAATCACAGAATGCTATAACTGCTAAATAACAGGTAAAAAGATCATTAGGTGGTCTGTAAAGACCTCCCTGGATTCTCTCTTGCTCCCTTCTTGAATATAGGTATCACATCTGCTTTTCTCCAGTCATCTGGTAGCGAACCTGTGTTGAGTGAATCTTGAAAAATTAGATGGTTTGGCTCTTACAAAGCCAAGTTCCCTCAGTACCCTTGGTTGTATTCCATCAGGACCCGGGGCTTTATTAGCATTTCTTTTTTCCAACCTCTTTTGCATTTCTTGCTGTGTTAATCAATTATTTAGTGATGGTAGTGTAGCCCCATTATGTTGCAGTGTCCTAACCACTGGTACCTCCCTTGTGTATACAGAACAAAAAAAACTATTTAGCTCATCTGCCTTTTCCTGGTTACTATTTATCAGACGGCCTGTGTCACACTGTAATGTTCCTATAGCTTCCTTCCTGGCCTTCTTCCCATTAATATACTTAAAAAAATACATTAGGGTTAGTCTTACTCCCCTTTGCAACTAGCTTTTCATTTTCTATTTTAACCAGTCTAATAGCCCTTTTTGCAAGCCTTGTTGATTTCCTTTTACTTGCGTAAAGCATTATCTGTTCCCTCTTGTTTGTCCATTATGTGTCAAAGCTTTCATGGAAAAGACATACTTCCCCATAGTGCTGGTAAATCTTGTATTGCATGAATTAATTTAATTTTGCTATTTTTTGTGTCCCCTATTCATTTAATCTGGGGGGAATTGTCCCTCCAATACCACACCATTCCTACACCCCTGTAAGCTAGCATGTCAATTTCTGTTCCTTGGTGGATATTGGCCTAAACGCTCTGAAGCCAGTGGTATTTTGAAGCTTTGGAGTATGATACAATAGGCAGGATAAAGAGAACGTGAGGACATTGGTAGTTTAGTAAAAAAAGATGTCATAAGAAAAATCTGAAATGTTATATAGTACATATGGAGGGACTATACCACCTTTGCTATATGTGCACTTGAGAGTTGTAGTGAATGTTCTCATCCAGATTGCTTAATGTTCCTATCTGTAGAACTACATTATAAGCCAAGAATACAATAAATAGTATAAAACTCCTATAAGTTTCTGCAGATATTTTTTGCTGTGAGTTCAGGACAGGGGCACGGTAGACTTCTTCAGACACCTTTAAGCACACACAGCTGTGTATGCTACTGTATATTAGAGTCAAAGGACAGCTACTAAAAACACACAGCTGTGTATATCACTGTGTATGTGTGATTAGCTGAACACAACACTTGTTGTCCTCTATGTGTACAGTATTTCCCATTAATCCCTGGATGTTAAAAACTAGTTACAGTTGTATGAAACTTTATGCCAGTAAACCAGTCACCTTCATATGAACCTAATATTTGTTTCAAGAAAAATGGTACTTACTTGTAAAGTTTGTAACTAATAACATTAAGTACTGTGTAAGCCAAGTCAAACATTTTTGGGGAAAATTAGAATCAATTTGTCTTGTTTACATCAGTTCTTTAGCGCTCATTTCAGCCTGAGTCCCGCCTGTTTCCATGCCTCAACTGCTCACCTCACTTTGAGAGGCTCGCAGGAGCGCCTTCCACGCTCATTTCAGCCAAAGTCCTGCGTGTTTCCATGCCTCAACTGCTCACCTCACTTTGAGAGGCTCGCAGGAGCGCCTTCCACGCTAATTTCAGCCAAAGTCCTGCGTGTTTCCATGCCTCAACTGCTCGCCTCGCTTTGCAAGGGTCACAGTGCAATGAGCGCCTTCGGCAATAATAGTCCTTATGTACCCGCATGGGAAGTTAGAGTTAGGGACCTTGGAGGTGCTCACATGGGGGATTGGAATAGGCTCTTTTGGGGTGCGTATGGACTGTTTGGGTCATAGGAATAGTATCGTAGACCATGGGGGTTAGGTTGGGGGTGGGGGATTGCCTCTTAGGTGATAGGACAATCATAGATAGAGAGAATCCTGGGTCATTTCCCTCTTCAAATTCGCCAAAAATATACCAGCAGTGGCAGCAGCTTTGCCGCCCACCAACTGCTAGATGGTGCTGGCGATTTTCAGTGCCCATACCATAGAGTTAGGGTTAGGTAAACTTTCAATGTTACGGTGAGGGTTAGGGTTAGTTTGAAGGTTAGGGTAACATCAGCAGCGCTTCCAAATATCCACAGCTCGATGCAGTGGCTACTTTTTGGCACTGCAGCTGTCAGTGCTGGCGAATTTACAACAGGATAGATCTGAATCCTGGGGGACCCCAAAACAAGCTTTATTAGAGGAGGAGGGGGATAGGAGGAGGGGTCCAGAAAGCCCCACACATACAAATGTTTATCTAGATCGATGAAGCAACCAATATTTGTTATGCAAGCAATTGCCATAGAAGCCATGAAAAATCTGGCGTCCATAAACATCAACACATACACATTTGTCTCCCCTTTCATATTCTACACCAATGTATACAAGGTATTTACGTTGGCATTATGTTTAAAAAAAAAAAATTAGTCACTGTCATATTTAATATATGCAGACAGATGTAATACTTTGTATTATGTTAGAGTGAGCATGTGCGAGAATGGTGAGAGAAGAGGCTCATTGTATACACAAGCTGCAAAACAGCTTATATATATATATATATATATATATATATATATATATATATATATATATATATATATTCTAGTCACTTGCCCGTCAAAAATTACGGTATAATATAGTCTAAAAAATTGTGTCTTCTATTTGTGTGCCCTCTCTCTGTGTACCCTCTCTCTCTCTGTGTCCTCTCCATCTGTCTGCGTACCCTCTCTCTCTCTGCCCTCTATCTCTCCTTCTCTCTCCCTCCCTTCTCTTTATCTCCCCCCTCACCTTCTATCTCTCCCACTCCTTCTCTCTCTGCCTCTCCTTCTCTCTCCCCATCGTATTCTCTTTCTCTCTCCTTCTCTCTCTCCATCTCCTTCTCTATCTCTCCCTCTCCTTCTCTCTCCCTCTCCTTCTATCTCTCCCTCCCTTCTCTCTCTCCCCCTGCCGCTCCTTCTCACTCTCTCTCTCCCCTTCTCTCTCTCCCACTCGTTCTCTCTCCTTCCCTCCTTCTATCTCCCCATTCTTTCTCTCCCCTCCCTCTCCTTTACTCTCTTTCTCTCTCTCCTTCTATCTCAATCACTCTCCTTTTCTCTATCTCCCTCTCCTTTGTTCTCTCCCTCCTTCTCTCTCTTCCTCTGCTTCTCTCTCTCCTTCTCTCTCTTTCCCCCTCCTCTCTCTCTCTCTCTGTGCTTCTCCCTCTCTCCTTCTCTCTCTATCTCCCTCTTCTTCTATCTCTCCCTCCTCTCTCTCCTCCCTTTCCTTCTCTCTCTCCCTCTCCTCTCTCTCTCCTTCTCTCTCTCCTTCCCTCTCCCTCTTTCCCTCCTTCTCTCTCTCCTTCTCACTCTCTCTCCTTCCCTCCTTCTCTCTCCCACCCCTCCTTTGTTCTCTCTCCTTCTCTCCCTTCCTCTCTCTCCCTCCCTCTCCCCCTTCGCATTGTTCAGCACGCAACTAGCAAATTGTGAGCGTTACACACAAACTCGCAGTACAACAACTATATTAGCGACACAAACATAGAAAAATCTGGGGGGGAATTGTCCTCCCCCACCACCCCCATTTCCTACACCCATGCTTGCTCTAATAATGTTTTCACTTACTGTTATTTACTGTAAGGACATCTCCAAAGAATACTCCCCCAGTTGTAATGGGATTGCTATGCTTTTTATTTTTTTATTAAATAAAGTTTAAATTGCAACAATATCAAAACAATTTTCTTCACATTTTACAAATATAAAAAATGTAGACCAGTGAACAAATAACTCAATTTACTAAGCTGTCCAATACACCTTCAACTGCTTGAAAGTTTATTCAACAGCTTGAAAGTCTCTTAACAGATAGGAATCACCTTTCTGCTGGGGAGCAAAGTAGAAAATTACAGTCCTGATGACATGAATCACTGTTACCCAAGAGCAATTCCTTACAAAACACTGGTGGGACTGCTAAAAATCACTCCAGGAGTCAAGACTATATAAAAAAGAGCTTAAAGGCCCAATGTACTTCAAGAAAAATTTTTTGTGAAGTATGTAGCAAACTGGCAATATTAGCAACTGTGTAAGCCATGAACATAAAACTTTTTCTTTGGAAAATAAGAGCCCCATTCAATTGGAGTCTTTTTGCGGGCTACAAACGGGTTAGGAGTTTCACTTCCGCAAGAGTTACAATGGCTAAAATCCAAATTGCTATTCAATTGCTCACATTCCCCAAGGCTGCACTTACATTGAAACCCGTAAATGAGAAAGATAGCCCAAAATTCGAGGGGCACTTACGTATGCAACCACTAAACGTCCCCTCTGCTCCTAACCCCCCATGATGCAGGGGTCCCCGTCCCCATCACGTCCCCACATTAATCCCTTGCTGCAGGGGTCCCAATTGGCACCTAACATTAACACCCCTATGCTGCGGGATCTGCATCGGGAACCCCGCAGGGTCCCTTCCTTAACCCTTGCTATGGGGTTCTGATCTGGAACCCTGCAGCACGTAAAATTCAAATATCCCACCTTGCGCGTCCTTAAAGGACCTGCACTACAATTGTAATTAACCCCTGCCTAAAATTAACCCCATTACTCATGGGGCTCTATACAGACCCCAATGAACCACTAATTAACCCCATCAGTCCCATAAGGGTCTATATAGGACAATAATTAACCCTGAAATTAACAACATATGTGCCATGAGGGGCCTCCAGGACCCTCATGACACTAAGTCTAAGCACTACCCTACACCCTACAGTGGTTTTTATTTTATGTAATTTTTTAAATTGTAGGTGTTTCTTTTTTTTTTACTGTAATGCTTTTGTTATTTTCATGTAATTAGTGGTTTGTTATTGTAATGTGGGTGTTTTTATTTTTTGTACTTACTGGGGTGTTAGGGATTTTATTAGAGGGTTAGGTAGGTAGTGTAGGGGTTAATAGGGTAGGGTAGAGGTTAATAGGATAGGGGTTAATAGGATAGGATAGGTGTTAATAGGATAGGGTAGGGGTTAATAGGATAGGGTTTAATATGATAGGGATAATTAGGTTAATAGGATAGGGTTTAATATGATAGGGATAATTAGGTACAGTTAGGGTTAAATAGATACAGTTTGGGTAATTAGGTACAGTTAGGCTAATTAGGTACAGTTAGGGTTTATTGGGTACAGTTAGGGGTAATTAGGTACAGTTAGGGTTAAATAGGTACAGTTATAGGACTAGATAGGGATAACTGGGTCTAGATAGGTTTAAAGGGTTAGTGTTAAGGTTAATTAGGTATGGTGAGGGTTAAACAGGGTTAATTATTTAGAGGGGGCTAATTACATAGAGGGGGGTCAATTTAGATGTATTAGTTTATTGGGGTGGATAATAGTGTAGTGTAGGGTAGTGCTAAGACTTGTGTCAATTAATTCAGATCCTCAGATAGTTCTTTGCCATGAGGTGCCATGTTGAACTACCAGTGACTAGTATGAGAGAGTATGAGAGAGTATGAGAGCGATAACACCAAATTTAACACACCATTCACACCTGAGACCTTGTAACAATGTCAACCGGGGAGAGAACACCGGGGAGAGAAAATGGCTAATTGGGCCCAATTTGGACATTTCTACTTAAGGGAGTTCTCACTTTTGTTGCCAACGGTTTAGACATTAATGGTGTGTGATGAGTTATTTTGAGGGGACAGCAAATTTACACTGTTATACAGGCTGTACACTTACTACTTTACATTGTAGCAGAGAGTCATTTCTTCAGTGTTGTCACATGAAAAGATATAATGAAATATTTACAAAAATATGAGGGGTGTACTACTAGTGACTTGCCCGTCAAAAATGACGTCAATAAAATTGTAATAATAAAATTGTAATGCTGGCTATGCTGTTTGCCACCTAATGTGAGCACCTTTGGCGCTCACTGCGAGCCTCTCCCCCTGTCTACTTCCGCCCTTGTGTCTCCTTTACCCCCTCCTCTCCCTCCCCTGTTTTTTTTTGCCTCCTCTCCCTCCCCTGTGTCTCTTTTTCTCCCCCCTCCCTCCCTGTGTCTCTTCCCCTGTCTCCCTCCCCTGTGTGTGCCCCCCTCTCCCTACCCTGTTTATGCCCCCCTCTCCCTCTCCCTCTCCAGTGTCTGTCCCCCCTCTCCCTCTCCCGTGTCTGTCCCACCTCTCCCTCTCCTGTGTCTGTTCCCCTCTCTCCCTCCCCTGTGTCTGTCCCCCCATCCCTCCCCTCTGTCTGTCCCCCCTCTCCCCTGTGTCTGTTCCCCTCCTCTCCCTCCCTTGTGTCTCCTTTCCCCCTCCTCTCCCTCCCCTGTGTCTCTTTCCCCCCTTCTCCCTCCCCTGTGTCTCCTCCCGCTCCACTGTGTCTCTTCCCCCGTCTCCCTCCCCTGTGTCTCCTCCCCTCTTGTGTATGTTCCCCCCTCCTCTCCCTTCCTTGTGCCTCCTTTCCCCCCTACTCTCCCTCCCCCGTGTCTCTTTCCCCCCTCACTCTCCCCTGTTTCTCCCCCCCTCCCCTGTGTCTCTTCCCCCCTCTCCCTCCCCTGTGTCTGTCCCACTCTCCCTCCCCTGTGTCTCTTCCCCCTTCCCCTGTGTCTATTCACCCCTATGTCTCCTCCCCCCCGTGTCTCTTACCCCCTCCCCTGTTACTCTTCCCCCTCCCCTGTGTCTCTCCCTCCCTCCCCTGTGGCTCTTCCCCCTTGTGTCTGTTTCCCCCCCACCCTATCCCCTTTTAATCTTCCTCCCTCCCCTCATCCTCCTCCTTCCCCCTTTCTCCCTCTCCCTGTCCCCTCACTTACCTTCATCTGCTGCTGTCCATCGAGTCTTCCGGTTGTCGGCATATGCTAATGACGTGATGCGTATGTGACGTCCCGGGTCCCGACACAGAAAACGCGATGGAGAGCAGCGCGATGAAGGTAAGTGAGGGGAGGGGGGGGGGTTATCGGAGGGGGGGGGGAAGGGAAGGGGGGGAAGGGAGGAGGATGAGGGAGGAGGATGAGGGGTAGGAGGGAGGAGACAATGGGGTGATGCGAGTCCTGAAGCTCCTGCTGCTGTCCATGGCGTCTTACGGCTGTGTCGGGACCCGGCATATGCTAATGATGTGGCGCACATGTGACGTCACAGCATTAGCATATGCTGGGTCCCGACACAGAAGACGCAATGGAGAGCAACGCGATGAAGGTAAGTGAGGGGTGAGGGGGGGTTAATCAGAGAGGGGGAAAGGGAGGAGGAGGGAGGAGGAGGTTGAGGGGAAGGAGGGAGGATACACTGGGGGTGATGCGAGGCTGGGGGCCTCGTGATGAGTGCCTCCAGCGCTCATAGCGAGTTCTCCCCTGGCAGGAACCAGGTAGTGCTGCAGGCCTCGTGGTTATGGGCCGCAGTTGCGTCCCTATAGGCCGCAAACGGCCCTACGGCCCTCAAACAGCTAACCTTGCAGTTGTGGCCCGTACTGCCTGTCCCGCGGGATGTAGGGGTCGTAGGGATGAGCGCTTATGGTATCACTGTTCACTGCAATACTCTGATTATTCAACTGGATTACTGGACATTCACAGCTACCTCACTCCATATATATATATATATATATATATATAGCCTTGCTGACTTCAACAAGTGTAGATATATTGTATCTACTATCTCTAGCCTGGATGTATATTAGTCATATACAGCTGTTTGTGAGATCAAAGACTTTATTATTTATGTCATATGGATTTCTTCCACTATAATACCTGTTGACTTACATACATTAGCCAGAACTATATGCTGTATCTGATTATATGATATTTGCAGCATTCCCATGTATTAGGCATGTGGAACTATTTAAAAAAAATATATGGAATCATTTTCTCAGTGAAATACTTGTAAGACAGAATTTCAGGAAGGGCAATGATCACAAATGTATATCTACAGACACAAATAGCTATTTGCAGTATGCTTCATGTGTTGCTGTGTCCGTGCAGTTTTCTAATTTGGCCTGTTAGAGAGGACCCAAATCAGTGGTGTAGTTTTACCTAGATTTACAAGGCCTAGGACATATTTTCATGGTGCAGTAGGCTGTCTCAGGTTGCTGGTGCAGAACTATCAAATCATGTGTGCACATACATTATATCTATACTAGCGACTTGCCCGTCAAAAATGATAGGGCAATAAAAAAGTGTTGAAATGCTGTTTGTGTCACAATGTGAGTGTACTGGGTGCCTCAACTATATAGACTCCTATAGCACACTAATGAACCCATGAGGGTCATCCAGGACCCTCATGACACAAAGTGTAAGCACTACACTATTTGAACTCGGACTCTTATGGGTGTCTATACAGACCCTCATCAGCCTCTATTTATCCCAATTAGTCCCTATTAGGGTATATAAAGACCATCATGGGAAAGTTAGAAGCCTAACATTAACCCCATAAGTGCTATGAGGGTCCTCCAGGACCCTCATGACACTAAGTACAAACACTATACTGCACTATATCCCCCCAATAAACCATTAAACTAAACTAACCTATTAACACCTGCACCACCTACCTACACTACCTACCTACCCACTAATAAACCCCCCACCCCACTAATTACAGAAAATAATAAAACCTAAGTCACAGAAAATAAAAAATCTACGTTACAAAAAATCAAAAATCAACATTACAGAAAATAAAAAAACCTAAGTCACAAAAAAAATCAAAAATCAACATTACAGAAAATAAAAAAACCTACATTACAACCCACCCCACTACAAAAAATAAAAATATATTACACACCTGAAAATGAAATACATACAATATATATACATTACAATACAATACAATACAAATAAAATAAAATATCCCCCTATCTAAAATACATTAAATCCTATTTAAAATACACACATACCACTCTATCTAACATACAATAAATCCTATCTAAAATACACACATACCCCTCTATCTAACATACAATAAATCCTATCAACATACACACATACCCCCTATCTAACATACAATAAATCCTATCTAAAATACACACATACCCCTATCTAAAAAATATTCAGTCCTATCTACATACAGACATACCCCCTATCTAACATACAATAAACCCTAAATCTAACCTAAAATAAAATAATTAAGACCACTTATTTTTGCAGATGTCCCCCTGTGAGCTAGGTTTTATTATTTTCTGTAATTAGTGGGGTGGGGGGTTTATTAGCGGGTAGGTAGGGAGTGTAGGTAGGTAGTGTAGTTGTTAATAGGTTAGTGTAGAGGGGGGTTAGTTTACATTTAATTGTTTATTGGGGGGGGGGTATAGTGCAGTGTAGTGTTTGTACTTAGTGTCATGAGGGTCTTTGATGACCGTCATGGCACTTATGTGGTTAATGTTAGTGTTCTAACTGGCCCATATGGGTCTCTATATAACCTTATGGGATTGATGGGGTTAAATAGAGGCATATGAGGGTCTGTATAGACCCCCTTGAGAGACTGTTAAATAGGATTTGATGGGGTTAAATAGGCTCAGTTAGGGTTACATAGGTACTGTTAGGGATAAATGTGTACTGTTAGGATTAAATGGGCCCAGGGTTGGAATAATGGGGTATAGTTAGGGTTAATAGTGTAGTGCTTACACTTTGTGTCATGAGGGTCCTGGATGACACTCATGGCACTTATAGTGTTATTACATGGGTTAATTAGTGTCCTATATAGACCCTTTTGGACTGATAAGGTTAATTATTGGCTTATGGGTGGGTGTATTGACCCCCACAAGTGACAGGGGTAATTAAGTGATTATGGGGGTCTGTATTGACCTACATGAGTTACAGGGTTAATTAAGGGATTATGGGGTCTGTATTGACCCCCATGAGTGACAGGGTTAGTTAAGGGATTATGTGGGTCTGTACTGACCCTCATGAGTGACAGGGGTAATTAAGTGATTATGGGGTCTGTTTTGACCCCCATGAGTGTCAGGGTTAATTAAGGGATTATGGGGGTCCGTGTTGGCCCCCATGAGTGACAGGGTTAATGAAGGGCTTATGGGGGTCTGTATTGACCCCTATGAGTGACAGGGTTAATTAATGGATTATGGGGGTCTGTATTGACCCCCATGAGTGACATGGTTAATTAAGGGTTTATGGGGGTCTGTATTGACCCCCATGAGTGACAGGGTTAATGAAGGGCTTATGTGGCTCTGCATAGACCCCCTATGAGTGACAGGGTTAATGAATGGATTATGGTGGTTTGTTTTGACCCCCATGAGTGACAGGGTTATTTAGGGGCTCATGGGGCTCTGTATAGAGCCCCATAAGTGATAGGGTTAAAAAAAAAATGTATCGAGGGTCCTTTAAGGACCTTTATGGTCCTTTAGGGACCCGCAAGGTGGGAAATTCGAATTTTGATTGCAGTGGGTGTCCCCGATCGCATGCAATCGGGGACCGCCACTGGGAGGATTATTGTGGGGTTAATATGGGGCCCCCCAGCATTGGGGGTTAATTTTCGTTGCCGGTGGGGGTACTTAAAGTACCCCAACTGCCTGCCTGAACTGTTTGTGTGCCGTGGGCCTTTTCAAATGCAGTGGGGGACACAATCCTGACCCCCACTGCAAGGGTTAATGTCGGGACAATGTCAGGGGACCCCCACAATGGGCTTAATGTGGGCACCTATCGGGGGTCCAATTGGACTCACTAACCAAACACTGCCATGAAGACTAAGGAACTCCCCAAACAAGTAAGGGACAATGTTGTTAAGAAGTACAAGTTAGAATTAGGTTACAAAAAAATATCCAAATCTTTGATGATCCCCAGGAGCACCGTTAAATCTATCATAACCAAATAAAAAGATCGTGTCACAAAAGCAAACCTGCCAAGAGACTGTCGCCCACCAAAACTGTCGGACCGGGCAAGGATGGCATTAACCAGAGAGGCAGCACAGAGACCGAAGGTAACCCTGGAGGAGCTAGAGAGTTCCACAGCAGAGACTGGAGTATCTGTACATAGGACGACAATAAGCCGTACACTCCATAAAGTTTGGCTTTATGGCAGAGTGGCCAGAAGAAAGCCATTACTTTCAGCAAAAAACAAAATGGCACATTTTGAGTTTGCAAAAAGGCATGTGAGAGACTTCCAAAATGTATGGAGGAAGGTGCTCTGGTCTGATGAGACTAAAATGTAACTTTTCGGCCATCGAAGAAAAAGCTATGTCTGGCGCAAACCCAACACATCACCCAAAGAATACCATCCCTACAGTGAAACATGGTGGTGGCAGCATCATGCTGTAGGGATGTTTTTCAGCAGCCGGGACAGGGAAACTGGTCAGAGTTGAGGGAAAGATGGATGGTGCAAAATACAGGGATATTCTTGAGCAAAACCTGTACCACTGTGCGTGATTTGAGACTAGGACAGAGGTTCAGCTTCCAGCAGGACAATGACCCCAAACACACTGCTAAAGCAACACTTGAGTGGTTTAAGGGGAAACATGTAAATGTGTTGGAATGGCCTAGTCAAAGCCCAGACCTCAATCCAATAGAAAATCTGTGGTCGGACTTAAAGATTGCTGTTCACAAGCGCAAACCATCCAACTTGAAGGAGCGGGAGCAGTTTTGCAAGGAGGAATGGGCAAAAATCACAGTTGTAAGATGTGGCAAGCTCATAGAGACTTATCCAAAGCGACTTGGAGCTGTAATTGCCGCAAAAGGTGGCTGTACAAAGTATTGACCTATTTATACTGCACACTTGGCACATTGCTGACACTTTCTCCTCAGGTCAGCAACAGTCCAACTGTACATTGTATGCTGCAGGAAAATCAAAAGAAATTGTTAGCTCTTCAGGATATTGATTGCTGGATATATTAATTAGAAATAGGTAAAGTATATTTATTTATGAATGAATGAATTATTATTGTAAAAAAAAAAATATATATATATACTGTATATACATATATAAAAAATACGCTAAATAGCATATTTTACACTGCTGTTACTTTATGAATACATTAATGCTTCACACTTCCTAATAAATTACTAATTAATTATTAACGTACATTAATTTAATAATTATTAATTAGTAATGGAAAATAAGGTGCTCAGAGGAGCAAAAGTACAAAAGGGGAGAGTCGCAATGAGTGCCGAAGGTACTCAGAAGAGCAAAAGCCTTACATTCTGTGGCAGCATTGCCATGGCTTCCAATTTTATTGCCGTCATTTTTTGACGGGCAAGTCGCTAGTATATATATATATATATATATATATATATATATATGTGTGTGTGTGTGTGTGTGTATATTTACTTCTGTAAATACAGATTGCACCTTCTGAAATGTTATATATACACATAAACACACACACTGATGCGGCTGTCAATACTTTAAAAAAAACTATTTGAGGGGAGATGATACCTAGTTGCAGAGTAAGACTTGAATGCAAGTTTTCAATTGCCAACAATTAGATAAAGGGGCTACATGGCCTTCAAAGCATGTAATCCACTCTTATTCAGTTAAAAGGTATCACATCTGCTCAGATTTTGTTGTGATTCTAGGACTAACATATATCATTCCTTACCAATATTAATAACTGTGTGGTAATCTTAGTATGGAGACATAGGGACCTATTAAATTCCCCAATTTGTAGCTCCTGAAGTCCGTGGCGGAGCCCGCAAAAGCTACAGCTATTAAATTAGCCTTTTTTAGCTACCCGCAAACGATCTGCGGGTTACAGGCTGAAAGACACAGCGGTTGCCAAAAACAGAACTCTGACCCAGCAAAGCCTTTGCTTTTTCAAGCCTGTAAATGTTACAATCGCAAATCGCTATTAAATTGCTAAATCCTCAAGCCCGCAATTGTTTTCACACCCATAAATGGCAAATTTTGTTAAAAGTCCCACAGGTACTAGAGAGACCCCGCAAGAGGGTTAAACCTCCTCCGTAGCACTGTAAAAGCAAATATAAACACACTACTGTATTTTAAATTACAGGGAAAGCGATGAAAGGTATTAAAATCAATCGCATAAATTCTCAAGCTTGCAAATCTGCAATAAAAAATATTTTTTTTCATGTTTATCTTCCGTGTTATATCAACCCCGGCAATCAATGTGTTACTACATGTAATAGAACTCTCATGGACTAGAATGTTATATTTATTGATTTTTTCATATTGCGTTATTTCTGAAATGCCGGTCCGATCGCAACTCAGACATCAAAAACCGTAGGTGATTGAAATCTATGTTTTAGTGATGTAATGATGAAGGTCTCTTTTACTATTGACTCCGTCCAAACCCGTAACTACGGGTTTGACTAATTTATCATGTTTACGCTACGTGCCAAGGCATGGTTTACGGATTTGTATTCCTGCCATGTTTTTGAGGCCTTTTCTAATTTAATCGCTCTGTAACGTCTGCAAATTTCAAGCCCGGAATTTAATAGGACCCATAATAAGCAGAAAGCCCTACCCTATCTCCAGCCATCTCAACTGGATACATATAGGAATAGGGAAGAGAGAGGAAGGCTGATTTTGCGTAACTTTCCATCACTTTAATTCAACTCACACGAAAGTCTCGACACCTTATGAAGTCCTGTGGTAATGGGTGAGTGACAAAGGATCAGGTGTGAAATCCACTGGGAGCTGTAGCCGTGAACCTGCACACAGGCGATGACTGAAACATTAGTGGAGCTTGGTGTCTTCCAGAGCAACTGAACAGCCATCTCCATAATTGCACTGCTCACGTCCAAAGAATGAGGAGGGGCTATTAAAGGTACTCCAAAAATGGCCTGCTTCACCTCACTCTTCTTAAGTATACCGCGGCTGGTGGGAAACCTACATAGGAAGACAAACAATAATAAAACTTAAGGTGGCACTGATTACCATTGGCACATGGAATGTGTGCATGCTACTGGACCACATTGCAGCAGATAGACCAGAGAGAAGATTAGTGCTTGTCACTAGAGATTGCACTCTACAACACTGACATTGTAGCCCTTAGCAAAACTCTATTTGCTAATGAAGGACAACTGTCTGAATCAGGTGGTAGCTACACATTCGTCTGGAGTAGCCACAGGAGCAATGAGCAAGACGAATTTGGAGTTGGCTTTGCCATCAAAAATTGTATTGTTCAGAAATGTTTTAACCTCCCTAAGGGTGTGAGTGACTGACTCATGACAATGTAGCTCCCATTTCAAAATGGAAATCAAGCCACTTTGTTCAGCGAATGCGTTCCCACAATGACCAACCCTGTGAATGTGAAGGATCAATTCTATGAAGAAGTCATGGTCCCGTGCTGCTAGGGGAACTTACTCAGTTGTTTCTGCTCTTGACAGAGGGGAGAGTTATCTGATCACTCACCTGCAGCAGGGATTACTGCCAGAAATGCAGTGTGGCTTCCACAAGAGATGTTGAACCATTGACATGATCTCCGCCGTGCGTCAACTACAGGAAATATGTCATCTACACAACTTTTGTGCATCTCACAAAAGCATTTGACTCTATCAGTCACCAGGAACTGTGGAGGATCATATCAAAATTTGGTTGTCTTTAGAGATTCATACTAATGGTACGGCAACTTCATGACAGTATGATGGCTAGTGTCCTGGATGATGGTGAAACATCTGAAGCCTCTCCAGTAACCAAAAGAATCAAGCAAGGGTATGTTCTAGCACCCACTCTATTCAACATGATATTCTCTGCCACTCTGACTGATGTCTTTCAGCACTGCTGTGAAGTAGAGAAGTATAGAGAAGTAATGGGAAATTCTTTAATTTCATTTTATGCAGAATCGCAAAAGCCAGCTCTGCCTTCAACAGATTATGATCCAACATTTGTGAACGTTAAGGGTTCCTGCTACCAAAGCAGCTGAAGGTATACCAAGCAATGGTGTTTCCAACTCTGCTCTATACCTGTGAGATGTGGACTGTCTACAGGAGTCATGCATGACGGTTCAATCACTTAAACATGTCCTGTCCGTGCAAGCTTCGGAGAATTAGATTACAGGATAAAGTCCTGGATACTGAAGTCTTTTCCAGAACCATTTTATACACTGGTGATGAAGGTGGGCTAGGCATGTTGTCAGAATGTCAGATGAGAGCATCCCAAAATAGCTCTTCTATGGAGAACTGAATCAAGGAAAGCACTCTCATGGAGGACAAAACAAGCAGTTCTAGGGCTGGCTGAAGACCTCCTTGAAGTCCTTTGAGATCAACACTGCCACTTGGGAAACCCTCACACTGAACCGTCCAGCATGCAGCAGCCTCATTCACATTTGCTGAGGCTTAAAGAAAGTGTGAGCTATGCAAGTCCAGCGATGCAAGCATATCACCAACAGTATCATCCCATGTCTGTCCAATAAGTGACAGGACGTTCCACACCTGAATCAAACTACTCAGACACAGGTCAGTTAATCAATCAATGAGATTTTGAGGTCCTCATTGAGAAAGATGGCAGAACACACACATTCTACCAACCACTCAATGATTTGCTACAATAGGAATAAGAATTTTCCAAAATAGTGATTCTATCAGTTTTTAATGTAACTGAAATCTATGTGAATCACAAGTGCACATCAAACAGTTTGTCCATATGTATTTACTTGTATCTGTATTTAACATTCATCAGGTCCTAGAACCTGATGGGACCAAGATATAACATAGAACAGCTGAACACCTGTGCATGAACATAAATGTGCTATGGCCACTGAGTATTTGATTGCCTGTAACATCTATTTTTACAGTGTAGTTCATTGCTAGCATATGGTGAACAGCTGTAGTTCTGTATTGAAAATGGACATGATTAGAGGCATTGATTTATATCATGGCTTTGATCTCAAGTTCAATATTTATTGTTTCTAATGTCGTCCAAAGAATTTCCATGCGTCACTGTATTCATTTGGAGCTTCATTTAGTCTTATCTATTGGACAGAGTTGCATGGACAGAAATGTCATGTAAACATTGAAAACATTGAATTATGTCAGTAAAGTGATTGATGATATACACTGGATGAAATTCTGTAGCAATTTTTATATCATTCTTATACATTTTAATGGGGTCAAACAATGCTCTTGCAAATAATTTTAAATATTTTAATATTAAAATCCACAATCTATAACTACAATATTATTTCATATAAACTTAAATTCAGGATAACTTGCAGTTCCTGATAAACAGTATGGGATAATTTATCACCATGAGACCTATCCCCTCTACCCTACAAGCTTATTGTGTGGACGGTGTCAGATACGTAACTAAAAACTTTGCATTTACTGCATAGTTTTTATCTATTGCATTAGGTAAAAATAAAGACAGTTTAACTAAATTACAATAAGATGACCTCCTTGCATGAACAAACATCCTCATCCCCTTCTATAAATGTAGGCATATGTACAGTGATTGAATTAGTGAATTAATAGATGGTCGTGGTACAGGACACGTTTCACCCCCACTACCTCCTCTGTGACATAACAAAATATGTCATTCTAAACCTGCAAAATCTGCTGATTGAGTGACAAAACATAGGTGGGAATTAAGACCACCCACCCATTAGGGAAAGTGTAGGAATAGGTGGGATGAATAGAGGTATAAACTAATTTACAACTTCTTTATGAAAGTTATACTGGAGTGGACAATAAAAGGCAAAATAGGTATATGGCCAGATCACCTCTAGAGTAATCAGATTTCTATAAAAAAAATAATTAGCACCAGTAGCACTGGTTTAGAGAGGGATCAGTGAGAGTTTTATGAGGAGGGGAGAGAGATATATGTAGAAGACAGATGTATTAAGAGGGCAGAAATCTATGCAGATGGAGAAAGGTATAGGCAAGGAGTGTAAAGAGAAGTGGAATTGGCAAAATTTATAGGAAAAGAGAGGAAAGTGTGTTGAGGAGGAGACAACAGATTAGGGACAGCAGAATATGTAGAGAATAAGTTTTTTTTTCACATACTTCAGTATTCAGTGTGGCAGTATGCAGCATTATTATAATTATTATCATTTATTCGTAATGTGCCAACATATTCAGTAGCATTATACAGGGGTTAAAGGGTCAGTTACTTCAGTACAACTTGGAGCACACCACTGTAAAGTTCTCATAATGCCATGTTGAAATACTTTTTTAATTTTTGAAATATGTTCTTTTTTTCACAGAGGAATTTATAAATTAAATATCTGTTTATCTGAGACTCTGAGACAAGCCACCAGACAAAGCCACAACAGCAGCTCAGTGCAGAGTGCATAAGCAGCGAGAGTTAACCCTTCACAAATGTATCTGTGCAGGGAAAGGACTGCTGGATTCAGTTAAAATTTACAGCTGGGGGTTAATATCTCCTGAAGTTCAGGGAAAAACATAAATCTTTGTGCTGGTGAAGTCTATACAGACCAGTGTCGGCATGTGTTGTTAATCATGGAACAGTCAGCAGTGTGTTTGTAAACCGTCTTAAGACTGCAGATTTTTAAGTGTTATTAATGTAAGTTAAAAAAACAAAAAACAACAACAATAGGTAATTTTAACATAGAATCTTGTGCTCTTTCACACCATAAAGAGCACTTATAGTGAGGTGGCCCTTTAAGTACAAGGCAAAACAAATGAAAACACATTGCCCTGTTTTTGAGCTTAGAATCTAATGTATATAGTGTTTTTCCCAAAGCACCTTAAAAGACTGAAAACTTGCAAATGTACAATCTAAAATATATTTGTTTGAATTGTTTTATAGTGGTACTTTATATAGTGGTGGGTGAAAATGTGGTCATTTATAAATATAATATCATTATGAAAAGTAATTGTATTGAAATATAATTGATTATAGAGACACCACTATTATTAACTGCACAAAGATTCATTGTCAAGTGTATAAAGTTGGAGTAAAATTTTGCTTACTGGTTCTTTTCTTATGTTCTTCCATTATTTATTACGTAATAGCACCATCCAGATTTGCAAATGCTGGTACTGAACCCAGTATAGCCCACGGTTCACCTTGAAGTTAAAATAGTTATTGTAAAATGTATGCTATTTGCATTTTATTGTTCAAAAATGTATATGTTGTGGAGCCTGGTGGTATGAGCAGCAAAACAATTAATAAACCAAACTGACTCTTTATTTTTAAATTACTTACTTTAAATCATATCTGCATTCTGACTGGCTACAGATACAATCAGAGCTCTTATCATGGTTAACAGTATACAAAACAACGCAGAAAGAATGGGAAAATATGCATTTGTTTCCTCTAACATTCAGATTTGTTTCATGTAAGTCTATCTGGGTTTAGGTTCAGCTTCCTGTCTTTCTTTTCTTCTACCTTTTACTGTCATCTAATGAATGTTTTCCTTTAATTCTGCTTAATTTTCTTCTGCTTTCCAATCTGTTATGCCCTTGCCATTGGCAATTGCTAACCATCTCAACAGAACCTTGTATTTTGCTTTGCAATATGAATCTCCATTGTTGAATGGTTTTCTATACCAATATAATATTACTAGAGACTTGCCCATCAAAAATTACGGCAATAAAATTTGCAGCCTCGCAATGCTGTTTGCCACACAATGCCAGCCCCCCCCCCCACCACCACCACCACCACCTTGCAGGCCTCGCATGAACGCCTTCCGAGTTACGGGGAATGAAAAAATAACTCAGAAAACGGAATCCGGTTGAAGGCTCTTTTGCGGGCCTTACGTTGAACGCCCTTGGCACTTATTGCATGCCTCGCAATAAGCCCCTAGAGCACTCATTGTGAGCCTTGCGGGCCTCACGATGAGCGCAGTAGGCCTACAGCCCTTGGGCGCTCATCGCGGGACTCGCAATGATCGCATTCGGTGCTCATTGCGAGCCTTCTCCCCCCCCATCTAAGTTGCAGGCCTCTTCCCCATTCTCTACTTTACTGGCCTCACGATGAGTGCCTTCGGCTCTCATTGCAGCCCCCATTCTTCCCGTAACTTTCGGCCCTCGCAATGAGCGCCTTTGGTGCTCATTGCGCATACGCAAGCCTGTAACTTTTAACATAGCGTGATGACAACTCGTAATTACAACAACTATAATATTATGTTAGTTTTATCCACTCACCTCAATGTATTTCTGAACTGTATTACACAAACTCTGAACAATCCAATAAGGTTCAAGCTGCCATGATATATCTGAACTGTATTAAGCTCTTCAGAGTAGGGACCCGACTCCTATTGCACCAAGCTGTCTGCGGATCCATTTGTATCATTTTTGTATTGCAATGTACCTGTACTTGTATTTCTACTCACCTTAAAATTAGATTATACCTTTGTCATTTGCGAATTGTACCCACTGTGCTCTAGTCTATTTTGTAAATAGCATAACAGAAAATATTGGAGCTTTATAAAGAAAGAGTAATAACAATTATAATATTACCAATAATATAAATGTGGTATATTATAGATAATTTCAAATGGAATTTTTTCAAAATTCTAATTGCCGATATTTTTTTGATCATCTACTGTGTATGACTCCAATCTAAAAGATGTTCCAAACTTACAAAGCTCTGTTTTCAGGCACATTTCTGAGTAACTTATTTCTGCATAGCAAAGTGTTGAATAACTTCCCAAAACTAGACCGGATAGAGCCAGTGCACAACTTTTGACAATCTCTTCCTTAGAAAATCACCTGCAGCAAATTTACCAATGGAATGTGAGGAGGTCGTTCTTGGAGTGACTACAGAAATAGATTGCTTTGAAGACTTTGAAATGCAATATTGGCAAATGTGTTTGGAATAACACCATTAAACAATTGCCATCCAAGGAATGTTAAAAAAAAAATGTTCAAGTCTTGATAGGAATCCAGACTTGTGAAAGATGTTCAGAAGAGCTGGGTCAATAAACGGACAAGGTGCGCCCACTGGATACTACATAGCAGGAAAAGTTAAAGAACTGTGATCATTTATTTTTCTATGTGGTCTTATTCAAAATAACTACATTTTATAATGGGAAATAACACAGCCTTTGCATATTTAGCTGTTTTGTTCAATTATTTTTTATTACATGCATCCATTTTATTCTGTCTCAGGAGGGTGGGGCATTGTATACAAATGCACTTGCCATTACTGCTACTGACATTTTTGGTACTTATAGATCCCACATTCCCATTGTGTAGATATATACTTCCTGTGCAATTAACGTCTCCTCCCATCTCAGTAAATTGACTACAAGAAACCAAAATGGTAGATTCCACTAAGTCATAGTTGATTATATATTTCAGCCTCTAATATTTTTGTTTACCATTCTAAAATCATTTTGCACATTTTCAAGTCTAGCTGTTCAAATAGTATTTATTATGTATATTACCACAGTGGTCCTTTAAATATTTATTTCAAGACTGGGAAAATGTGTTCTAGTTTTTGAACTCCTGAGATTAATTTGTGTAATGCTTACAGAGAGCTAAAGAGAGGAGGCATTCACCTACATGTAAAATATAAAGCTTGAGTACTGACTGCCAGTCACTTAATGCAGGAACACTCAACTCCCTCCCAAGCAGACCGTGAAAATGAATGAAGAGCACGACTGTTTTGAATTCATTGCAGCCAAAAGAAACTTCAAGGGAATCAAGGAGGGTCCTGCTTCATACAACCAAGACTATGTTTTCCCCTGAAAAAATAAATATTGCCTTTGGCAAAACCAACATCAAGTGCTTCATGAGTTATTCTGGCATGTCTAAGCTAGCACTTAAAAAAGAATAATTATCGTATGTTGAAGTTTATCTGGTGCTGCCCAGTTTAGCACCTACAGATAAATGCAACTTAAGCAGAACCTCCATTTAATGAACGTATATTATTTAAGTTTAACTAAAGATTTATAAAACTTTAATTGACTGGATTTTACAGACTCGCCATTTCCACAAGCTGTGCCATCCATAGGGAAGTAGAAGAGTTAACCAAAATAAAGTCTGAATTAAAAAAAATTGGTTGTAACATCTAATCAATGTAGAATATTGGCTCTTGATAAGTTACTAAGTCCTAATGCAGCAAAGGCAAACAGTGGGTACAAATTAGGCACCTAAGGTCCAGATTTTGTGCATTACAAGTTTTAACTTAAATGGTTATTTTTTTAAAGAACATTCAAAACTAGTCATTTTTATCTGTAGTAAATTATCTCATTAGGCTAATATGTGGCTACATGGGTTACTTTGTTTCACACACAGCTTTAAAATAAAACAGTGTCACAAATTAGCTGTTCATTAGCAACTCAAGAATGATTTACTAAAGAATGATTTACTTTAGAAAAAACTGGGTAATACAACTTGAAGTTGTGGTAAGTACCTTTAAGTTATTGTTCACAATCAATATCCAGTATTGTACATCAAGTTATGATATTTATTTGCGTTAAATATCTACCATTGGGTATTTATTACATGCTTTTAAAAGCATAAGTTTTAATAGAAAATGATGAAAAACAAAAAAATACGATTTTGCAGTATTTTAAAAGGCCACTGTAATGGTCTAGCTTGTATATTTTTTATTATTTCATTCAGTTTTTATTTAGTTTTCTTTTTTGCTTTTGGTGGTATATTTAAAGTTCCATTACACATAGATACATGTAAACCACAATTATTTCTTATTCGAGAAACAAGGACAGTATAGGAACTACTGGTTTGCTGAGTACATAACATTTTAAGAAGAGTGTTGGGGAGCAGAAAGGTCATATGAATTAAAATGTGTATACCTAGTGTTTTCACATTATTGCTTCCTCTCCCTCTCCCTCCTCGTCTTTTTACCATTTTTCTACAGTTTTCTTTAAATGTCACTTACAATGGTAGTTTTTTTATATAGAGTTGTCATTGTAAGTAACCTTTTTAAGTCATAATACTTGTGTTTAGCCAAAATACATAATTGTGTCTGCTTCATGTGAAACTGCTTGCTCTAAACTGAGGGGAAGGGGTGGGTGGAGGAGGGGGTACCCAAATAACTTAACAAAGTTACATTAAAGTCAGTGGATAGTAATGTCTGAGTAATAATGTGATTCTAGCCAAGGTGAGCAAATAGAATTCAGTAACTTTCTAGCTTCAGGTAACATTTATTTTACTGGGACACCCAAAATGACCATTTTGAACGTCTATAGAAGAGGATAGTTTGTCCAATTTGACTTCTTCCTGGTGTAGTGAAGTAATGAAGATGAGTATGAGCAACTTTTCAAATGAAGAAAAGTTAACATGTTTTGTTAAAAATAGACTATGATTTGTGTCTCTATTTTCATATACTATGCTATTGTCTCTGCAACAAAGAATCCATATCTCGGATTATACATGTTGAGTAGTAGACTCATATAAGTAAAATGCACTAAACTAAATGTTCAATTTAGCTTAATAAAAGATGATGGGTTTTATAGAATGCCACAGTTTCTTGGACACTGAAATGAATACTAGGTAAATTGAACATCGATTGCCAAAAAAAGAAGTTAAAGGCGAATCCTTCAACTCCAATCCTGGAAAGCCAGTATCATGCAAGATATTCTTAATTATTTTTTTGACAAAAGGTGGGTAAATCAGTGATTTGCATATCGGTTCTCACACAGAAGTTGGAAAAGTTAGAGGATCTTACAGCTATTATAAGCCAGCAAAAGAGGTGATCACAAAGAAGCTGCGGTAGCTATTGTCCATAATACATTTTGGTGGTTAATTTTGTTGGAGCTTTAGAGAAATAAATAAGGACATAATTATGCATTTGCATCTAAGGACCTTAGTGAGGATCTATCAGT
Organism: Discoglossus pictus; assembly: GCA_027410445.1. Lineage (NCBI taxonomy): Eukaryota > Metazoa > Chordata > Amphibia > Anura > Alytidae > Discoglossus > Discoglossus pictus. The sequence continues at coordinate 70,354,656 of CM050165.1, forward strand.
TTAAGAGAAATGCAAAAATAGAGCATAGCCTGATGTCAGGTTCTCTTCCTCAGAGTGTTGTGGTTATCTACAGTGGGTGGAGAAAATAACTTAAATACACCACATGAGTTTAACTTTAAAGTACCGTATTGGTCCGAATATAAGCCGCACCTTTTTTCCCGATTTTGGAGCTTGCGAGTAACGGGTGCAGCTTATATTCGCGACCGTCAAAAAATCATTGCCGATTTGCGAACTTTGCTTGTAACGCGTGCAACTTCTATTCGCGAATGCAAAATTACTGCCGATTTGCACGATTGCGAGTTAAGGGTGCCGATTTTCGTGCTTTAGACTGTGCTATTGAATAGCGATTTACAAAAAAAGCTACAGTGCTAATTAGAAAGCCTGTTTCTTGCAATGGCTGATCACTTTGAGAGTCTTTTTCTCTCCAATTTTACGGGTGCGACTTATATTTGAGTACTATCTTTTTTCTATTTTTCCCCTTGAACTTTACGGGTGCGGGTTATATGTGGGTGCGGCTTATATTCGGACCAATATGGTAACTAGATCACAATTACAAATGTAGCTGCCAAGATGAGTCATATTAGATTGATTTGTCATTAGCAATATAAAAGATATAAAAGAGGTGTGAGGCAACGGACAGAGTTCCAAAGAGGAAAAGCGTTAGTGCCCGAATTGCAGGTACATTGGTCACAAAAATGGTAGAATTGTTTAATATGTCAAGGGGAACAGTCGCAAAAATGACAAATATGGACAAACTGCATCTGTTTAGATTTAGTGATCTCATCTAATTAGCAATAAAACACTATTTGAAGAAAATACATTTTATCTGAACTTCATTGTTTCAGTGAGCAGAAAAGTGACTTCTCTCCACTCTCTTTTAGATCCAGGAAGTGGTGAGGATCCATGCAAGGTTTTCTGTAGTTGCCATTGCAAGGAAGGAGCCAGATAAAGACTCCTAGCAGGACTCTTGGCCAGATCCTCCCTCATCCCCTAAAAAACTGATAGGGGGTAAAGAGAAGCATGTCTGCTAAAATCTTAAATATTAGTTTGATACGTGTGATGGCACACAGCAGTTTGATGAGGTAAATAAATAGGTAGATTAATCACTCAATAAAATAAATTGATCTCTCATATACATGTATAATATATATAATGACACTGTAAAGGGTGAAAGGAAACAATAATAAATCATCAATTTTTTATGTAAACGATAAAATTTCCTAAATAAATTATCACAGATACTGGTAATGCATTCATTTAGATAAGGGGGTGTGGGGTGCAAAAATATTACAAAACGTTGAGATGACATGAATCAGTGTAGATACTGGGGATATCCACCTAAAATAAACCTTCTAATGAGTTTCAATATAAGAATTTTGGACATTTTGGCATTTGTAAATAATTAACATTGGGGCAAAATACTACACAGTACAGTGCTGCGTTTATTTAATATCAGGCAGGTTCCTTCCAGGTGTAATCCCCAGCAGAATGGTTACTTGTTGTATGACATGGAATTTGGTAGTGAAGAATGTATCAGGAAACAAAACCTTGCTTTAAGCAGCAAAATTAAATATGTCTATCTATATAATGGATCACTGTCATGTGGAAGTTTGATTCTCTTTTATTCATATGAACTAACCAAGCTATTTACTGAATGCTGTATAGTGCAATCTAAACATTCAAACCCACAATATGAAAAATCACAGGGTTGGATCAATTGTAAATACACTTGTACCACAAGAGGGTAATCAATGAGAACACAAGTAAAAGATACTGCTCTGTGTGGATGTTATCTCATATATGTAATCACCTATAATAGTTGTGAGCAAGCGGGTTGTTGCTAACGCTGCGGGCTCGTGAAGCAAGGCCCGCAGTTGCTGGCATGGAGCGCTGAAGGCGCTCTTTGCCAGCAACTGTGGACCTCGCAACATTTACGGACTTACGACAAACAAATACGAGACGCGGGACTTAGACCTCTGCAAGTGAAGTTACACCTCGATTTAAGTACAAATTGCAGAGTTTAGAGACACGAAAATCCCCTAAGTGAGAGAAAAAATGGCCGCCGAAAAAACTAAAACAAGGCTACAGGACCCTAAAAACGCAAAACACCACCAAACACATATAGACTTTTCACAAAACCCGTACGAGGTACAAAATACACCATTAGCAAGGACGCAAAATCATACATAGCCGCGTACCTCATACACATTCGCAGCCATTTTACAACACTTACACAATGCGGAAGTACACATCTAACCTAACGGCTTCCCCAAGCGCAAGCAGCCTATTTACACTACACACATTGCTGACACTTACACCTCAGCTCCACAACAGTGCAAACAGACATTGTATGCTGCAGGAACATGAAAACAGATTGTCAGCTCTTCAGCATAATGCTTCTTGCATATATTACTTCCAAATAGGTAAAGTATATTCCTTTATTAATGTATTATTTATTTGATTACCATACACCAAACAGCATTAGCTCACTTACAATTTCATTGCCGTCATTTTTTGACGGGCAATATTCTAGTACTACATATAAAGCAAGCTGATGACAAGTCCATGAGATAAGATTAAGACGAGTGATATTTAAAACAATCTCCTTTTGGAGCATATAATTGTTCGTTGGCCAATGTATGTCTTTCAACTTTGCACCCTGGTGTCAGGGCCCTTTCACCAGGTGATTTATGGAGACTCAATTTTTTTTTGCTCACAGCATGATGAATGTATACATTCAAGAACTCACAGTTGGGTATTACTTTTTATTTTGCTTTTTTACCTCTAGCCTGATGAAGTGATTGCCAGGTTCCTCTGATTGTAGATTGAAAACTGACTTCTGACCACTTCTGTTTTGCCACAGTAGCTAGGCTTTTTTAGTGCTCTTTTTTGAAACCAATCAATTTCTGCTGGTTCCTAGAGAAGCATTACATCCATAGTACCTCACTCATCCAGGGGGTATTAAAAATCAAGTTAACCATTATGTCTGAAGCATTTATTAACAATATACAGTGGATATAAAAAGTCTACACACCCCTGTTAAAATGCCAGGTTTCTGTGCTGTAAAAAACTGAGACAAAGATAAATCATTTCAGAACTTTTTCCACCTTTAATGTGACCTATAAACTTTACAAACTTAAACTAATACTTTGTTGAAGCATCTTTTGATTTTATTACAGCACTCAGTCTTTTTGGGTATGAGTCTATCAGCATGGCACATTTTGACTTGGCAAGATTTGCCCATTATTCTTTGCAAAAACACTCCAAATCTGATTACGAGGGCATCTCCTGTGCACAGCCCTCTTCAGATCACACCACAGATTTTCAATCGGATTCAGGTCTGGGCTCTGGCTGGGCCATTCCAAAACTTTAATCTTCTTCTGGTTAAGCCATTCCTTTGTTGATTTGGATGTATGCTTTGGGTCGTTGTCATGCTGAAAGATGAAGTTCCTCTTCATGTTCAGCTTTCTAGCAGAAACTAAGGCCCCAGTTCCAGCTGAAGAAAAACAGCGCCAAAGCATGATGCTGCCACCACCATGCTTCACTGTGGGTATGGTGTTCATTTGGTGATGTGCCGTGTTGTTTTTGCGCAAAACATATTTTTTGGAATTATGACCAAAAAGTTCAACCTTGGTTTCATCAGACCATAACACCTTTTCCCACATGCTTTTGGGAGACTTCAGATGTGTTTTTGCAAAATGTAGCCTGGCTTGGATGTTTTTCTTCATAAGAAAAGGCTTTCGTCTTGCCACTCTACCCCATAGCCCAGACATATGAAGAATATGGGAGATTGTTGTCACATGTACCACACAGCCAGTACTTGCCAGATATTCCTGCAGCTCCTTTAATGTTGCTGTAGGCCTCTTGGTAGCCTCCCAGACCAGTATTCTTCTCGTCTTTTCATCAATTTTGGAAGGAGCTCCAGTTCTTGGTAATGTCACTGTTGTGCCATATTCTTATACTGTGTTCCATGGTATATCTAATGCCTTGGAAATTCTTTTGTACCCTTCTGCCGACTGATACCTTTTAACAATGAGATCCCTCTGATGCTTTGGAAGCTCTCTGTGGACCATGGCTTTTGCTGTGGGATGCGACTAAGAAAATTTCAGGAAAGACCAACTAGAGCAGCTGAACTTTATTTGGGGTTAATCAGAGGCACTTTAAATTATGGTAGGTGTATGCTGACTCCTATTTAACACGATTTGGAATGTGATTGCTTAATTCTGAACACAGACTTATGCAACATTATTTTTCTTTTTTTTTTTCTTCCCTCCACCTAAAAGATTTCAGTTTGTTTTTCAATTGAGCTGTACAGTTTATAGGTCACATTAAAGGTGGAAAAAGTTCTAAAAAATTATCTATCTTTGTCTCATTTTTTTTACAGCACAGAAACCTGACATTTTAACAGGGGTGTGTAGACTTTTTATATCCACTGTATATCTTCTAGTTTTCTTTAAAAATGCTACAACTGTTTTATTAATTCACATTACATATCTTGAGCTAAACTTTGTATTATGTGTGAGTAAACCAAAGTAGCATATATTATCTCTTACAGTACCAAACTACTGCTCAAAAGCAACTGCCACAAATATCTTTCTTGGTAAACACCAATAATAATTATATATAAACATGAAATATTTAAAAGTTATGTTTATTTATTTTTGCTCATTATTAAGTTTAGTTATCAAAATTACTATATAGAAAAAATGGGACCACAGTGGCCTTTTAAAGGGAATGAGAGGTTCTATTTAATGTCCTTTTAATTTCAACCATACAATAGATTCTGATGAATTCTTTCATTATCTGGAAATACGGGTTTGTGGTTATTTCCTTAAAACAAATTCTATAATTAGTACCACAATCAAAATGTGGCAGCAATTCTAGTATGATATAGATTACAATAAGAACTAATTAATAGCTATGGATAGCAATTATAACACAGCAGTCTCTTCATTCTGGTTTTCTAATTATGGACCAAAGCTAACATGAGGCCTTATTTATCCCACTCTTTGGTAATTGGGAAAAGCTCTGCATGTGCTGGCTGCTTTGATCCCATGCTGCACTTGAAAGAAGTAGTTATTGAGGAGTTTATTATTCATAGTTAGTAAATGTGTTTGAGGATATCCATACATTGGCTTCATTGCTGCTTTTGATCACTGGGCACTGCACGGTCTGTTCTCCATTTAAGATTGCAAGTGATCAAACAGTGCACCTGGGATGCTTCCCATGAACTGGGAAAATAAGGCCTTATCTCTTTTAAACTTCAAGATCAAAGCCCTGCAGCCAATCTTGCTTTCTGTTAAGAAAGCTTTTGTAGCAGATTCCAGCCATATAATACAGCTTTCTTTTTATGAGTTTTTTTTTTTTTTTTCTTTATTAGCTTTTGGGACATTATTGTCCCTTACTTCTTCCAGAGCTCCATTAACAAGTAATACACATAAAGGTTCAGTTCTGCTGATACGACAGATGAAATTCAAATGGAAATAGTAATTAAATGGGCACATATGCTATCAATAATTTCAAAGGACAGGCCCAAAAATGAATGTTGTAGAGATTTAAAATAAAAGTACTTCTGAAACCTCTGGTAATGTAGGTTTGAACCAATGTCAGCACCTTCTGCTAAGTTAAATTAGGGTGTGTCATGGGCCTACAATAGGTGGGTTATGGAGAGTCAAAGTGTTTATTTTTCTGGAGAAGAGCAAGTGCATCCTTTAGGACCCCTCACTTTGTAGAGATGTCTCCTATTCTGGAAGCAACTATAGCCCAGGATTCAGGGTGAGTTGGGTAAATCTCACAAGAGTTGGTGAGTAACCTGTTGCTGACTTCTTTTTTGCTCTCATGATGAACTACTCATAAAAATCTTAAGATTTTGCTTATTTATAATAGAGAACAGAATTAAAAGAACTGAAAGTAAAAACTGGTATGAAACTATTGAGTAAATCTGAGATGTAAAACTTAATTGTGGATACTAACCTAAGTGAGATGGATATGGCTAATTCAAGTAATCTATCCCAACTATCCCAATCAAAACAAACACAGAAGCCTGCAGAGCTTATAAAATGAATTAGAATTAAAAACATTTATACTGGAATTTAAACAATCTTTATGAGAAGAATTATTTAAAGTAATAAAAGATGTTGAAGAGTAGTATATATCACTTTCTCAAACTGTCAATAAATTAGCCACCTTAAAGGTAAATTTAAGTTTCCTGGGTTTCAATGTTTCCTAATAAACAGCTACTGATTAGTAGAAAAATATCTATTATATTGAAAAGTTGAATGTACTTTACTTACTTATTTATATGCTAGATACTGATACAGTGCCTTGCAAAAGTATTCACCCCCTTGACTTTTTACCTATTTTGTTACATTACAGCCTTAATTTCACTGTTTTGTTAATATGAATTTTATGCGATGGATCAGAACACAATAGTCTAAGTTGGTTAAGTGAAATGAGAAAAATATATACATAAAACTATTTTTTAGAAATAGAAAACAGTAAATTGGCATGGGGTATGTATTCACCCCTTTTGTTAAGATGTGCATAAAAAGCTGTGGTGCAACCAATTACCTTGAGAAGTCACATAATTAGTGAAATGATGTCCACCTGTGTGCAATCATATGATCTGTCATTACATATACACACCTTTTTTGAAAGGCCACAGAGGCTGCAACACCTAAGCAAGAGGCACCACTAACTAAACACTGCCATGAAGACCAAGGGACTCTCCAAACAAGTAAGGGACAATGTTGTTGAGAAGTACAAGTCAGAGTTAGGTTATAAAAAAAATATCCAAATCTTTGATGATCCCCAGGAGCACCATCAAATCTATCATAACTAAATTGAAAGAACATGGCACAACAGCAAACCTGCCAAGAGACGGCCAAAATTTAACTTTTCGGCCATCAAAGAAAACGCTATGTCTGACACAAACCCAACACATCACATCAACCAAAGTACACCATCCCCACAGTGAAACATGGTGGTGGCAGCATCATGCTGTGGGGATGTTTTTCAGCAGCCGGGACTGGGAAACTGGTCAGAGTTGAGGGAAAGATGGATGGTGCTAAATACAGGGATATTCTTGATCAAAACCTGTACCACTCTGTGCGTGATTTGAGGCTAGGATGGAGGTTCAGCTTCCAGCAGGACAATGACCCCAAACACACTGCTAAAGCAACACTTGAGTGGTTTAAGGGGAAACATGTAAATGTGTTGGAATGGCCTAGTCAAAGCCCAGACCTCAATCCAATAGAAAATCTGTGATCAGACTTAAAGATTACTGTTCACAAGCGCCAACCATCCAACTTGAAGGAGCTGGTGCAGTTTTGCAAGGAGGAATGGGCAAAAATCCCAGTTGTAAGATGTGGCAAGCTCATAGAGACTTATCCAAAGCGACCTGGAGCTGTGATTGCCGCAAAAGGTGGCTCTACAAAGTATTGACTTTAGGGGGGTGAATAGTTATACACATTGACTTTTTCTGTTATTTTGTCCTATTTATTGTTTGCTTCACAATAAAAAAAAAAAAAAACATCTTTAAAGTTGTGGGCATGTTCTGTAAATTAAATGATGCAAATCCTCAAACAATCCATGTTAATTCCAGGTTGTTAGGCAACAAAATACGAAAAATGCCAAGGGGGGTGAATACTTTTGCAAGGCACTGTATGTGGATGTGCACACCGCTAGGAAGCTTACATAAAGTGTACCCTGCAGGGTACAGTTTGTGGCCTCTAAAGGAAATGATGGTTGCTGGGGTCACAGCTGAAATTGCCCATAAGGAGACAGGCAGAGAGAGAGTATACTGTATTTGTATCAAATTGTATACTAATTTAGTCTGGGTTTAGAGGGTGCTAACCCTAAGTTTCTACTGCCAGAAATTAAAAGATATTTTGTTAACTTCAAGGTTAATGTTTAAATGCTTATTTTGGTATTTTTTCATGCAAAAAATGTTTTCATACACTACTAAGATGCACTTATAATCCAGCTCACTTACATATTCCTTTAACTCAAAATTTGGAAAAAAAGTTGGAAGAAACCAATATGAGATTAACTATCCTGCTGGACACAATTTGTGAAATATCTATTGGAACTAATTTTAACTAATTACATAAGGCAATTTCTAGACTCCTTGGTTGGTCCTTTAAAACCTAATTTTGGATAGAATCCATAAAACTTTCCTTGCCTAAATATGTAAAGGATGAAATACAAAGGGGTATGATCACAACAGTTTGTTTTTTCACATAAGGAGACAATTCTGATTACATAAAAGAGAGAAAAATCTAAATTTTCCTAGAAAAACATTTACATTTTCCCTTACTGTCAGCTTATATTCTAAGAGAAAATAATTTCAGAGAGTTAATTCATTTCTGAAAGATCATAACATACAGTATAGGTGGAGTTTTATGACCACATTAATTATAAAGAAAAATCAAGTTCCAATTGTAATAATCTCTCCAAAGGAATGTGACGGGATATTAAAAACGTGGAAAATAAAAACCCAAAAATGAGAAGTGAATACACAGTTATTAAAGGAGTCCTTAAAAGACTCAGATTGGTCCCTGGTGAAGAAATAATTTGAGCAGAGTTTCCATTTTCTAAACCCTGAAACTTATTAGTGTTTTTTTACAATGTTTAAATTGTACACCCATTTTCAGAAAAATTTAAATTTCCCCTTTATAGTCAATATTATCCCATTTTAAGATTATTTGATTCTTGTTGAAGTGTAATCCTCTTTTGTATGTTTAATCACTAGATTTATTTATCTTCTTTTAATGAATAGAGTCAATTGGAGAATTAAGCACTTTCTCCACTGGGCACTTTAAAGTTTTATTTTTTGCACAAGCACTTCTTTGTGATTATTATATTTATGTATTATTAAAAAGATTTAAGGTTAAGTATAATGAGCCTTATTCAATTGTTGCGATTTAGAAATCCGGGTTTGCAAATGGAGGTTGCAAGCTACTTTGCTATTCAATTGAATTCAGTTTGCGGGCTCCGATCGAGTTACTTTCTACGGAGCTACGATCCATTCTTAAAATCGCAAGTTACTTCCCTCAAAGCCTTTGATCTTTCACAAGGCAAGTTGCGGCCACTCAAATCACAAATCACTATTTAATTGCTCCAATTGTCCCTCGCGAACCATTCCGTCAAGCCCGCAAATTGCCAAAAATGAACCACAGGTTACTGGGACCAGGGAGGTCTCGCAAAGGGCTTACGTACAAATCAGAGCACTTTAAAATCAAATCTAAAATTAATCCAGCACTGTAAATGATGGGGAACACAATGGGTGACATTAGAATTAAAAGCACAACATTCTCAAGCTCACACATCCCCAAAATAAAATACTTTATTTCATGCTTATTTTCCGTCCAAAGTCCTACAGGCTTCAACGCCTAATAATGAATAATGAGTTACGGGCTTGGAGGTCATTCAAGCCCGTAGGACTTTGGATGTAAATTAAAAATGAAAGAAAAGTATTATATTTTGGCGATGTGCGAGCTTGAGAATGTTGTGCTTTTAATTCTAATGTCACCCATTGTGTTCCCCGTCATTTACAGTGCTGTATAGAATTCATATTTGCCTTTAAAGTGCTCTGATCTTACAGGCTTGAACCACGAGTTACAGGACTGTATTTGCGATCATGTTCAAGCCAGCACATGCTACTGCCGACAGCATGCTTTTTGATTCTCGCGACTGGCGCCTAACTTTCAGGCCTGGCCAATTGAATAGCAAAGTAAAAGTAGAGCAACGGGAGAACGCAACTCAATCGCAGGAAATCGGCTACCTGTGAGGGAGTTATGGCCCCAAATTAAATGAGGCTCTATGTGTTTAGATTATAAGAATACATTTAATTTAACATACAGATTTCACTTTAATAAATATAAACTTGACACATGATATATGAGATCTGATATTACTAGAAGACATATATTACATATCTGCAAATTGCATAATAAATTATATATGATTATAAATATCTACTATCCAATCAAATATCAGGAAACATATTTATCAAAAAGAATAAAAGGATATTTTAAAATAGCACAAGGTTGAGCTATACCTTTAGGATATTTCAATAACATTATAGATTTAAAATTAGATAAAAAAAATATGAAGCTACCAACAAAATAATACACCTACTGTCCAGTTAACAAAACAGTTTTCACATAGGATTCAACAATTTAGACTCTATCAGCCTTATTAAATTGCGATTTGGTAAATTTAAAAGGGCTCTATTTAAGCACAGAGCATATTTTTTTACAGAAGTTTTTAGTTAGTGATCTTCTATCCAAAAGCAAGGTCTTTACTAACTAAAAACTTCTGTAAATTAAATATACTATGTGCTTAAATAGAGCCCTTTTAAATTTACCGAATCGCAATTTAATAAGGCTGTATGATTCTTGGTGTCCGAATAATCCTCAGGTAAGAGATTATACCTTCACTTCTAGTGTGACTCTAGATTTACAATTAATAAAGCAAGTTACTTCAGCAAATATAATTTCAGTTACACAGTCAGACCACTTAATTGTTGAAACAATTATTGATTCAAGGTGACCTTTTAAAAGTGATATACACTGATGATTTAAAGATTTAAAAAGAAAAAAAAAAACACACAGCCACCTCCACTTGTATGAGCCTACTGCCTGTTATCTGCCATATTGTTTCTGGCACCCTCAGGTCTCACACACCAATCTTTCCTTCTTGATTGTAAACTCTGTTGCAACAAGCTATATACTGGCCTATTTGTATTGTATTTGTATTGCATTGTATGTGAACTTGGATTTCTACTTACCATAGAATTTTCCTATATCTTTGTAATTGACAAATTGAACTTACTGTATTTTATTCTACTGTCAGAAATACCTGTTCTGGTAGACCATAAAGGCAAGGAAGGCCCTGTCAATCCATGACCTGTAGTGACTCACAGACTGAGGAGGTTGTGAGAGAGACTTAGGAAATATGGGCCAGCTCCTGTGTGTCATAACTCCAACCCCTAGTCACTGACAGGTGATGGGACACAGCCTATTCATATAAAGTGAGACCTTTAAGATCTGATTCAAATCACACCATATGCCAGTTTTAAGACCGATGTGCTGTACATTTTTTGTTCTGCTTGTTAGATTACTGCTGCTACTGCTGTTCCTGTCTGGCTGTGGTTCTGCTTGCAATGCCTACTCTGCTTAAGTTCCAGCATTCACCTCCACCTGCGTGCTCCAAGTATTGGACTTTTTCGTTTAAAGTTATACACACCAAGCTTATCCTGTTTATTTTTTTTTGAAAGGTCCAAATTTCTGATTAAAGTTCCCGATTCCTGACATCGATTTGCTAAGGAAAATGCCAGTGATCTATAAATAAAAGTAATAACAATAGTACTTAACCTCTCCCAAATTTCTGTCTTTGAAGAAAGACTAATACCATTAAAACTAGAGAACAGGTAGTAGGAGTAATTAAATAAGTTAAAAATAGAAAAAACACTGGTCGTAATTGACTAACACATTTAAAGGACCACAAAAGTCACCATATGCTTTCATCATCAGTTAGAGGGTGGAAAATCATATATAATTTTTTTTTTTTTTTTTTTTACATTTTTAAAATTGATTAAGAATTGTCATTGTAATTTAGCCTTTGTAGCCGTCCCAGAAGAATCTGCATAAATAATACGACTGGAGTCTGTAATTGTTTTACATTCTATTATAGATTTGCACTTTCTTTCTAAGCAGAGTGTGATGGTGCAATGGTAAGCAATCTGTTTTAAAGATTTTTTCATTGGTAAGTCATAGGTTTGAACCCCTGCCTTGCATTTGTTTTTTATTAAAATGTGCTTATTTATTTATACATACCAGTCATAATAAATACATTAGTTATTTGGAAGAAAATAAAAACAAGTGAAAGGTATTGATTAGAACCAATGACTTATTAATGACAACATTTTATGAAATACACTTTCCACTAGACCAACACACTATACTTTAAAAAGTATCTGTAAAGGTTAAGCTAAATATTTGATAAATATATATATATAGAATAATTATTTGAACTAGTTATTTACAATTACATATATATATATATATATATATATATATATATATATATATATATATATATATATATATATATATATCAAATAAACAGTTCACATAATTATTCAAATATTATTAAAAGTTATTTTTAAATGAATTAAAAACAAGACACTTACCTTACATTGACAAATGCTTTATTATATAAACTAAACAATACATTTCAGATTTTTTAAACCGTAAAAAAAATAGTTACTCATTGTTGAAATCAAACCCATGAACATGTTCACCACAGACAGAAACATTAGCTGTGTGCCACCTCGCATGATGCTAATTGTTGGAGAGATTGTGGTCTATAAGCAAATTATTTGCACATATGGTAAATCGTGTTAAAATTCCAACATTTTGGTATAAAGTTATTATGAAGATTAGGAATATTATAATATATCCTCCATATTTTTAAAACTAATTTGAAATGATCAAAAACTCAGATGAAATAGCATTCTATTATTCTGCAGGTGGTTAAATATAAAATAGCATGTAATTGAAAGTCAAATAAAATTCCATCATGGAAATACAATAAATAAAATAGGATACAGGGAAAAGTCAATATTTAAAATTGAAATTAAGTTTAATACATGGAATAACATTTGGAGGTTGTGCAATGAGTATGAAGTAGACCCTTCTCCTTGTAAGACTTTTACTTGGTGAAACCCGCTGCTCAGAGACTTTACTATATACAGTATATGTATAGAGATGTCGCGAATAGTTTGCCGGCGGACTGTTCCCGGCGAACATAGCATGTTCGCGGCGAACTGCGAACATATGCGATGTTCGATCCGCCCCCTATACTTTATCATTGAGCAAACTTTGACCCTGCAACTCACAGTCAGCAGACACATTCCAGCCAATCAGCATCATACCCTGCCTTCCAGACCCTTTAACCTCATGGACAGAAGCCATTTTGGAATCATAACTAACTTGCAGTCTTACTGAGAGGAGGCTGAGTGTAGGTGATACTGCATCAATAGGGAAAACCATAGCTAGGCTACTGTACACCGTGTGCAATACAGTCCTCAAGGACTCTTTTGATCTCTGCTGCAAGGACACCCCTGTGTCTCTTCTCCCCCTTATCATCATCCTCCCCTCACCTTAGCACCCAACCCTAACACCCCTCACACTTATCCATAACACCCATCAACCTAACACCTAACACCCTTCACACTTATCCCTAAGACCGAACACCCCTCACACTTATTCCTAACATGCCTCACCCTAACACCCCTTACATTTATCCTTAACACCCCTCACCCTAACACCTAATTCTAATACCCCCTCACACTTATCCCTAACACCCCTTACCCTAACACCTAACCCTAACATCCCTTACCCTAACACCCATCACACTTATCCCTAACACCCCTAACCCTAACACCCCTTACCCTAACCCTAACACCCCTCACACTTATCCCTAACACCTAACCCTAACATCCCTCACCCTAACACCCCCCACACTTATCCCTAACACCCCTCACCCTAACACCTAACCCTAACACCCCACACACTTATCCCTAACACCCCTTACCCTAACCCTAACACCCCTTACCCTAACACCCCTCATACTTATCCCTAACACCTAACCCTAACATCCCTCACCCTAACACCCCTCACACTTATCCCTAACACCCCTCACACTTTTCCCTAACACCTAACCCTAACATCCCTCACCCTTACAACCCCCACACTTATCCCTAACACCCCTCACCCTAACACCTAACCCTAATACCCCTCACACTTATCACTAACAGCCCTTACCCTAACACCTAACCCTAACATCCCTTACCCTAACACCCATCGCACTTATCCCTAACACCCCTCACCCTAACCCCCTTACCCTAACCCTAACACCCCTCACACTTATCCCTAACACCTAACCCTAACATCCCTCACCCTAACACCCCTCACACTTATCCCTAACACCCCTTACCCTAACCCTAACACCCCTCACACTTATCCCTAACACCTAACCCTAACATCCCTCACCCTAACACACCCCACACTTATCCCTAACACCCCTTACCCTAACACCCCTCACACTTATCCCTAACACCCCTTACCCTAACCCTAACACCCCTCACACTTATCCATAACACCCATCAACCTAACCCTAACATTCTCACACTTATCCCTAAGACCTAACACCCCTCACACTTATTCCTAACATGCCTCACCCTAACACCCCTTACACTTATCCCTAACACCCCTCACCCTAACACCCCTCACACTTAGCCCTAACACCCCTCACCCTAACAACTAACCCCCTCACCCTTATCCCTAACATCCCTTACCCTAACACCCCTCACACTTATCCCTGTGTCTCTTCCCCCCCTTATCATCAAGGGAGGGGGGAGGATGATGAGGGAGGGGGAAGAGACACAGGGGAGGATGACGAGGGAGGGGGGAAACAGACACAGGGGAGGATGATGAGGGAGGGGGTAAAGAGATACAGGGGAGGATGATGAGGGAGGTGGGAGGATGATGAGGGAGGGGGGATGAGACACAGGGGAGGGTGATGAGGAAGGGGGGGAAAGAGACACAGGGGAGGATGATGAGGGAGGGGGTAAAGAGATACAGGGGAGGATGATGATGGAGGGCGAAGTTAGGTTTTTTATGCCCTTTATGGATTAAAACCAGACTCTGCATCAACTATGTAATTTTCCGTGGGAGTTTTGACATGGATCCCCCTCCGGCATGCCACAGTCCAGGTGTTAGTCCCCTTAAAACAACTTTTCCATCACTATTGTGGCCAGAAAGAGTCCCTGTGGGTTTTAAAATCCGCCTGCCCATTGAAGTCTATGGCGGATCGGCGGGTTCGCGAACATTTGTGGTGGTTCGCGGTTAGCGGTTCGCGAACCGAAAATTTTATGTTTGCGACATCACTATTCAGCTGTATTTCTTACAAGTCATATTATTTTCCTTTAGTCTGCAGAAAGGGATCTAGTCTATTTGGAAGTCGCATCCCGTCAGAACACTGGAACGCGAGGCTGTGCCACAGCAACACCTGGTGGTGCAAAAAAAAATTACTGCATGTAAAGAACAATTCCATCATCCGACGTGGCGCAATTCGAACGGAGCTGAGTCAACAGCGAGGCCATTACTATGTTCGGCGCGGGCACTCTGCCCCCCAGAGCCTCGGGCGTGCCTCTCATAGCTCAAGACCTTTTTGTCGGCATGTCTTATGAGCTAGATACCCCACATACCCCAGTGTTCTGATTGGTTGCAGCTTCCAATTAGACAAGGACCGCAGAAAGCTAACAATCTAAGCTTTAATAGGTAAATTGAACCTTTTGCTTGTGTCATTAGTTTCCACTTGTTCACTGGAAAAATTACTTTTGAAAGCAATGAAAATGTAGTAATCTTTCTCAAAATAAATTAATTGTACTAATAACCATGATAAGGATGTTTTGCTTTTCTGTTAGTTACGATTAGGACATATTTGCTCAACCAGCTCTGTACATCACTTATAAAGTAGCATAGGTAGTAGGTATGGGCTCATAATAGGCTAGGCAATACCTTAAAGAGCATAAAACTAAAAGAAGAATTTTAAACTGCATTCTAGTCACATGTCTTATAAGAGGACTCTGTTCTACCTGCTGTGTGCATGTGCTTTGCAATGATGACATCATCACCTACAGAGTAGAATGAGTAGTTTTGATAGCAGTTCAGAAAAGTCATCAACTGACACACTGACAGGAAGAAGTGAAGGGTAAGATATTGTTAACCAACAAATATAGACCACTGAGCCCACTTTTAGTAAAATGTGAAATGGAGTCTGGCTAATTGCATCTAAATTTCTAGGATTCCCAACAACTTCAGCTAGGCCAGGTCTAGCAACAGGACAGCATTATAAGGTAATTTTCTTCCTTAGTGAACAAATCACATTTGTTTAATGAGATCATTATTCTGGGAAGGAATGCAAATAGGTAATTTAGCTTCCTCATATTAGTACTACTATACATTCCAAGAATAGTTTAGCCCATGACCATAGCATATAAATTAGTGTTACAGCCTGATTGCATCCCTTTTACCAGTGAATTATCTGAGATTGTAAAGAGATTGTATTCTAAATCCTAACACATGACCAAAGGTAGAAGGGTGATCAGGATAGCCATTGAATTTACATTGGTCATGATACATACTCTACATATTTTATTAGGGTTATACAAGAAGAGCTTTGGAAAATGTACTCTTCATGGATCAGGTAAGAAAGGAGAATGAGCAAAAATAAGACTGGGTATAGGGTGGGGAATGGGAATTGTTTTACTGGGAAACACCAAAGGGAAGTGTTTTAAGACAATAATGAGTGATTAGAGAGATAAGGTAGAGTGCAGCAAGGTTGCAAGTGGTACTTGCAAGGGTTCGAAACTTGCAGTGATAGTAGTATGGTATTGTGGTATTTCCACAAGTGTTTGTAAGGTTGGGATGGGGTATATGACATGATATGCGTTGCATGTTTTCTTCCATACTAAGGCCCTCATTCAATTGCGATTTGGCCAATTGAATAGGGGTCAAAATAAGCACATAACATATTTTTTTTAAAGAAGTTTTTAGTTAGTCAAAACCTTGCTTTTAGATAGATGCTTACTAACTAAAAACTTATTTAAAAAAAATATGTTATGTGCTTATTTAGACCCCTATTCAATTGGCCAAATCGCAATTGAATGAGGGCCTTACAATTTTTTGCTTTCCACGTGTTTACAAGTGGAGGTTAAATCATTTAAGGAAAAGACAAGTAAAATAGGTAACGTACTCCACTATATTTTGTACACATTATATTTTCCATGTGGATAAATGTACTTTGTTCATAATGCAGTGCCTGACATCATAATAATCTCATAATAGTGTCTTTGATTCTTTACCACAGAGTTGTATTATTGATTTATCGCCAGTTGGAAGAGAATCAGTGGTGCTGATTCAACACAGACTATACAAATATTTGTATTAGCATCTATGGTGTCCTCCAGCTACTCCAAACATTCCAACAGACATGCCACCCACTCCGGCTTTGATATGCATTAATATTGTATTTACAAATTCTCAGGTTGCCATGTTATTTATTAGCAGCAGAGAGAGAGAGTGGGATAATGCCACTTTTTTAGATCACTATCAAATATACTGTTTTGTCAGTCATTAACAGTAATGTATTGTAAGAGGCATTTAGGTCAGATTTTTTTTAAAATATGTTAACACATTTTAAACATTACAACACATTTTTATGTGTATTGTGTTAATATTATTTTTTATTTGCATTATAAAGGAGTGCTATAATTGTGTCTATTCCCACTATTATAATGTTCTAAATACTAAAAAAAGCTGTTTTTATTGAAAAAAATAAAATAGTTTTTGGCCATACTCAAACCTCACACAGTATACTTTCAAATGTTTGGAATATGGCTGCTAAAGTTAAAAAAGATGCACATGAAGTCTCCAAATTTTTCAGGCCTCCTCCCAGAAGCATTAAGACAATATTGCGTCCTCCGTTGCCCGATTACAAGGCATATTATTCCTTATGCTTTGACATTTGATAAATCACACAAGCGAGACTGTGATGTCCGTTCTCACACCAGAGGCTCATTTATCATAACTCCAATCATGTCATTAAGAGAGACAGTAGGCAACACTATCACTAGGTTTCCCCAAATTTGCACTATAAATTATCATTTTCCCTTCTATATCCCTTTTAAAAACATGTCTGGGCTTTTCGGTATATAACCTCACACCTCGGTAGACTTCCTCCATTGCAAGTTTATCTTGCGCTCCTACTTCTCTGCCCTCAGTCTTTCCAAACGGCACTATTTTTCATCATTATTACAAATGTGTCCTCCAATCCCAAGCGTTTGTTCCCTAAATCCAACATTCTCCCCCTGCCCCCAAATCCCATCCCTTCCTGTCACACGGCTGAATACTTTGCCAGCCACTTTAATTATAAAATTGAAAACATTCTAAATGAATTCTCCTCTCAACGTGTCTCACACACTGCCTCCTGTCAACAGCCAGCCTACGAGCTTCCCCAATCCCACATCAACTATGGACTCTGACCTTATAACTGAGGATGAAGTCTCCAGTCTACTATCAACCTCTCACATTACAACCTGTCCACATAATCCTATTCCTTCACAGCTTATCCCTCTCTACCATACTTATCCCAGCTCTCATACATATATTGAACCTTTCCCTAAATGCTGGCAAGTTTTCAATATATTTAAACACTCAAATCTACCTTTCAGCACCAGATCTATCCCCCTCTCTTTTGGCACGAGTTGCCAACTGCCTCCTGGATGTCCACCCACCAACTCAAAAATCAACATGTCAAAGAGTTCCTAATTTTCCCAAACTCTAATACAACTTCCACTCCTCAAATATATATCACTGTTAACAATGTCATCATCACCAGATCCATTGTCTATGAGTTATATTAGATCCTAACCTCTTTTTCTTTCCTCACATACAAAAAATAAAATCTTGTCTTTTTCACTTAAAAAAATATTCAAAATATGTCACTATATTACACGCGACAAAACAAAAATTTGAATACATTATTTCATCATATCCCGCCTCGCCTACTGCAACTCGCTCCTTGCTGGCCTCCCCATCTCCTGTCCATAATGAATGTCTCCACTAGACTCATCCATCATACCCAACGCTCAGTGTCTGCAGCACCTCTCTGTCAATCACTCCACTGGCTACCCATAGCCTCCAGAATAACATTTAAAATTATGACTAACTTACAAAGCCCTCAACAACAGTGCAACCCCAGTAGCCCTGCTCTTGTCTCAAAATATACAGCACCGGCCAACTTCGTCTGCTAATGAGTTTATTCTTTCCTCCTCTCATATAACCTCCTCTCACTCTGGCCTTTCTTGTGCTGCCCCTATTCTTTATAACTTCTTTCCTCTCTCCACTTGTCTATCCTCCTGCCTCAAAACCTTTAAATTGTAAGTTTGCAATTGTGTAAGGTGCTTTAGGGAAAGCACTAAATACATTTGATATTAAGCTCCATTCTTTTGCAATGTGTTAAAATTAGTTTTGCCATATACGCAATTCCTGTATAGCACTAAGGAATACGTTGGCTTATTATAAATAAAGGATAATAATAATAGTTGTGGTAATTACGAGTTGTCGTCACACAATGTTAAAATGTACAGGTTGCGCATCTGCAATGAAAGCCAAAGGCGCTCATCACGAGGCCCGAAAGTTACGGGCTTCACAGGGCTGCAACGAGCACCGAAGATGCTCATTGCAGGGTTCATCATGTGGCCTGTACGTGACTGGCTTCACAGGGTTACAATGAGCACCAAAGGCACTTATTACAGGGCTCATTGTGTTTTCCATACGTGACTGGCGGCCGTAAAGCCGTAATTTTTTTTCAGGCCCATAAATCAGAAACACAAATGGTTTCACACCTGTAAATGCAAACAGGAGCACAGAGGAGGGAGAGGGGGGATAAATACACAGGGGAGGGGGGAGAGGGTGGAAAGACACACAGGGGAGGGAGATAATGGAAAAAAATACCAGGGGAGGGAGAGGGAGGGGCAAAGAGACACAGGAGGGACAGAAAATTGAGGTCCGATAATTGAGGGTTGGCCGATGGCTCATTGCGGGGCCTGGAGGAAGGGATAGGCTCGCAATGAGCGCCAAAGGGGAAAGCCTTGCATTCAGTGGCAAACAGCACAGCCAGGCTTCAAATTTTATTGCCGTCATTTTTGACGGGCAATTCCCTAGTAATAATAATAATAAGTAAAAAGTTTATATTTTAACCTTCAGAGATATTTCAACCACTGTGTTTTAGATCTTGAAGTGTATACACTTCATTCCATAATTATGTTAAGTGATGTTATTATTTATCTTGTTGTGAAACAACCCTCTGGCTAAATTATTTAAATATTTTGATTTAATTTATTATGACATCATTTATGTATTTTCCAGGAGCAACATGTTTGTTCGAAACTTGTTCTATAATAAGTTATTTAATGATTCCTAATTAGACACAAACCCTGAAGTTGCCAGCTTATTTTTATTGTTAATTCTCCAAAAAGGTGGAACTACTGTGTAAAACATTCTGAAAACAGACAAGAAAGCCAATTCAATTATTTCTTATTCAAACCATGCCAGGAACTTAGGCAAGGATAGATTTTAATAGCTATTTTATTTGGCCATATAGGGATGATTTTTGTTAAACATGCTATTTTTATTTGCGATGACAAAATGTGTATAGAAAATTCGCCTTAAATTGTAGAAAACAATAGAAGATTGTAATTTCTTTGGCCATTAGTGACCTGGATGTTGGCAGGTTGTGTTCCAGAATTCAATTTATTGATAGTATCCTGTGTAAGATAACAGGAAATGTTTCACCGTTTTTAAGTATTAAGTGAAAGAAACAAACAGTAAACAGAGTAGAAGAACAGGTAAATTACATGTTTGGATCTCAGTGTTAGCAAGTTAGGTGAATATTGTGTGAGCTGTATAAAATGTAGCTTAATTAATATTAATTGTAAATGTTATAATTATTGAAGGCATGTTTAGATATTTAAGGAACCACTGAACTCTGAAAATAAATTATCATTTTAATCAGTAATCCAATCTATTACATATATTATTGTATTCGTGGAGCAATGCTGGATATTGATTTTCAACTGCAGAATTAGCAACATGGAGGACTTACTATGAAGGGAGGCCTGTTATTAGCGGAAAATAGTCTAAATCATGAGTAAGCAATGTTAATATGTTATTTTAATAATGTATTAATACAGTAATATTGTATTATCTTTGTTTATATTGCGCCAACATATTTCGTAGCGCTGTACAGGGGTTGAGTTCATGGCAAAAACAAACTTAACACCTTATAAAGAATGAAGGGCCATGTTTTTGTGCTTTGAATCAAATGTACGTAGAGCTTGTTTCCAAGGCACTGACACAAGATTGAAAACTAATATATGTTATAAAGTGGAATATTGATTAAACTGACAACTTATTTCAGACTTGGGTGGTTCTTTAAAATAAGTATGACGGGTTTAAAACTTCTAATGAAATTTGCACACACAGTAACAATTTGCACCACATATTTCCTTATATCTTAACTTCGTTGTCCATTTAATTGCCACAAGGCATACAGTTTGTCTTTATAAAAACAAAATGATATGGTGCGATTTCCCAAATATGGCCTCTATTCTATGAGAGTTCTTTTTTGCAAATTTGCAGAGCTATTCTATGGGTCTCGAAAAAAGAATCCCGTAAAACATACGTAACGTGTGCTCACAGCCTGCAATATCCACAGCTACCGAATGTTAACCACTAAGTAACGTGAACACATTACACTAGCCCTAACATCCTCCCATATCCCCATATACATATCTAAGTAAACCCCCTCCCCTCGCAGGGATGGTGTAAAACAAACAAAAAAAGAATGCAGAGATTTATGACCCTGGGATTTCCATATCAATACTTGTTACTCCTTTTGAACGTAGGTATTCCTCCTCAACAGCCGTTGGGCCATCAGGCCCCCCACACATGTGCTGAGAGTGGGAGCCCATTAACGCCATGGTGGTCACTAGTTAAGACTGTGCATGTTCAGAAAAGGGGCGGGGCTATGATGGTTCATGCACTGTTGCTGGGTTGCGCCTATAGGGCAACTGTAAGTAGGTTACAATACAGCTGTTACCTCTGTGTAGACATCAGAACCCAGGCTACTTCCAAGCTCCACGATATTCCAACCACCAGGCAGATCTGTCCACAGCCTCTGACAAGGCAAAGGGAAGAGAAATGCAGCTCTGCTTAGGAGAACACAATTTAAAAAGTTTTTTTTTTAAGTGTATACTGTTTTTATTAGTCGAGGCCCAACAAACATTTGATCTTTACTTTTAAATGCATTATAGTAGTGGCCCTTCAAATCCCTGTCTGAGGGCCTCATTCAATTTTGATTTGGCCTATTGAATAGGGCTCTATATAAGCACAGAGCATATTTGTTTACAAAAGTTTTTAGTTAGTGAACTTCTATCCAAAAGCAAGGTTTTCACCAACTAAAAATTTCTGTAAAAAAAAAAATATGCTCTGTGCTTATATACAGTTGCAAGCAAAAGTATGTGAACCCTTTGGAATGATATGGATTTGTGCACAAATTGGTCAAAAAATTTGATCTGATCTTCATCTAAGTCACTACAATAGACAATCACACTCTGCTTAAACTAATAACACACAAAGTATTAAATGTTGCCATGTTTTTATTCAACACACCATGTAAACATTCACTGTGCAGGTGGAAAAAGTATGTGAACCCTTGGATTTAATAACTGGTTGAACCTCCTTTGGCAGCAATAACTACAACCAAACGTTTCCTGTAGTTGCAGATCAGACGTGCACAACGGTCAGGAGTAATTCTTGACCATTTCTCTTTACAGAACTGTTTCAGTTCAGCAATATTCTTGGGATGTCTGGTGTGAATCGCTTTCTTGAGGTCATGTCACAACATCTCAATCGGGTTGAGGTCAGGACTCTGACTGGGCCACTTCAGAAGGCGTATTTTCTTCTGTTTACCCATTCTGTTGTTGATTTACTTCTATGCTTTGGGTCGTTGTCCTGTTGTAACACCCATCTTCTGTTGAGCTTCAGCTGGTGGACAGATGGCCTTAAGTTCTCCTGCAAAATGTCTTCATAAACTTGGGAATTCATTTTTCCTTCGATGATAGCAATCCGTCCAGGCCCTGACGCAGCAAAGCAGCCCCAAACCATGATGCCCCCACCACCGTACTTCACAGTTGGGATGAGGTTTTGATGTTGGTGTGCTGTGCCACTTTTTCTCCACACATAGTGTTGTGTGTTTCTTCCAAACAACTCAACTTCAGTTTCATCTGTCCACAGAATATTTTGCCAGTACTGCTGTGGAACATCCAGGTGCTCTTGTGCAAACTTTAAACGTGCAGCAATGTTTTGCTTGGATAGCAGTGGCTTCCTCTGTGGTATCCTCCCATGAAATCCATTCTTGTTTAGTGTTTTACATATCGTAGATTCTCTAACAGGGATGTTAGCATATGCCAGAGACTTTTGTAAGTCTTTAGCTGACACTCTAGGATTCTTCTTCACCTCATTGAGCAGTCTGCGCTGTGCTCTTGCAGTCATCTTTACAGGACGGCCACTCCTAGGGAGAGTAGCAGCAGTGCTGAACTTTCTCCATTTATAGACAATTTGTCTTACCGTGGACTGATGAACAGCAAGGCTTTTGGAGATACTTTTATAACCCTTTCCAGCTTTATGCAAGTCAACAATTCTTAATCGTAGGTCTTCTGAGAGCTCTTTTGTGTGAGGCATCATTTACATCAGGAAATGCTTCTTGTGAAAAGCAAACCCAGAACTGGTGTGTGTTTTTTACAGGACAGGGCAGCTGTAACCAACACCTCCAATCTCATCTCATTGATTGGACTCCAGTTGGCTGACACCTCACTCCAATTAGCTTTTGGAGATGTCATAAGTCTAGGGGTTCACATACTTTTTCCACCTGCACTGTAAATGTTTACATGGTGTGTTCAATAACAACATAGTAACATTTAATTTTTTGTGTGTTATTAGTTTAAGCAGAGTGTGATTGTCTATTGTTGTGACTTAGATGAAGATCAGATCACATTTTATGACCAATTTGTGCAGAAATCCATATCATTCCAAAGGGTTCACATACTTTTGCTTGCAACTGTAGAGCCCTATTATTCATTTGGCCAAATCACAATTGAATGAGGCCCGGAGAATTTAACAGTGGGCGCACACCATGAATTTACGTTATACATATTCATAAACTCTATTCTTAATAGTGACAAGGAAAGACATACTTAAAAACTGGGGAAATACACTCTTCACAATAATGACTGACCACTATCCTTTTCACAATGAGCAGAAATTAATTATTATTTCACTTGAAATGCCCAAGAAGAACCCATGCACAGTGATTCTTTAATAAGTGGTTTACCTTTATAAGAACACAGCATACTCACCCTGACTAGTACTATACTATTTATTTCATACAATTTTAATATATGTGATAAGAAGTAGCTGGCTATACATGCTACCTTCACTGAAAGCCCCAGATCCTACATCGAATGGGATTAGCAATGTTGTCATTGGACAAATATATGTTGTATACTATAAAATTAATGCTTTGTATAAATCATACTGTTTATCTGAAGCACCATTTTTATTTAATTCTTAATTTCCTCTTGTGAACCCGAATTCCTTTTGCAACAATAATTAAAAAGAGGAGGGAGGAGAAATGAATTCCAGTTGTTTATTTAAAAGATCATGTTTTAAACATTACAGTTAACATATTTTCTACATTATAGACAACCTTTTAATATTTTTTAAGATAGCAAATACTCATTTTAAAAAAATATATATATTTTTAACATTAACTGAGGAAAGCAAGATGTTGATTTCTCTTCAACATACTAAACAAAATTATATGGGAAAAACATGTAGAACATTAAATGCCATAACAGTGAACATGCCAGCTCTATCTTCTATTGTTTGGTTGAATCTTTGGAACAGAAAAGTGAATAATTACAAAGTAATATAATATGTTGCCTTTAGTGCCAGTGATATGACAATGAAGGATGTTTATTCCAAATGACTAATGAGTACTGGGAATTCTGTGTACAGACCATTTATAAGCTATGAAAACCATAAAGCCTAAACTGTGTATTAGGCAATGCTACTAATGAAATAACAAACTGTTGGCTTAACTTCTTTAATTTATTAGTATGAGGGAATATTGCACTAAATAAAAGGGTCATTCACAGGAATACAAGTATCTTAGTCATAGCATTGCTGAAAAGATTTAGTAACAATTGCCCCCCTTAAAGGGGTTGCAAAAAGATCATGAGAAATCAGCATACTTATAACATATTGTATTAAAGGCATATGCAACTTTCCTGGATTATCAATGCATCTGATAGAGAGGGCTTTATACATTAGGGTCACGATTTGAAATGTTATTCTGGAGGTTATGGGGAGCCAGTGGAGTGGTGATTCTGACACAGGGTTGGGTATTGTAGATGAATATAGCGGACATATTCATTACAGAATCAAGTGGTGACAAGCGGGTGATGGGGAAGCCAGCAAGGATTGAGATGTACTAGTCAAGACAAGGTATGATGAGAGAATTAGAATTTTAGTAGCGTCTTGTGCAAGATATTGACGTATATTGGAGATATTTTTTAAATGAAATGGACAAGATTTCGGAGCGAATATATATGAGGAATGAAAGAGAGGGCAGGATAAAAAAAAACCAAGACAAAGAGCTTGGGAGGAGGGAGTAATAATTGTATTGTCAACAGTGAGAGATATTTGAGGAATGGATGTTGTAGTAGAGAGTGGAAAAATAAGGAGCTCAGTTTTTGGCATGTTAAGTTTGAGATGGTGGGTGGATATCCAATATGCTAGAGAGGCAGTTGGAAACTCGTGCTAGAATAGAGGGGGATAGATCTGTGTTGAGAGGTACATTTGAGTGTTGTCTGCATAGAGATGATATTGAAATCCAAAAGATTATTAATTATGCTCGTAGACAACATTTTCAAACATTTTTTTCATTATACAGTGGTCATTTTACTTTATCTAATGGCAGCTTTGGAATCTAGGTGTCCTTAGTAACAATGATTGTAAGAGTTATAAGATATTATTGCTTTTTTAAATAAATCTTATGCAATGCTGGTAAAATTACTGATCCAGAAAGTTTCAATTGCCATCCCCAAGTCACCAAGTAATCTCTTAACTATGTCAATATGTTACAACTCATACAGATAATCAAGAAGATTTAGATGTAGTTTTTGCTTGATCATGCAGTGTTTTGCTGTAATGCTTCCTCACAGCAGAACATTTTTTTGTGGTTAACTACTTTGCCTCTTGTGCTGCCAGGATTTCATTGGTTTGCAATGCACTATTGCCTCCTCTGGTAGTGAAAAGGTTAAACCCCACTTGGCCTTCCTTCGGGGGGCCCATGCTGAGCATTGTTCTTTCATCTTAAAGTGTAAACCACAATGGTAATTTTTCACTACTAGTACTCCACTTTTATTTACAGTGAGCCATCTCTGGCTTTGCCTTACATTTTATGAATATGATATGTGGTCATTAAATTTCTCTAGTGTTTGGTGATGCCAATTTTAGATTTAATCCTTCCTTCACATATACACTTTACAGCCAAAGTGCATTTTTGTGTTCAGATCTCGCTGGGTCAGCTCTGGATTCATACATTTATACATCATTTGCCAAGAGCTAAAAAAAAAAAAAAAAATCAGCCAAATGTTTGAAGAAAAAAATATTCATATTCACAAAAAAAATTCTTGTAATTTCAAACGTAAGTTTGTGGAAAGAGGATAAAAACACATGAACTCTCTAATGCACAGATACACTATTCTAATCCTTTTGTTCATGAATAAATGTAATGTAACATTGTAAGGAATTACAGTTGGGCTATAAAAGTCATCTAAGGAATACTTAAGGATCAGTACTGAGTGACAGGAAAAAAGATTCTACATTAGCTTTTTGTATAGTCTAGACACAGCCTTCTATGCAGACTGTAAATCTATAGAGATGTTGGAGAATTATCAAGGGGGCTCACTTACAAGTTTCTGTTTATTCACCAAAATGTGAGGATTATATGGAATTGTTATAGTTTCCAATGTGGGTTTTCATATTCTTCTATGTCTGTCAACCACAAAAAAAAAACAATGTTCAATTATTAGAATGTATATTTGTACTTAATTTCCATGGTGAGGTTTACTATTATATGCTTAAAACCCACCCTGATCAGATTGTGCACCATGTTCTATTGGTGAATTCAATTTAAAAAAATAACATGATTATAATGGCATAAGAGAAAAGGAATAAGACAAAATATTTCTCCATTTATGACCAGTGCTAAATGGGGTGTGCATGTCTCAAAAATAATAACACTATAAAGTCCTCATACTACCTGTGGTAGGGTAGACAAACACTGGGTGGATGGTTGTGGGGTTTGTGTCCAAAGAAAATAAGAATTAAAACCAACAGACAGTTTAAGTTAATGGCAACAAAAAATAAAAATAAAATTATTAGTTATTAAATATTTTAATCAGATTGTATATGATCCAATACATTATTTGTTAGTTATATTATTTGCTGGTGTGTTCTGCTACTATGATTTTTTTTTATCCAGCCTACTCTGCATACAAGGTTGTTTTGGAATGGAACTATACTTTTTTATGGGTGGTAAGGACCACGTTATAGAAACTTGAAAAGACTACCTGAGATGAATGAGAATGTCCAGTAGTCAAATAGTTCTATATGTTCTTCATCAGCTTCAGGCTATAATGTGCAATTTACCCAGGTCTACCCTGCAGGAGGCATTATGTAAAGTTTTATACTATTAAGGTTTTTTTTACAGGGGAATGCATGACTGTGATTGTTTGTATGGCACAACTATTTATTTAATTCTGTAAATACAAAAAATATATTTTATTTGGACCCTCAACCTCTATCTACTCTGCAATGTAAGCAGATGATTCAAACCAAGTAAAAACTTAAATAGCGACAAATGCATTCTTGGACCCTATACAGCAGATTCCAGTGAGTATGATGGTGAAGCCTCATTATATACATAGCCGTTTATGGGAGGGATTCAAAGACGCTTTAACTCCAAACTAAAATGTCTATTCAATTAATTCAGCAGCAATTTTCTTTCATTTTAAAGTGTACTGAAACTCTTAGATCCCTTGTTAAAATGCAGTATTTCCATAAGAAGAAATACCATATACAATGATAGGGTTTATACTAAAACATTGTCTTTTGAATGGGCAGAACTACAATTCCCAAAATGAATATTCAACATATTACAGGTAATTTCTCCCGTCTTTATGACACAATAGAGTAACTATTATGTTGCTTATCTATAAACGCACTTACGTTGTAGAATTAACATAATGATTTATTAAATTAAATCACAATACAGCCACTAAAAACATTTGACTACAAAAATAATAGTGAATAGTAATAGTTTGCTTTATTTGCAATATCAGAAAATATATTTAAACAAAGAACATAGTGATTATATATTGAGTGTACAGTACATAAAGTTTGATATATATATATTTTACAGCATTACTATATTACTCTGTTTTACCTTTAAGTCTTTTACAGAAAACAGCAATGGAAAACCTGAAATATAAACACATTAAAGTGACTGGCCATAAGAATATTCACTTAATTCACACAAGATAACAAGTTGGCTTAGAAGCCAAACTAAAATAAAGATGAATGATCTATAACTATGACAATGTTTAACTAAGTTACTGTCAAAATCATAACATTTTGCAAAACAGTTGCTCTGTCTGGAAATAAATTTAAACATACTATTAAAATATTACCTGACAACCAGATATTGGGTGAGATTATATGTTCATGCATGGGGATACAATTTCAAATAATTTCTACGTATCTTGCACCACCTCCTATACATAATTTAGCCATATTATTTGTAAATGGCTGTAAAACAAGAAAATAATAAAATCAGATGGGAGAGGTGCAATAAGTCAAAATCAAAGCCATGATTTCAAGAAAAATATAAGCAAGCAACACATATAAACAAATATAAAAAATGTAAAAGCATTCACTACATGTCTAAAGCAAAAGAACATTGAAATAATTCTCAGAGCAAAGGTTATTTGAGTCCAAAAACAAAAGTTCATTGGTTACTGACGGATTTATGCGATCTAGTTAAGGATATTATGAAGCGGTACAGATTACACAGCGTGCATGCTGCTTAGATTATACAGTGCATATTGTGTAATAGCTGTGGTAAAGAGGATATCAGGCTGATCAACAGTTGTAAAACACAACAAAGGATTTCTGTAAGAGTAGCTTATTATTTTGTATGGAAGATTGAGCTGATAAAGCAGGGAAGCGCTTTGTTTAGCTGGGGGAGCTCTCCAGTCTGCACACTCCACCTTCAATTGCTACCGACTGCCCAGCTACAGCTCCTGGAGGAAGCCTGGAAATGTGTGTCTGTGAAGAAAGAAAAACAATTTGTTAATTCTTCACAATGCAAAACATAGATATGATCAACATGTCAGTTTAATCAATATTCCACCTCATAACATATTTTCTTGCACAGGTAGGGCACTGATTTTTCGGAATCGGTAAATCTGGAGACTCCTTAATCCGGCAGCCTCACTCGGGCACTGAACTGACCGCTTCTGCAGTCAGTGCCTAGATGGAATCCATGAGCACCCTCGCACAGTCTCACGTCTCTCCTCTTGCCCTGGTGTTGTTACAAGAGCTCACAGGCTTTAGATTAACCTGATTTGCTGGTCCACCTATGGTCCGGCAGAATCAATATTCCGGCATACTCTTGGAATAAAGCATGCCAGATAATCTATGTCCTACCTGTATCAATATATTATTAAATCAAAGGGATAACACTACTTACACATGATTTGGCCCTTTACCATTACCAGTCCTTTTTCGTAGCAAGACCTCTATCTTGCTATGCTGCTGTGGTAGATGTATTTGCAAAATGGCCCCACATGCTCCGGTGTCTTAAACTTGGTTGTGTAATGTCACTGGTGACATCAAATTCACATGCAACATATACAAGATAAAGTGCACATGGGCCCATGTTGAAGATAAGTATTTTTCAGCCATCTAAAACAACACCCTCACATATGAAATGAATCTGTGGGAAAACATACACTAAATCTCTTTAAGCAAGAGCTCTTCCCATCTTCCATGCTTCTGCAGGACGTGCAACACAACTACCCAGACTCTGCAAGTAATACTGTGCATACAGAGGAGACTTGCCACGGTCTGAAAAAGATGGGAGGAGCTCTAGCCTAAAGATGGTGGAAAAACAAGGAATGTTCATTGTAGATTTCCTCACAAAATTTCAACTTTCTAATTCATATTGGAAATCTGTACTAAGGGCGCATAACACCAACTTTCATTGGTAATTCCCCAATGGAAAACTTATATAAAATATAAATCTTAAATTTATCTCAACAGCGGTGCTATTACAAATATATATAGATATTATCCTCACACACTAAAACTAGCAGCCACAGTGGCAAAACGGCAGTTAGACTTAATATAGGGACATTCTTGGAATCTATCTAGCGGATTGAATTTATTGTTAGGCTCCCTAATGGCCATTACAAGTTTTTGGGTAATGGATAGCCATTTATGGCCTATGAGAAAATTCATATCAGTAGAAGTATGTCCTTCATTCAACTTGTATATATGTATATTTGTTTTTAAGTGATGTCTATCCCTATTCACTCATACTAGTTAGGGGATGGAAGTATTTCTCCTATGTAGAATATGGTTATCCAGAGATTATCTGAACCCGATCGGAATGATTACTGAGCAATTAGTCCAATTTTGGTGATATTCCTCGCATTTTTTATAGGCTCTCTTAGCAAATCATTTGTTTCTTCTCATCATATGATAGTTCTAATCAGATTTGGGGCATCAACTAGTGAGCCTCGCAGTGAGGAGAACCCTTTGGGGGTCAAAGGCCTTCTCTCGATTCTATCCCTTGTGGTATATTCATGTTATTAATATTACCCTATCCCAGTATTATCAATATATATGTGTGAGGATAATATATATGTATATATCCAATAGCGGCGCTGTTGAGATAAAATAAAGATTTAGATTTGATATGGCTCATGCTTTAACGTTCTAATTCACAGAAATAAAAAGTTAATACTGATCTTTACTACTCAAAATTCATGCAAGCAGAAGCATCACAGGATATAACTGCATATTATGGATCATCTTTTTGTATTCGCTAAACCCTTACTCTGCTTTGCAGATATCATAGCTATATTCTTCATACTGAACAACTGCTGTGCCACGTCTACAGCTTAATTTTCTGAATATGTTAAAGATCAGCAACCTTTGTGAATGCAGAAGTATACATTCCAATATAGTAAGTCCCTATGGGATTCTAAGATATCCCAACACACTCCGGCTTTGTAATGTGATGACATGAGCTCATGTGATGTTACAAACAGTTTAATTGTAGTTTCTAAGAATTTAAGTGCCTCCTTATCAAATAACAAAACAGAACAAATTATGTTTATGAATGTGACCTCTCTGATTCGATCTCAGTAACATACGTACATCGAAAGTGAATATTTGGATCTAGATGTTTGTGTGACTATAACATTGCCATGTTAAACTGTTTTTGTCTGGTGCACTGGCTTCTGTATTTGTATTGACAGATGTATCCTAGCATCAGCATTGTTTACATTCTGTGTACTAATGTGCTGCAAAGAGAGTCAGCAGTATGTAAAAATATATAGGTACAGAATATATGTCAATGCAAAGGATCGGTTTCTAAACCGTGTCAGTTTCGTCTGTCTGCTCACTGACCATCATAAAAAAATATAGAATGCAGTAACCAAGACACACACAGACACACACCCACACTCTCTCTCTCTATCTCTCAAATCAATGTATTAAAATATGAAGGAAGTGCCTTAAGGATAGGAAACTTAATTACAGAAATGCATATTTTGTAAATGTAATTGTATTACACTCCTCATAAAACAATAGTTTTAGATACTACTTTACAAAATTAAATAGTTTTGATGTTCCATGTTTTTGCTTGTTCTTAGTCTTCATCACCATAAAAGTAAAATAATAACTAAAGTATTTGAAGATAAAGGACCAGATGTAACTTTGAAAAGTCTTCCCATGAACAAAACTATATTATAAAATCCTTGATAAAAAAATAAGTGAGTGAAGGAATATTGCAGTTATCTTTCATTAAAAATAGCCCCACAGTAGTTCAACATTTACTGATTAGGTAATATTATGTCAGAAGCCATTCGAATAAAAAAAATCATAAATACAGTATGGTTCTGTGTCTTAATGAGTTATCTTGGGGTGTCCCGCACACAGGACGGGGTGCAGTTATTTGGAATAAAGGTGGCATTAAAGAGCCCATGAACAGTAATGAAAAACAAAGCAAGCAAAATGTAGATACAAAACAAGATTGTATTTAGTGAAATTCTATCATAATGGATATATATTCAGTGCAATGTAAGCAAGCATATGTCTGAACTACATATATATATATATATATATATATATATATATATATATATATATATATATATATATATATATATATATATATATATATACACACATACATACTAGGGACTTGCCCGTCAAAAATGACAGCAATAAAATTTGAAGCCTGGCAATGCTGTTTGCCACACAATGGGAGCCTCTCTCCCTCTACTTTACTGGCCTCGCGATGAGCGCTTTTGGTGCTCATCATGGCCTCGCAATGAGCGCCTCCTGCGCTCATTGCGAGCCTCTCTCCTCCTCTACCTCTCCCACGCTCTACTTGACGGGAGGCGCTCATTGTGAGCCTTTCCCCCTTTCTATTTTACTGGCCTCACGATGAGTGCCTTTGGCGCTCATCATGGGCCTCGCAACACGTGCCTTTGGCGCTCATCATGGGCCTGGCAATGAGTGCCTTTAGTGTCTGTCCCCCCTTCTTTCCATCCCCTGTGTCTCTTTCACCTGGTGTCTCTTCCCCCCACCCTTGTGTCTCTTCCCCGCTCCTCTCCCTCCCCTGTGTCTCTCCCCCTCCTTTTCC
The DNA here is from genome assembly GCA_027410445.1 of Discoglossus pictus. Classification (NCBI taxonomy): domain Eukaryota; kingdom Metazoa; phylum Chordata; class Amphibia; order Anura; family Alytidae; genus Discoglossus; species Discoglossus pictus. The sequence goes on from CM050165.1 coordinate 70,387,356, forward strand.
TCCTCAGCGTCGCTCCCCCTCCTCACGCTCCTCTGTGTCTCCCCCTTCCTCTCCCACCCCTGTGTCTCCCACCTCCCGTGTCTCTTGCCTCCTCCTCTCACTCCTGTGTTTCTCCCCTTCCTCTTTCCCCTGTGTCTCTCCCCCTCCTCTGACTCACCTGTGTCTCTCCCCCCTCCTCTGACTCCCCTGTGTCTCTCCCCCCTCCTCTGACTCCCCTGTGTCTCTCCCCCCTCCTCTGACTCCCCTGTGTCTCTCCCCCCTCCTCTGACTCTCCTGTGTCTCTCCCCCCTCCTCTGACTCTCCTGTGTCTCTCCCCCCTCCTCTGACTCTCCTGTGTCTCTCCCCCCTCCTCTGACTCTCCTGTGTCTCTCCCCCTCCTCTGACTCCCCTGTGTCTCTCCCCCCTGCTCTGACTCCCCTGTGTCTCTCCCCCCCTCCTCTGACTCCCATGTGTCTCTCCCCCCTCCTCTGACTCCCATGTGTCTCTCCCCCCTCCTCTGACTCCCATGTGTCTCTCCCCCCTCCTCTGACTCCCATGTGTCTCTCCCCCCTCCTCTGACTCCCATGTGTCTCCCCCCCCCTCCTCTGACTCCCCTGTGTCTCTCCCCCCTCCTCTGACTCTCCTGTGTCTCTCCCCCCTCCTCTGACTCCCCTGTGTCTCTCCCCCCTCCTCTGACTCCCCTGTGTCTCTCCCCCCCTCCTCTGACTCCCCTGTGTCTCTCCCCCCTGCTCTGACTCCCCTGTGTCTCTCCCCCCTCCTCTGACTCCCCTGTGTCTCTCCCCCCTCCTCTGACTCCCCTGTGTCTCTCCCCCCTCCTCTGACTCCCATGTGTCTCTCCCCCCTCCTCTGACTCCCATGTGTCTCTCCCCCCTCCTCTCCCTCCCCTGTGTCTCTCCCCCCCTCCTCTCCCTCCCCTGTGTCTCTCCCCCCTCCTCTCCCTCCCCTGTGTCTCTCCCCCCTCCTCTCCCTCCCCTGTGTCTCTCCCCCCTCCTCTCCCTCCCCTGTGTCTCTCCCCCCTCCTCCCCCTGTGTCTATTTGACAACTATTATATGTCTATGGGCAGCAATACAAAGTATAGACTGGGACAGAGAAAGGATAGGTAAAAATACTGAACATAAATGGACAACATTTAAATCTTTACTAAATATACATACTTATCACCATATACCATGTGGGAATAAAAGTAAAAGGAGTAAATCACATCCAATGTGACTTAACAATGATTTTAAGATCAAGATACAGAGTATAAAACAGACATTTAAATTATACAAACAAGAGGGGACAGAGACTACTTTACGTAAGTACAAGGAAATAAACAAGGCTTGCAAAAGGGCTATTAGACTGGCTAAAATAGAAAATGAAAAGTTTGTTGCAAAAGAGAGTAAGACTAAACCTAAAATATTTTTTAAATATATTAATGGGAAGAAGGCCAGGAAGGAAGCTATAGAAACATTACAATGTGACACAGGCCGTCTGACAATTCGTGACAATACTCATTAGTTATATTTTCCATTAAAAAATACTGTGTTAATAATTATGCCCCTTTACACTTCAGTATACTAACTTTTTATAGGTTAACAATATTAAAATCTAAAAATAAAACTGCTAATAGACAGAATAGAGTGCTAAAAATGACTATTTGCTTCCAAAACAACGTGGTTGGTGGTTAAAATGTGACAAGAATATTTGCTCTCTATAGGAGTAGCAATGAGTAACCCAGACTGGCAATAGATCTCATAGGGCTTGAGGGGGGCCCACATGAAAGATAAAATATCTGCTAAAGAAAGGACAATGACTTGCTGTTTACAGAAGAAAAAAGGAGTAGGTGTCATGGATTAATGAATAACAATAAATCAAAGAAGAGGCTGCCCTTGAGTTCACAATCAAGTACAACCACATTAATTGGATTTGAAAGCAAAGCATTCCAATTGCATAGTGAAAATTAATAAATAGAACAAATATTTGCCCTGTGCTACCTCTAGAACCCTTTCCTATTTTCAGCCCAGGATCCCCCTTGACAATGCATTCTTGCTTGCAATGCACCAACAATCCCTGCCTTTATGACAGTACAGATTATATTTTTAATCAATATAAAGCATTGGCCAGGGCATTTGTGGGTTTAAACTGGAAACTGCTTCTGGCAACAGAGGCTCGAAGAAAGAATAAAAGAAGAGGGATTAACTCTCTTCAAGGAAGGTCAAAAACATCATTTTAAAAGGGGACAGAGAGGAGCAGCTGTTTCTGTCATCCAAACAAACTTACCAGCTGGAGAATTCACTAGCAAGATGAAAACAATGTGCACCAGATGTTATAAGATACAACTCTAAAGTCGGCTGTAGCACCGAACCAATAGCTTAGCGTAGGAGAGGACAACACCTAGCAATGTTTATGATATGAAACCGAGACAAGATCTATATCATTTCAAAATGTTCAAACACAACAGTAGGAGTGGGTTTTTAAAAATAAAAAAAACTTAGCTTGAAATAGTTATTAAATTTAAACATGAAAGTGCGACCTGGGGAAAATCTGGAAGTAGAGATCTCAATCCGGAAAAAGAGAGGCACAATGGCGATTGGAAATGGTGGTGCTCATTGGTATATAATAAACAATACATGAATGTATAGTAAAGGAGGTTGTTTAAACTAGATCAGCGGTAGTCAATAGGCAGATCAGGGTCCTAATCAGGGTTTGCGGCCTATTTCTTCTGGACCTGCACTGCATTACTACCCCGAAGCATCAAATGTGTAAATAAGCTATCCGTTAAATGCTGTTCCTTACTTCACTACATTAACTTCCTTCATGTGCCCTTCTGAATACCATTACATTAAAACACTTGTATGTGTATCAATAATAAAATATGGATGCTGGACCTTGACTTCATTTTCATTCTGACATTAAAATAATGTAAAATAATTGGCTACACCCGTACTAGATTTTATCTGTCATACTTTTCTCTAAATAATAAATTAATGCACGCACTATACAACTCTTATACACACATATATATCATTCTAGTTTAGATATACAGTTGTGCTCAAAATTTTGCATACCCTGTGAGATATTGTGAAATTTGGGCATTTTTTTTGAAAATATGGCTGATCATGCAAAAAAAAATGCCTTTTATTGAAGGATTGTGATCATATGCAGCCATTTATTATCACATAGTACTTTATGTCCTTTAAAACATAATGATAACAGAAATCACCCAAATGGCCCTGATTAAAAGTGTACATAGTCATAGTTCTTAATAATGTGTATTGCCGCCTTTAGCATCAATAACAACGTGCAGTCTTTTTTAATAGTTGTCTATGAGGCCCCTAATTCTAGCTGCCAAAATGCCTCCAGGTCATACAAAGTCTTTGGTCGTCTTGCAGGAACCGCACGTTTGAGATCTCCCCAGAGTGGCTAGATGATATTAAGGTCAGGAGACTGTGATGGCCACTCCAGAACCTTCACCTTTTTATGCTGTAACCACTGGAGGGTCAACTTGGCCTTCTGCTAAGGGTCATTGTCATGCTGGAAAGTCCAAGAATGTCCCAATGCAAAGCCTTCGTGCAGAAGAATGCAAATTGTCTGCCAGTATTTTCTGATAACATGCTGCATTCATCTTGCCATCAATTTTCACAAGATTCCCCTTGCCTTTAGAGCCACCGCCATGCTTGAAATGAGGATGGTATTCTTTTCACTATAGGCCTTGTTGACGCCTCTCCAAACATAGCTCTTTTATTTTTGTCTCATCACAAATTACAGCCAGAAGCTGTGAGGCATGTCAAGGTGTTGTCGTGCATATTGTAACCAGGCTTTTTTGTGCCACTGGCGCAGTAAAGACTTCTTTCTGGCATTTCGACCCTGCAGCTCATTTTTGTTCAAGTTATTATTATGTAGTGTGCTCCTTGAAACAACCACACCGTCTTTTTTCAGAGCAGCCTGTATTTCTCATGAGGTTACCTGAGGGGTTTTCTTTGTATTCCGAACAATTCTTCTGGCAGTTGTGGCTGAAATCTTTCTTGGTTTGCTTGACCTTGGCTTGGTATCAAGAGATCCCTGGATTTTCCACTTCTTAATAAGTGATTGAACAGTACTGACTGAGATTTTCAAGGTTTTGGATACCTTTTCATATCCTTTTCCATCTTTATGATGTTCCATTACCTTGTTACGCGGTCTTTTGTCATTTTCTACTCCTCATGGCTCAGTATCTAGCATGCACAGTGCATCCACGTGAGAGCTAACAAACTCATTCACAATTTATACACAGAAACTAATTGCAATTTAAAAAGCCACAGGTCGTGGAAATGAATCTTTAATTGACATTTTAACCTGTGTGTGTCACCTTGTGGGTCTGTAACAAGGACAAACATCCAGGGCTATGTAAACCTTTGATCAGGGCCATTTGGGTGATTTCTGTTTATCATTATGATTTAAAAAGGAGCCAAACAACTATGTGATAATAAATGGCTTCATATGATCACTACCCTTCAAGAAAAGACATTTTTTTTGCATGATTAGTCATACTTTCAAAATAAATGCCAAAATGTCAAAATTTCTGCCAGGGTATGCAAACTTTTGAGCACAACTGTATATGGGCTTATCCTCATGGCTATGTGTGTATAGTTACACATAAAAAAACAGTTTTATCAGTAAAGCTATGCTTCTTATTCTTAACATGGATACAGTTAACTGAATTTGGACATAACAATAAAGAATACACACCATGCAGAATAAGTCCCATGAATGTTATATATGCATGTGCATATATCTCCTGTTGGTTTGAGCTCACAAAGTTATATCAAAGGTTTCTATTACATTTACTTGAACATGCCTGACTATAAACTCCCTCTGCCCCTTCTACCCTCTGTCCTCAAAACATGACCTCACCTTCCTTGCAAACACTAAATAGTACACTTTGAACTCTGGAGTGCAAAATATCACTGTTCTATAGTAACAGATGCTAACTCACCTCAGGACATGACCATCAGGCCACCCACCAAGCATGAGGCTACATTAGGTTGAAATGGCATTTATAGTTGAACTGTTGTGGTCCCATTTTTCTATAAGGTCTTTAGAGTAACTTGCTTTGATAATGAACAAATATTTCTAGAACAAATGCCAACAAAACAAACAAAAAAACACAGCCTTTAATTTTTTTTATTTTCTGTGCATTTTGTTACTGTGGGGTCCTATTTTCTTCACTCTATTTATTTTCCCTGCATTATTTCTAAGAGGCTGTGCCTTGGTAAATTAATAAGCTTTCTATTTGTCCTATTTAAAACACTGGCTTTCTTGGGTACTATGTTTCCATTGCAGCCTTCAATCTCTTCCCATGTACAGCAGCTGATCGTCAGTAACCAAAATGGTAGATTCCACTGTATCATAATTACATATACAAGATAGTAAAATTAAAGTCTGTGTTTTTTTACCTTCTAAAAATCAGTTCTGCCATTTTCAAGAGTTGTTGCCCAAGATAATATCTTAAATAAACTATAATTGTCTTTTAAATAAATTAGGTAGTCTCTACTACAACTATCCATTCCCCCAATACCATATTATATATATATATATATATATATATATATATATATATTATATATTTATTCTATAGATGTCTAAATAGTAGGTCACATATATCTTAAGCTGCACTATTGGAAAACTTGCAGGCTATCACCAAACACTTCTTGAAGTACAACATAAATTAAATTATTACTCTCACATGAAGCAGTTGATTCTACTATGTAGGGCATGTACAGGAAGAGGACTCTTTCCATAAAGAGGCTTTATATACCCAAAAAAGTAGTAATGAGAATTTTGTCAGCAAACATCACCAATATCTGAATGTCCTAATGAAAAGACATGTCTTGAATACATATTTTTTATGTTTATACAGATATCACATGTATAGTTGTCATAACTGTGGGATGTCAAAAGTTGTTGCTTCCAGTTGCTGGCATGGAGCGCCGAAGGCGCTCCTTGCCAGCAACTGCGGACCTCGCAACACGCGGGACTTAGAAAAAAAAAAAAACATTACGACCTCGTAAAATTACAACTTTAACGGCCAACCCGCGCGAACCTCAAAACATTCAAAACACAATACACACAACAAAAACATAAAAAGCTTACCCACAGCAAGAGGGGCACCCAGGACCTCTGCAAGTTACACCTCCATTTAAGTCCAAATTGAAGAGTTTAGACACCCGAAAATCACCTAAGCGAGAGAAAAAATGGCCGCCGAAAAAAACAAAACAAGGCTACAGGACCCTAAACACGCAAAACACCACCAAACACATACGGATTTTCCGGAAAAAACGGACGAGGTCCAAGAACAAGGACGCTATTTAGGCGCCATTTTACAACACTAACTTACACAATGCGGAAGTACACAGCTACCCTCATGGATTTTACTCGCACATGCAGACTATTTACACTACACACTGGACACACTTACACAGCAGCTCCACAGCACTCAAAACACACATTGTATGCTGCAGCAACATGAAAACAGATTGTCAGCTCTTCAACATAATGCTTCCTACATTTATTACTTCAAAATAGTTAAACGTATATTCCTTTATTAATGTATTACTTAGTTCATTACCATACACCAAACAGCATTAGCTCACTTACAATTTGATTCCCGTCATTTTTTGACGGGCAATATTTTAGTTTTAATATAGTGACAAAAAAAGCACAGGAAGTTTACATAGTGAAGGAAAATAAACAAATGTAAGTGATAGCTTGTGTAAGTATTTGGAAGCTTCAGCTGAGATATAAGATACATTTAATCAACTTGTATCATACATGAAAACTGTTTGAGGACTTAAAAGAGGATTTCTGAGTCCCGATTTGAGTCCCAACTGGCAGTCAGTCACTGGCAGTGCATGTTTTACGTTAATGAAGATACTGCATATTGTGGATATAAAGTCCATAGGCTATACCTGGCCAGTGCCAACCTTCTGTTTATGTGCCCGCTAGACATAAAATCTCACAAGATTTCACATTCAGAGACACCAGACCTCTGTGACTCCACCAGAAAAAAATCATAACGGATTTGTCCTTAAATTCTGGACTATCGCTTCAAAAAGACGCCTTGATGGACATATATTTTCAGTTATAAAGAGGAAGTTGGCAGATGTTTTGATGATTTATGTATTTATCTTACATTTTGGAATTGTACTAACTCCGAAATCCATTTGAACTGATATTGCCTTCTTTGTGTGAGCTTGATTCTTATCTGGATTAGTGACCCTAAAATATGGCCAATATTTCTCTACTAAGTAAACAATGTTTTGCTTTTATACAAAGTTTCACAGAAAACATAAGACTTTTAATAATATAACACATTACTTGGAACATTCTGTATTCATAGTGAGAACTTCTCGAACACTGATATATTACCCTAAAATAGCAAAAATAACTGCAATACTTAAAAAAAAAGAAAGATCTCTGCCTTTTTGGAAATGCTTGTTAGTAGTCTCTTGAATCCAGTTTTATAGGTGTTTTTTTTCTTCTTTACAAGAGCAATGTGAAGTCTGATGACACAGATGAAATAACAAGTCTGTTCAAAACGCAAAAGCCAAACATGAATTAGAACATTTTTAACACGGGAATACATATTTTGAAATGCTTAATAGATGGGATAAGTGCATTTTAAAGTATGTTTCTTTCTGTATTATGCAAAGAGAAAAAATAATTATATTGATGATTTCGTTTGGCTCTAAAAAAAAAAAAAAAAATCATCTAAGATTAAAGCTTTCTAATGCATTTTGGTGCATTGCCAGTTCCAAGAAAGTAACATCAAAAACATTAAATAATGACTATTTAGTATTCTTCTGTGAGTCTACAAAGTTGCCATGTTGTAATACTTTAATGGCAATCAATAAAGTCCAACAAAAAACAAAGACATATGAATATTAAAATCATGAGATCATTATATTTACAATGGTACCATATTCTTTTTAATAAAAAAAACACAGAAAAGGAAATGCAATAAAAAGATGTATCTGAGATGTAAGAGAGTCCTAAAAGTGTTACAACATGTTAAAATATTATGTATATTTTTAGTCAAACCACCAGGTATTATTATTGCATATTAAGTGTTACAAGTGAATTATAGTCGTAAGATATGATAATCAGGGTTAAAGGTTAGCATTTCTCACCAATGAAAGACCTCTCCAGTTGTGTTGTTATTCTATAAACTTTATCCACTAATGTGCGAGAGATCCTGTCACATCGATCAGCCTCAGAGAGAGAGTACTCGTGCCAATGAACTGACCATTACGATTATAACAGAGCTGTTAATAGTTTGTATACTTTTTTTAAATTCTGTATAATTTATGTGCAGCTGAAAAAAAAAACCTGTGATTCTCTGTCTACATTAAAGGGTCAGTGATGTGCTTAAATAAAAATAATTTATTACTTATTACAGCCAATAACAACCACTTGAGCTACAGAAAATATGTTGTTCATGGATTATATCTATATTTGTTCAGCATATAGCTGTGTGATATACAGTGTAGGGTCAGCCAAGATGGGCATGTCATAGCAGAGAGGTCAGGAAATTGTGGTCCACTGGAGAAGGACCGAGCAACTTACTCCAGTATCATTGCCAAGATAAACCATAAGCACAACCAGAGACATTATGACACAGACATGCCTGGTGAGCTGAAACATAGGATCACGAAGAGTCGGTCATGACTGAAGCTTTAACAATGACAATTTGTGTGGCAGAGCAATTACAAACAGCATTGTTGTTTTTTTGTCCCCATCCATTATTTTGAGCCATGAAGTAGGAAGAGTGCAGGAGGACAAACTAGGGATATTTCAAACATATTTTCTCTTTGTTGCATCTGACAGGAGGTGTTTGTAAATGTGTCAAATTGCGTTTTTCCTTTGTCGTCATGCTTTTAACTTCCTCTTACAAATTTCGTTATAAATATTACCTGCTTTATTAAAGCACTAGTAACTTGCCCTTCATAAATGATGGTATCATAGGTTATGTTCAATTGTCTGCTCTGTCCGTCTCTGCTCTGTCCTTCTCGCCCCTCTCTGTCCTCTCCTTCTCTCCCTCCCTCTGGCGCAAATGCACAGTTACTAGAGCGCAAAAGGACGCAACTGCACATGTGAGACTTTTCCACGTATGCGCAGTTGCGCAATTTGCCTCTATTCATCGGTAGTAGCTTGTGAGCAATGTCTGCGCAAAATGCCCCTTGCGGATTACAGTGGATCCTTTAATGGGTAACCAATTGCATTGAAATGTATTGTGTAGCTTGTTGCCCTCAAAAACATGGCTGGCATACGATCAGCCCTATTAAGTTTGGGCTACGTGTTACGCCATAGCTCGTAATGTCGAAAGTAAGACCTGCGGATATTATTATTATTTTTTTTTATAAGTTTATATTTTTAAGGGGTTCGGTGTCAATTTCAATCTTATCCAGCTAAAAAACAAATCCTCTGTTTGACAACAGCCTCCCCTCCACATATTGAGCCATGTGGTGGGAATCTTCCAGGGCTTTTGGGCCCATTGTCCACCTTAGGACTTTTGTTATGACTTGCTGTTGGCTCCAGAAGGCTGGTTCAGGTATACATTATTTTTTGTGGTTAGTCCTGCTGTGTGTGACAGTAAATGTTATCCCTTCAGAGTATACAAGTGTGTATTTCTGGTGTGGGAGTGCTATTAAGCCCTTACCATAAGCCAATCTATCCTGTACCTGTATTATATAAAGGCAAGTGTTTCCAGTAGTCCGGCCACCCTATGTTCCAGAAGCAAAGTCACAATCCCTACACCAATACACAAAGTCCAGAGAGGAAATGACCTATCCGGTGGGACACAGTATTTGCTGGTACAGCTGGTCCCTCCTCATGACACTCTGCACTTTATCCTATTCTCTCCTCCCCCACCATTCCATACACTGATAGCTACAAACACCCCTGCATCATCTTAATATGTGATGTAACAAACACAAAATGGATTCCAGTATGCAAAAATTCAGTTTGCCCCCCAAAATTTTTTATGGCCATGGCTTATGCAGCTGCTAATATTGTTAGTTTGGTACATACTTGACAAACAAGTGTCTTTTTTTTTTCTTGAACTGCTGTGGCTCCTTAAAGATGACACCTGGGCTGCAGTGAAGGCTGCGGAGAACTTCATGAGCTTCCATATTAGTGCAGAGACCACTGCTGTTCTGCATTGATGAGGACATAAACTCACCTATTCTTACAATAATCTGTACAGATCCTTATTCATAAGATATATTATTATCATTGTTATCCTCTATTTGTAACGTACCAACATATTCCGTAGCGCTATACAGGGGAATGGAGAGCCCTATCTTTGAGCTTAAAATCAAAACATACATAGTGCTTGTTTATAAAGCACCTTACAAGACTGAAAACTCGCAAACTTACAATGTATCAACCATATACATTCTGTAATGCAGTTTTAGTTCATTTTCCTGTTTGCTGGCTTAGTAATTAATTTCCATTATTTTTTCCGCATTTTATTAGACAACATGCTTTACACAGATTTTGAAACAGACAGACACATTATATAGCAAAAAAGGGGTTGAAAAGCACTGCTAAAGAGTAACTTAATATTTGTGACCACAAAACTGTAAATACCAGTATATGGAATGTTAAAATAATGATTTACCTCAATTAGTGTGCACAGAAATGTGAAATATGGAGTGAAAATAAACAGTTTTCCAACTTCACTCTATATACAATACTTGTAAAATAATACACCATTTCAAAGCAATATAAACATGATACAATATAAAAGTAAAACACAAAAAAACATTGGCATTCATCAAGAACTAAACTGCCCGAAACAGTGTAACCAGCGGAATTAGCTGAACTGACATTTTGTGTTATTTTCAAAAAGCAGAAAGTTAATATGTCTAAATTAGATTTCAAAGCCAACTATTTGCAATGTTGTGAAGTGTGAAATTCATCACCTAAAGCAGCTGTTCTTAATCACCTTTGTTACATTACTAAAATGTGTTGTGCTGTATATATATAATAAGCAATCCAATGCTGGCAGGAATGGGTTTCAGTACTTTGCTAATGGGGTTATTCTACAGAGTGAAAAACATATAAAAGGACAGTCACAAAAGTCACCTATACTGAGGGAATATGGTTTCTGGATCACTACTTTGTCATGGTGACAAAGTACCTAAATGAAACTTTGAGCCATACCATGTAGGGTCACCGAGATGCGCAGGTAATTCCACTGGAGAGGGAATTAGCAACCCACTCCAGTATATTTGCCAAGATAACCTTATGGATAGGGACAACCACAGACATAATGATTGTTACTGGTGTGCTGTGGTCTATATGGTCACAGAGAGTCAGCCAAGACTGAATGAATAAATGAACAACAACAACAACAATATGGTTTCTGGATCACTACCTTGTCATGGTGACAAGGTACCTAAATGAAACTTTGAGACATACCATGTAGGGTCACCGAGATGGGCAGGTCATTCCACTGGAGAAGGAATTAGCAAACCATTCCAGTATATTTGCCAAGATAACCTTATGGATAGGGACAACCACAGACATAATGATAGTTACTGGTGTGCTTTGGCCTATAGGGTCATGGAGAGTCAGCCATGACTGAATGAACGAACACGAACAACAACAACAACAACATGGTCTCTGTAAATGTAAGCTTTGCAAATTTTCATTTTTATGAAGACTATTCTCGCTCTCAGTGCTATCCATATATAGGTAGCATTATATGAAATTTGATAGCAATATCTGGAGATTTAAATCTTGTAAATAACAACACAAGAACAGCTTAAATCCTACCTCCATATCAATTAAAAGGAAGCAAGTGCATACAGTAAGAGCAGAATGCATTATTCAAGCCAAAAACATAGACCCAATCCTGTACAATAAGCTTAATGCAATAAGTAAGAAGTCATCCAAATAGGATTACAGTTAAGACCATGAACATTATACAAATAAGTTTAATTTATGTAGGAGCAATCACATTAAATTGATTGTTCTTTACAAAATAGTAAGCAAAATATAACTATACCATTTCATAACCTCCAAATATTTGCAAACAAAGCACATAGGATGTGTAGAACATACAGTTTGCCACATATAATATATAAATCTGGAATATTTCCTGTTATCTGCCATCCACATGCCGGTGCACAACATGCCTGCCTCTGCTTGACCGGGTGACACTCTTTTGGTATGTAGAACCTGTAATCTGCCACTACCCCAAACCCTAGAACACCTCAAGATTAAGTAGAAGTGATCTAGACACACAACAAGGTAATCTTGAATCACTATAATTTCTTAAAAAGTGGTTTACCTTCATGCTGATTAGTCTGAACTGACGGAGTAATTTCATGAGTAGAAAGGGAAGTTCTTTGCAATCAACATGAAGGTAGTATTTGATGCCAAATAAGATTACATTCTTGAGGTTACTCTTCAGCTTTAACAGGGTCCTGAAGTCACAAAAAATAATATGTAGATATGCAGAGATATCAATAGAGTAGAAATATTTGAAACTGATCAGGGTTTCATAAAATAAAGGGTGTTTTTAGATTGTTTCTGAAAGACTTCCCACCTGCTCTTAAATACCTTTATTTATGCTCGGGTGCAGACTGTGCATCAGCTTATTTATTGTGCTGGCCTCACCCAGCATAAATCCAGGTATTTAGAGGCAGGTGGGAGGTCCTATAGATTACGGACCCTATGGCAGAAGTGGTCAAATTATTTATTTAGGATTCTTGAATAACTAGACTGTATAATATTTTATATTTAATACTACATTATGTTTTACTATAGGAACCCATTTTCTATAATCAGGTGACCCTGCCTATTACTTTCTCATTCTTCTGCTGTGAACATGTAGCAGGTTGTCCTTATAAACTAATGAGCAATCCATCAGACCAAATGAATGTATTGGCAGCCGTAGGTGTATTGGTTAGATTATGTACATTTAACTTATATTTAACACAGATCCAATTTTTTCTCTCCTTATCTCTCTGATCTTGGACATTAACCCACACTTTTCCTCTTGGCTACAATCTTATTTAAGACAAACCCTTACTCTGTGTCTACTGCCCCATCTGAAAAATGTGTCATTATAAATAACCTGTATACAATAAAAAGGTATCACTATATAAAGAAATACTTTTATATTTGAACTAGCGACTTGCCCATCAAAAATGACAGCATTAAAATTGTCACAATGTGAGGCTTTTGATTCTCTGAGCACCTTCTGCGCTCATCTTGTGGCTCGCAATGTGCACCTTTGGTGCTCATTGCGAACCTTTCCTCTAATCTACTGTATGGGCCACTCATTGCAGGGTTCATTAACCTGCAAGTTTTGTGCTTGGGAATGCCATGTGTCTCTTTCCAGCATCTCCCCCCTGTTCCTTTCATGTGTGTTTCTCTGCGGTGTGTCTGCTGAATGAATGCGGTTTGTTTTATTTTTAAAGTCCTGCGTGCCTGGTGTTGTTGGTGTAAGTGTTACTGTCTTTGCCGTTGTGTATTTTCTAAGTCCCGCGTGCCTTGCTCAGCCTCGTTTTCATCCAGTTCCAGAATAATTTATGTTTTTTGGCCGCCATTTTTTTCTCACTTAGCTGATTTTCGAGTGACGAAACACGTCAAATAAGGCTCAAAATTGCTTGCAATCTCACTTCCATGCGCCCTGGCTCTCCCCCTGTGCTGTGTGTGAATGTGTTTTTATTTATTTGTTATTATTTTTCTTGGTTTTCGATATCCGCGGGTCGGACGTTAAATTGGTATATTTTTCAGAGGTCGTATTTTTCCCCCCAAGCTTGCATGTGTAACGGCGCTGCTGGCTGCAACAAGCACCTTCGCCACTCATTGCAGCCTAAGTGTTGAGCAGCGGCTTAAGTGCTCATTTCAGCCAAAGCCCTGCGTGCTTCAAGGCCTTTGGCGCTCATTGCCTAAGTCCTGCGAGTTTGGAAGGCTTCAATGGCTCGCAGTTGTGGCCCACTGGACATAAACGGCTCACCTCGCATTGCGAGGCTCGCAAGCGTGACGACAAATCGCAGTTTGACAATTATAATATGTGATGTTTAAAAAATAATGAAACATAATGGATTCCTGAGATTTGTACCAGTTCTGTCTTTGAACTCCCAGTGGTTGCATGAAGAACAATTCGATATGGTGTGGTAGAGCAACGGAAAAAAACAATGTGAGCTGTTGGCAAGCTCGCAAAGCCATAGCAATCTGAGAATTTGCTAAGATAAATGGGCTATTTTACTTGAAAGCTTGCAATCATCTCAGTCATTCAAAATGTATCATCACAGCTCAAATTGTATTTTGAAGACAAATTGTGACACCTGAACTCTAAATATAATGGAGAAAAGGACTATGATTAACTCAAGTTGTGTGCCAACTATACTGTATTGGGCTTTGTACACCCAAGTAACAAAGGGACTGCTCTTAGAGGGATTTTTTTTTTCTCTTTTATATCTGCTTTCCCTATCAAACTAGTCCTTTTTAAACTATTTAAATCTTGACATATATTAATTTGTTACTGAATGACAAAGGTTTGCTGATTTGAGACATGAAATAAAAACACATTCCTGTTGTAACAAAAAAAAATGGCTAATACGGAGGTGACCAAACAGAGCTTAATTCGGGAGGTTCAAAGAATTACTGATAGAAAAATATTATGGACCATGACAATTAAGTATAAATGCATGAACAAATAGTGCATAAGTGTTGTAAAGTGTTGTGCTACACTGGAGTATAGCATGTTGACTTCTAACTAATAAATAAATAAATCCTAAAAATAATTATTTGATGGTCTGCAAAGACCCATAAGCAAGCTTCAAGTGGTACACAACTAAAGTGGTCCATGAGAAAAACGTTTTGGGAACCATTGGGTTAATACCAGTGTGTTATGGTGTACTTTCACATGCATGATGAATATTTATTTTGTATTGCCCCTTTAAGGGAGAAAAGTAGAAGACAAATACATTAATTGAAATTAGATCTTGCACAGTAAAAAAATCATCAAAGAGGAAAATTACGAGAATGTCTTCATAAATCAAGCATAAGCAGTGAAAAAAACACACAAGTTTAGATAGTAATGTCTTTGGCAGAACATTTGGTACAGTGAACATTCCCAAAGGGAGGGTTGGATTTCATCAGATACCAAATAAAAAATCAAATACATCAGATTAGATAAAAGAAACAGATATGGAATCTGTAAATGATATTGATTTAAAGATATACAGCCTTATTAAATTGCGATTCGGTAAATGTAAAAGGACTCTATTTAAGCACACAGTATATTTTTTTTTACAGAAGTTTTTAGTTAGTGAACTTCTATCCAGAAGCAAGGTCTTCACTAACTAAAAACTTCTGTAAAAAAAAACATGATTGAATTTTTTTTCGAAGAGACTGTATGGATAAGCACAACCTGAGACATAACAATATGGCACCAGAAGATGAGCCCCTCAGGTCAAAAATTATCTACCACATAACTGGGGCAGAGGGCAAGTAATAATAGCACCAGATTGAATGAAGTTGTTCAGCTAAAGTCGAGAGGACACCCTGCTGTTTATATGTTTGGAGGGGAAAGGAAATTCTACTGCCGCAAAGAACAACAATCCAGCATAGGAACCTGGAACTATGAACCAAGGCAAACATGAGATGACAAAATTAAACATTGGTATCCTGGGAATTAGTGAACTCAAATGGACTAGAAAGGGGTATTTCATACAAGACAACCGCCCAATCTTCTACAAGATTCCTACAGAAGAAATACAGCAGCCCTCATAATCAATCAAAGTGTGACCAAAGCAGTGCTCGGTTACAACCCAATAAATTACAGAATGATTACAATCCAAATTCAAGCCAAGTCATTTAAAATCACAGTCATCCAAGTCTATGCCCCAGAGGCTGCAGTTGTCTAATTCTACGAGGATATTCAACACCTCATATATACAGCACCAAGAAAACCTGTTACTCTTATTATAGGTGACTGGAAAACCAAAACATACCTGGAATAACAAGCAAGTTTGGCCCTGGAGTACAAAATGAAGCAGGTCAGAGATTAGTCAAATCCAATCAATATACAGCAGAGGTAAAGAATAGATTTAAGGCACTATACTTGGTAGATATAATGCCTTAAGAATTTTGGACAGAAGTCTGTGATATTAGGCGGAAAACAGCAGCAATGAATAATCCCCAAAAGAAGGAAAATTAAGAAGACAAACTGGCTATCTGATGAGGCTTTGAAAGTAGCCCAGGAAAGAAGCCAAGCAAAGGGCAATGGGTAGTGGAGATAGGAAAACAATGTGTCCAACTGAATGCAGAATTGCAGGATAGTAGGAAGGGACAAGGACACATTCTATAATGAGCAATGCAAAGTAAAGGAAGAAAATAACAGAATGGGAAAGTCCAGAGATCTCAAAGGAGATTCAAAAAAATTAGGGATCTCAAAGGAACCTCATGTCAAAGTGGGCATGATAAATTTAAAAAATGGTAGGAACTTAACATAAGCAGATAAGATAAAGAAGAGCTAGCAGGATCTTAACAGTATTGATGACCTAAATAGTTTGTCCAGTGAGCTGCCTTAGGAAGCCTTGTTGATTACCAGGCTAGAGGAGTTGATGGAATCACAGATGAACTGATCAAAATCCTACAAGGCAAGTTTGCCTTATGCCAACAAATTTGGAAAACTCAACAGTGGCCAGTGGACTGGGAAAGGTCAGTCTACATCCCAATCCTAAAAAAGGCAGTGCCAAAGAGTACTTCAATTATTGAACAATTGAGCTTGTTTCACATGCCAGATGTGCATGCTGGGTTTTGCAGATGCATGAGATAAAATTGCCAGTGTTTGCTGGGTAATAGACAAAGCAAGAGAGTTCCAGAAAAACATTTACCTTTCCTTCATAGACTATTCTAAAGCCTGTGACTGTGTGGATCACAACAAAATATGGTAAGTTCTTAAAGAGATGGTGGTACCAGACCATCTCACCCGTCTCCTGAAGATCATAGCAAACACCAATCTCCGCTCCTGGCACATAAATGGTGAAGAAGTGGAAACCGTGACATATTTTATTTTCCATGAATCTAAGATCTCCGCAGGTGGTGACTGCAGCAATTAAAATTAAAAGACGTTTGCTTCTAGGCAGGAAACCTGTGGTAAATCTGGACAAACTATCAATAAAGGTCTGCATAGTTAGAACTTTGGTAGTCCCAGTAGTAACATAAGGATGTGAGAGCTGGACCATAATGAAGGTGGAGTGCCTCTGAATTGTGGTACTGGAGAAAACTAATTTGCGTCCCTTGGACAGCAAAAATATTAAATCAATCAATATTACAGAAATCAAGCAAAGAACTAAAACAAAAATCATAGAGAATGCACAGAGCCGAGCGTGGTGAAATATAATACACTATGACAAAATGGACACAGATTTAAAAAAAAAAAAAAAAAAAAGTTACCACTATTTTTATAAAATATAAATAATATAAATAAATACAAAAAAATGACTGCAGGGCTGCTTAACTTAAAATACTAATAGTGGGTTAAAGTATTTTAAGTTAAGCAGCACTGCAGTAATATTTTAGCATCTGTTTATATTATTTATATTTTACGATAATAGTGGGTAAATAATTTATTTTTATTAATCTATGTCCATTATAGGACTAGTCTAATGAATACTATACTATACATTTTTATAAAATTTGTGTATATTTATTGTTCCCTCAACTGGGGTGGCGCACTGTGTCCTTTTCCCATGCATACAGAATAATAATTGTTCTATGTTTTTTTTTATTTTTTTATTACATGTTCTTATTATGCTGGGGAGGGGAGAGGTGAGTGACGTGGGGAGGGAAGGGGATGGAAAGGAGATAAGGAGGGACAGAAGGGAATAAAAAAGACAGAAGGAGAGTAAGGGAGAAGGGAAGGTGGTCAGAAGGAGAGTAAGGGAGAAGGGAAGGTGGTCAGAAAGAGAGTAAGGGAAAAGGGAAGGTGGGAAAGGGTAACTAGTTTAAGGAGGGCAGCAGGGGGAGGGCAATGTGATGGAAAGGGTAGGAAGCAGGAAAGGAGGGTGGGAATGTGGGCAAAGGAGAGGTGATGGAAAAACAAAGGATTTGGTTTCAGGATCTAAAATACCATAGGTAGACATATATATTATTAACTAGACATATGCATTAAATTATCTTTTTAATAATAGAATGACCCAACGCACACTGGCAGCTGGACTGGAGAGCGATTGGACACTGAAGAAGACAGAATGGGGCAAGGATGACCTGCATCTACTTTAGACCCAATGTGGGGTAGGTGTGTGAGCAGTAGAGGATCTGCATATATTTCAGGGCTTGGGAGAGAGCACAGGGGAGGTGGGATAGAGTATTGGATCCAGGTGCCCATTTCAGGGCAGGGCAGATGGTGTAGGGACAAAGGAAAGATCTGAATCCCTGAACGCATTTCCTGTTCAAATATGTGAAGCTAGTTGAACAGCAAAGTGGAGATCTTTTATTCCCTCACACTATTGTCAGGGCTAGGGAGAAGGTGGACAGTTAGCACAGCAGGAAGCCAGGGGCAATTATGAAAAAAATGCTGCCCTCTAAAAACTGCCACCCTAGGCTTCTGCGGCCTATTTGCAAATATGCCTATGTTTTATACGTTGTAGTATGACTGCAGACAAAAAGACAATTAAAGGATTTTTTTATTTACGGTTACATAATTATTTAAAAGTTTAGGTATAACTACATGTAAAGAATACAAATGAGTGAAAGCTTGTTAATTTACTTAACACATGTCATGCACAATATCATGTTTTCCCATGTTTTCCAATTGCTCTTCCCCTAGCAACTTTTCCATTGCCTGCCTAATCACATGAATTGTTCAGCCAATCGTTAGTGAGATAGTTTAACATGATGGGGCCATTGGCTAGTGCTTTAGTTACACATATTATTTTAACTTATATAAACGTACCTTGGCTTTGCCATCCTGCGCTGACATGTAACCAACACACATGCTCTCTGTTGTGTGACTCCATAGGAACTCCACTAAGGGCAAAGCAAAGAAAATAACCGAGATCAAGATTGGTTATTAGTATATAGATGGACTAAAGCCCAATATTAACTTGTTAAAAAAGGGTTCAAGGGGTTAGCACATATGCTAATTACATTTTTATGAAAGCAAGATTTTATTTCTTACCTAGGAGGGCCTGCTTCTCATCTGTGGAGTCAGGTTTTGATGAACATCTGCATGATCGAAGTACGATTACACCACCGAGAATGCTATCTTCATTAGCTAGGAAGGGTGAGCCTAAAATAGATAATCCATAATATTACGTTGGTAGAAACCGTGGAAACATATACATAAGCAAAATTCATCCGTGGAGGGTTAAGAGAGGTTACTTTTGTTTAAAATCAAACACCCTCTAAAACCATTTCAACTTCCCTCCAACACAGTGGTTCTCAACTGTTCTAGTACTGTGACCCTTTGATAAAAAAATCCCAAGTTGTGGAGAACTAACAGTAAAATTATTTGCGTTGCTCCTTCATCGCTGTAATTTTGCTACGGTTATGAATCGAAATATAAATATCTGATATGCACGATGTATTTTCATTCATTTTATTCTTACAAATTTAATATAATTAAAGCGTAGTAATTAATCCCAAAACCAATATGTAATATATATTGTGAAAGAAACGCTTGTAATTATTATGATTAAATTGTCTGCTAAATATCAAATGACAATTATAGTAAGAAAGTACTAACTACCGGTGGAAAAATGTGTACAATTACAAGTTTTACAGATTAGAATAGACAAAAAAAAAAAAAAATTCCGA
This sequence comes from Discoglossus pictus, assembly GCA_027410445.1. Classification (NCBI taxonomy): domain Eukaryota; kingdom Metazoa; phylum Chordata; class Amphibia; order Anura; family Alytidae; genus Discoglossus; species Discoglossus pictus. The sequence continues at coordinate 70,407,165 of CM050165.1, forward strand.
TGGTTTTAAGGGACCCCTGGCAAATCATCATTCGACCCCTGAAGGGGTTGCGACCCACAGGTTAAGAACCGCTGCTCTAAGATATAACAAAGAAAGAAGTTGGATTCCAAATCAATTCAAGTTTAAACTGTTCTGATAAATTACATCTTTTGGAGGTAGATTTGTGAACAAAAAACTGGCTTTATCTGGACATTGTCCTCTGCAATCAGTGTTAAAATTATTTTTTTGTAAAAAATATTGTTTGTTTTGTACTAAAAACAAACAACTAATCAAAGTCTATTTAATGCGAACAGAACATTAATTATTCATATTTTTCCTCTTAAATACAATGTTACAATTAGATACAACAATACAATGCTGTCAGATTAGGACTTTATTTTCACTGCTTCAATGGTTACTAATTGTTCTTTTCTATATCTGTAACCAAATAACTTACTAAAATCAACTGCCCATGACACACAGTAACACTGTCCTGTAGGTACAACTTTCTAATTGGTCCACATTCTGCCATCAATCTTTATGATTCCTTTAGTTACACTATTCTGAATTGCAAGGTCCTGAGAGCATGCACTTGACCTGAAGTTCATGCTTCTTTTTACTGGTATGTTTATGCTGTTATCAAAAGTCTATTGTATTTACTGCACCTGTAACTTACTTGTAAAGTGTCTGCAGAACAAGTTAACACTTTATAATGCAAGAATAATAGTAGTAAATAAAGGACGCTTTATTTAAAGGTATTCTTTACACATTTTACAAAATATGCCTTCCTTATGAACTCTGATTAAAGGCATATTAACGTGAGTTGGGTTATTAATGCATCTGATAGAGGAGAATTTATAGTGTCTGAAAAAAATTGTTTGCATGAAAAAAATTGAAAGTAAACAGTTAAACAGTTAGCCTGAAGTTTGCTGAATGTCTTGATTTTGCAAAGAGTTTTCTCTCAATGTTGACAACCCCAGAAATTCCTAGTCATAATTAGCATAACTTATACATTGTTTCTTTTTGGCCTGGGGATTGTGCAGTCATGCTCAGTTAGCACCTGAAGTCTGCCCTACTGTGGGAAGTCACATGATGTCAGCCACTTTCCTTTCCTTTTGCCAATCAGCATACGCATGTGCTGCATATTGGGTATCTAATTAAAAATGTGGAACCCAATATGCAAAATGCTGTTGCTGTGGGTGTTTATATGACCCCCCAGAACATTTTTTTTTTTTTTATGCAAACATTTTTTGCTAGATGGGTTATGATGCATTCTACAGGATGCATTCATAACCCACCACACTTGCATATACCTTTAAAAGCTGGTTCATGAATGCCAGCAATACCTACACTTTTATGTTGAAATTTCAGTTTACACATAAGCTTTGAGAAAGTCTGGAAAGGTATATAGTCAAATATAGTTACATAGTAATTGAGGTTAAAAAAGACTTTCAATCCATCAAGTTCAACCTTTTTAGATCTCCTCTAAACTGCAATATGCGGATTCATTGTTAATACAAGGGTGATACGTATAAGAAAATAGAAGAGCGTTCCTACCTTGCCATAAATAAAGGTAATTTGATATCCTAATACAAATGACTTTTTTCAGACGTTTAAGAACGGTCTAGCTCAAAATCAGGTTCATCTACCAGCAGGGATCTGCTTTCTCAGTATCTAAGGGTGTAATATGTACTTTTAGGGGACACTATGTGCTGCAATCTAAGGAACGGATTCAAGGGTGCCCCATTATTGGCACATGAAATGGTTATATTTTTAATTCAGAAGAATTGCTAATAGGAGTCATCTGCAAGTAAGTTATTCACACGGCAGAGCTGTGATTATGGTTTTCAGAACCTAAAATCCAAAACGTATGTTCAAAATATTTATGGCCAAATGAAATAAACATTAAGAAGTTGTTAACAGAAGGACTAGACAACCATAGAACCATGGAGACTGTATTCTACAACAAATTATATTTTAGGTGCTAAAATGAATTAATAACATTTTTGAAAAATTACAAAGTCTCAGAAAGGGAGGAATAAAGGTGGTAATTACTCAATACAGAAGCAAGAACTGCAATAATACGTCAGAGAACAGAAAATAAAGAATACATGGAGAAGAGAGGTGCATCTGAAATCGGACTTTATAAAATATGGGAAAATACAGAAGATCATGGAAAATAAGCAAAATCTAGTTTCTACATGGAACACACAAAAAACTTTGGTGCTCATTAGAAAAAGGCTTGAAAATCATATGGGAAAGCAAGAAAAGACTGTTTTAGGCATTTTAGGTATTGCCAGTGTTTCCCTTGAAGCCTGGATATAAGCAAAGATGCAGGACCACAAAGCATCTACAAGGTGGAGCAATCAGAGCTTGAGTTTGCTCATCAGACACAACAGTGTAATGTATAGGCACTTTGTGTAAGCTTTTGTCAGTGTGTCATGCTAGACAATAAAATAATAATTGCCATGATCTATACTGTGCCATTTATCTGAAAAATAATGATGTTTTGGATTGCTTTTCAAGTCATGAGAATGATACAATGAGGATATGTAGCAAGGGAAATAATTATAGTCTGTTAATGCACGGTAGAGACTTGTCTGGAGAAAGGACTCTCAGATCATTGGACTCTTTGTAAAAGTAATGCAAATTATAGAAAAAAAAAAATCAGGAAAATCAGGTTTTTTGGAAAAGTTTCAGTGGCAAAGAGCCGCTTTCACCAGAGACCAACAACCTGTATTCAATACAAGCCAGAATGTTTCCACCCCCACCATTAGGAGCAAGGCAACAAGAAAATGTAAAATGACCTGATTAAAAAAACAAGAACAGATAAAAAAACTATTTGTGTCCCTAGAATGAACTGAAGAGTGCAGTAACATCTTAAAACCACCGTTTGCAGTTCATACATGCTCTATAAAAAACAGAAACATATTGGAAGGCAGATAAGAACGTCCATCTGGACTGCCCATTCTTTTTACCTAAAGGATTTGCTTAAATTCCCTGTTTTGGACTCTACAACTTTAGGTGAAAGTCTGTTACTTATCTATTACCATTTCTGTAAAGTTGTACTTTCTCACATTACCGCTAATTCTTCTACATAGCATCTTCATCTCATGATCTCTTCATTTTCTCAAAGACACTTATTTCTTGAACTTTATTTAATCATTTGAAATATTTGAAGGTTCGTATCATTTCGCCCCTCTCAAGTTTATTTTACAATTATTCTGTGGAGTTAAACAAAAATTACTTAAAAAAGGAGCACTTGAATTTACTCACAACCGCCTGCATTTCAGGAAATGTTCAACCACTTAACTACTTGCCCATGTGGCAGGATGTACATAAATATTTCTTAAGTTAAAGTATATAAAATTAAATCGATACATAGGTATATAATAGACCTTGTAAATCCAGGAACCTTCGATATCCCTTTAAGCATTATAAAGCAGTTTCCAATGCCTCAATTTGGGTTGCCTCATTACTTATTGGGTTCCTTGGTGGTCCAGTGGTTAGGATTTGGTGCTTTCACCACTGTGACATGGGTTGGATTCCAGTCAGGGAACCAAGGGGTTCACACCTCCCTGAAGCCAAGCATGGTTTGTCCTGGTCCGTACTTGGATGGGAGACCACCTAGGAATACCAGGAGTTGTATGCTGTGGCCCACTGAAGAAGGAACTGGCAACCCACTCTAGTACCTCTGCCATAAATACCAAGTGGATCAGCATGGTGTGTTAAGATCCATGAGGTCACAGAGAGCTGGACACGACTGACAGATGCAAACACACATTATTTATACATTGGTTTTAGGGAGAGATTCAAACACTCTATAAATCCAAACTAAAAATCCTCTAACACCCCCAGTTCAGCAGCAATTGTCACACAACTGGCAAATTCGTTGTCCCTTTAAACACAGAATTTAGAAATAGCAATGTTTTTTAAACTTAGAAAATACTTGATGGTACTCAGGAACGTGATGGAGAGAAGATATTCTGTTGGACTAGCAAAGAGAAAGTATATCCTTAAAGGTGCTGAAAAAAACCTATAAAGGGTAAGAAAACAGACAAGCTAGTGAAAATGATCCCTTTAAGGTCACTGATCAAGAGAACACGTCTAAATAACACAGCATGGGGTAAAAATGCTAGAGTAATGTAATAGCAGTGAGAAACAAACATGTAAAGGAGAAATATATCGGAGATCCCAATAGTTCAATGGAGTCTTATGATAACAAATAATATTGGATGGTTAATGAAAACAAAGATTAAGAATAGTTCACAAAATATAGAAGGGAATGTTATTCAATATCGTTAATTCTTTAAAGCCGTCCATTGGATTAGACGTGTGAAAAAGCGGGTATTAACTCTTAATAAAAACAGCACTGCCTATATATTGTAGGTACAATAAACTAACAGATATTTTTATGCCGTTGAAAAAAAACAAAAAAAACACACTAAACATTTTTGAATGGCTTGCTTTGATTCAAGCTTAGGACATATTGCTGAACAATAAAAAAACAAACATATGTTTGAAAATTTGGATTGCCTAACAGCAAAATTAAGCAGGAAAAAATCATGCAACTAGTTTAAAAAAATATACAACTTTGCCGGACCCTGGAGGGATCCATGATACATTGGTGGAAGTTGTGTGTATGTGAGAGGGCAGTTTACCGGAGAGCTATGGTACCAACCTTTGTTACAAGGTGTCTGAGTTAGTTATGTAAACAGAAAATGAATTACTGCACATATAAACAGAATCCGTTTTTCTCAAACAAAAATTTTTTTTTATATCCACATCTCACAGAGCTGCTAATAGTTAATTGGTACATACTTGACAAATGTGTTTTTTTCTAGCACTGCAGTAGTTCTTTAATAAAGAAGAACATGCAGATAATCTGGTTGTAAACCATCTGGTTAAGACTATTTTTAAGAGAACGAGAAACAGGCTATATATTATACTGGCTCTTTTTTCAAAAGTAAATTGTTCCAGAGATAGGTCCCTATGCAAATCGCCGAAAAATCAATTATGAGTGCCATAGTGGCAAAAAAAAAAAATATCTATCTAGCTATGCTAATCATCTACGACTAAAAAAAATATGAAAAAACTGCTACAAGTCACTGCGGCAAGCCAGAGTTGGAAATTATGGATAACTTTTTAATTGACATTTCACACTGACTATAGATTACAAGTTACTCTGAAAGGCTTTCACCCCCAAACCCTATACCAATACGATTTTACGGATAGCTCTGAAATCAGGGCGCTGCAGTAACTGGTGCCTGTAATAATTTGTTCATTTGACTGCAAACACCTCTCGCGATGGCTTGGAAAACCATGGCGGACTGCAGCAGCACCTCTTAAAGGGACAGGACAACAACACCAAACGAAAGAAAAGCATGTTAAATCATCACAAACAAAGGATTTACATTGCTATTGGGACACATGTGCAATCTAAAACCATTGTGCTAACTGTGACTTATCTGACATATTGAAAAAGTAAATCTCTTTAAAAGAGACAGCAGATCCAGAAATAGCCTCAGAAATCAGAGAACTACATTACAAATAATATATTACAGTCACAGAGACACATCCGGGACAAATATAAATCATATAAATACATCATTAGGTTTCACCTCAAAATGTTTGGCTACACCTGGCCTGGGAAGTCCCACGACATTGCTGCTGTGCAAGTGCAAACATATATAACAATAATGAGCATGTGACAATTACTGATACTCCTGAAGTATCAATTGAGCACATGTCAGATGCTTAACAACCCTGCAGTGGAATAATGAGGCCCATTAGTGTTATTATGTATATGTATCAAACTATGAACTCATAATAATCAATAATTATCAAATTCACACATGGTTCACAAAACAGGGTGGAAATAATCTTAAAAAGTGTGTTAACACATTTTGGATGTATTAACACATGTGATCACTTGTAACCCACACTTGTGGCACGGGAATATTTTCATAAACTGCATGAAGGGATGCCTATACATGATGATGGTCACTATTCTAAAACAAAATAGTTAAATGATTGTTATATACGTTGATGTCACTAATCTATTAGCTTGAGAAACACATGGAAACATGGATAACGGTATAACTATAAAATCCTTTATTGAATACACAGAGCAGTCATAAACATATACGACTGTGCATTAATATCATGGGTGTGGTGTGGGCGGAAGGACAAGAGGTTGTAATAAAATGACAAAACCTAAAGGGTTTAAGGTAATACTGTATAATAATAATGATGCATAGCATCAACTAGGGTCACTTTGTCAATATACCACAGTAACCACAATCAGATGAAAAAAAACATCATCATTAAAATTTCCATATAATAGAAGTAATCATTAATAGGCAAAGCACATACATCATGTCTTCATCTGCTACATTACACAGATGCTGAAAATCAAGGATTATGTAATCCAATTAAATTACACATATAGAACTTCCTCCCCAAGCAGTGCAAAATGTTCCCTATCTGTGATTTGAAATCCATTATCATCACCTCAAGTAATGATGTGGCATCTCATAAGGAGTGTTTAGCTGTGACCACATTCAGTGTGGCCAGACTACTGTCACCATCTCTCTAGGAGATTTCAACGCATGTATTTATGGTGCATGAATACATGGCCAGTTCTGGACTTTCATAGTCCCACGCCAGATCTACATTGCAGGGAGATGAACTTAACAACAAACAGGTGTTATTGAACATGATATTGGATTACTTAATGGCGTGTCAAGTCATTCTGATAGGGGGATGTTATTGATAGAATGGCTACCATTGTGCTTGCAGATGAAGAGGCTGCCTTCATTGACCTAAAAAGAAAAAAAAAAGCCAAGTGCTTCTAATGGGAAAAACAAAAATAGGAACTGAACCATCTCTTCTCAACAGAATTTCTGATTGACTGTCAATGGGTTAGGATCATCGAATAGGGGAAAGAAAGTAAAGTAATATACATTATTATATAACTTCAGAACTTGTCCCCTCCTTGTGAATTCTATAAAATTCATTAACTGATATAATGTAAAATAATCATATATGAAACATAATAAGGTGTTCTATCATTAAATATTCTTATCACATTGACAGCAAACATGAACCTCTACAGATATGGAAGTAACAGGATGGTATATAATGTCTCATGGGGGTTAAATCATGCTTTCTGGTAAAGTTAAGTAAACATATTTATATATGAGGCAGACAGAAAAAGTGTGCAGGATATCTAATTAAGATTTTAAATTTGCCATTATGAAAACCTAAGTACTTCTAACTGAACGAAGACAATTTCTATTTTATTATAATGATTATTAATGAGTTTCCACAGCATATAACATAGTCTAAATAACCTAATCCTACTACCTACTATGACTTGTCAAAATATTTAAACTTGGTGGAATAATTATATTTAAACATATTCAGCCTTATTAAATTCCAGCCTTGTAGATACGAGGTTTCTACTTAAATCCTACGTGCTGCAAATTTATCAAAGTTACAACGCTACGTATGAGCTACGCAGCACGGCCGTCCGTATCAACACAGAGAAAATCTACATGAGGAGCGACAGCCTGCGAGATGATCTTGCAGGCTCCCATACCTTATCAATTGCTGCAGGGGTCCTGAACGGGACCTCCGCAGCAGTCCCACACATAAGCTTTGCCGTGGGGGGTACTCCAACTACCCCCCCTGCATCTAAAATTAACCCCCCTCTATGTGGGGGGTCCCCATCGGGACCCCCGAAGTGTCCCCACATTAATCCATTGCTTAAGGGGTGCATAGGGACCCCCGCAGCCTCCGCATTAACCCGTGGCAGCGGGGGTCCCCAGTTGGCACCGATCAGGCCCCCGCTGCATTTAAAACTTTTAAATTCCCCGCCGTGGCTCCTTAAAAGGGCCCGCGGGACACTATTAGCAATCCTGGCCGTGGCACCTAAAATTAACCCCCCTCTATGCTGGGGGTCCCCATTGGGACCCCCGAAGTGTCCCCACATTAACCCCTTGCTGCAGGAGTCCATAGGGACCCCAGCAGCCTCCCCACATTAACCCCTTGCAGCGGGGATCCCCGATCGGTACCGATTGTGACCATGCTGCATTAAAAAAATTAAATTTCCTGCCTTGAGGGTCCTTAAAGGACTGTAAAGGTCCTGAAAGGACTTGTGCTAAAAAATATTAACCCCAGGCAACTGAAATTAACCCCATAACTCATGGGGGTCAATACAGACCCCCATAAGCCCTTAATTAACCCTATAACTCATGGGGGTCAATACAGACCCCCATAAGCCCTTAATTAACCCTATAACTCATGGGGGTCAATACAGACCCGCATAAGCCTTAATTAACCCTATAGCTCATGGGGGTCAATACAAACCCCCATAAGCCTTAATTAACCCTATAACTCATGGGGGTCAATACAGACCCCATAAGCACCTAATTAACCCTATAACTCATGGGGGTCAATTAGGGGCTTATGGGGGTCTGTATTGACCCCCCATGAGTGACAGGGTTAATTAAGGGCTTATGGGGGTCTGTAGTGACCCCCATGGGTGACAGGGTTAATTAAGTGCTTATGGGGGTCTGTAGTGACCCCCATAAGTTATAGGGGTCTGTATTGACCCCCATGGGTCATAGGGTTAATTAAAGGCTTAAGGGGGGTCTGCATTGACCCCACGAGATATAGGGTTAATTAAGGCCTTATGTGGTCTGTATTTACCCCCATGAGTGATGGGGTTTAATTTTAGTTGCCTGGGTTTAATATCTTTTAGCACAAGTTCTTTCAGGACCTTTACATTCCTTTAAGGACCCGCGAGATAGGAAATTTAAAATGCAGCGGGGTCACGATCTGTGCCAATTGGGGACCGCCACTGCAAGGGGTTAATGTGTGTGTGTGGGGGGGCTGTGGGGGTCCCTATGGACCCCTGCAGCAAGGGGTTAATGTGGGGACACTTAGGGGTCCCAATGGGGACCCCCAGCATAGAGGGGGGTTAATTTTAGGTGCCGCGGCCGGGATTGCTAATAGTTTGCCGTGGGCCCTTTAAGGAGCTGCGGCAGGGAATTTTAAAGTTTTAATGGCAGCAGGGGCCTGATTTATGCTGATCGGGGACCCCAGCTGCAAGGGGTAAATGTGTGTGTGGGGGGGGGGGGGGGCTGCAGGGGTCCCATGCAGCATGGGTAAGTGTTTAGGGAGCAGGGGGGAGCATCACACGACTGTCTCGTGCTGCTTCGAGGCAGCACGTAGAGGCTTTAGGATCCCTTGCTAGCACTTTTTGAGCCAGTAGAGATTCTTCCAAGGTGCAATATTTACCTCAAAGATTTAAGGCAGCGTGTGACTCCGTAGTTCTCTCTGAGCTTATTCTCTGCCATTTTTCTGAGTCATCTCGCAAAGTAGGCTGCGAGGGACGTATTGGGAATTCGGTCCTCGCAAACAGCAAAAAACGGCCTTTTGCGAGGACCGAGGGAACTAAGAGGGCTAATTTAATAAGGCCCATTGTATTGAAAATAGCATGATCAATGTCTTTGCTTTTGTCAATATTAAGTGGTTACATTCACTTAGATACAACATGAAGTTCTCAAACAAACAGGGTTTAAATCAAAGATTCAAAAATATCAAAACAGAGTGGCATAAACCGAGATCAATTTTAATGTTGCAGTTCGCAATGTTAAACTGGTAATAGGATTTGCAACATGGTAAATTACTTGGTCTGCATTTCATCCCATGAAGTTGGCTATCAGAGCATGGTACATACTGTTTATACAGGGTTGGTCTCCAAACATTAGAAGTCAAAAGGTATTTTATACACTGGATTTAAACTATAAAAAAGGAAATCATAAATATTCATAGACAGCAGTGACAATGGAATGAAAATGACACAAATTTCTATTTTCTACTTATTAAACAACATATGCGAACTCACAGCCAAAAATAAGGCAGTAGGAAGCTTGTTTGGTTATTGCAGATATTACAGAACGTCTTCCCACTTAAATGTCACATGAAAGCTATGCAGTTTGTCTGTGGAGAATGTAAATATAAATGTTGCAGTTTATGGATAAGCTTTTCCATCTCTCCAGTGCTCGGTATCTCCTGGGCAGTTTGCGTTCAATCATATAATTTATTGCCCCCTGTGTTGTTTGGGTTATCACTAAATCTCATACATACCTCTGTGTTAAGCCTATTGCTGCAGTTTTGTGACCAAGGAAATGTAGTTACATGTTTATAAAAATGTCAGCCTCCTGGTCCCAAACTGTCTGCCATGATTGTCATGGACGCTATCCCGGTTCCCCTGAAAACCACAGTTCAAGACGCGACATTCAGACTTGACACAATAGGGAGGATTGTACGTTTTTTCACAACACAATTGCTTGGTAGGTCTGGAGAGATATGCACCTCTCTTAGGGCCCGCATTCTGGGGTAATATCTTGTCCTCCTGGCTAGGTAAATATGTTTCTATCCCAGTTTGAGGTTAAATAGCATATGAATGGCAATGGATGAAAGATCCTAGCCAGGAACTTCATTAAAAAACAGCCACTTTGGAAGACCTCTATCCTGGGGAACCCCTGTGTCCTTTTTGAATGTTTATTTTTGCTTAAACAGTCTAAATATGTCATCCCTCACCAGAATAAAAGCTCATTGTGCACAGATTTTTGCAATACCTTCTGCAAGCCAACAGTTCTTTAATCTAGGTGACTACATCCCAACATTCCTTTATATTTTTAATAAATATGTAATAAGACCCAAGAACATGCCATTTACATAGACAAAGAAGTGTGTTAATGGAATTCATATACAACCGTTTCAATATTGCTGAATGTTTTATTTTTAAGAATTGTTAATCACCCTGAAAGAAAAATAGTCAAGGTTAAAATAATATTTAATTTAGGAAGATTAGAACAAATGTGTTAGACTCCACAGTTCTTGGAGGTTTCAGGCCCTCTAGATGTTTGTTGATCTTGCTCATGCCATGAACCATGACTGTCTGCTGCAATAAGGAATTTGAACTTATATCCACTGAAGGAAGTTGGTCTCCAATAAATATGAAAGTTCAACAAAGATCTCACCTTTCACTAAGCTACATGGTAGATGTGGGTATTTGGTCAGCACACTTTCTACGGCTTTGACACAAAGCAGTGCTTTTCAAGCATTACATATACTTAAGGAATCCTTTACAATATTAGGAAATTGCAAGGAAAATCAACCACTTTTTCTCTTCCAACAAAATGGCTAACTTCGTATCACCAAGTTCTACAAACATGTGACAGATTTAGGGGAGTTTATTTAAATAATCTTATTATGACCCAAGGCATTTTTATACAGCATATACATACACAGAAAATATGCTAGCTTGTGACAAATGGTATAAATATATAGATTTAAATAAATGAATAGCCCAATAGACTGTACTCAATGTTTTACTTGTGAAATGGTCCTCATCACTTGTGAATAAAGACATTTTCACATGAGATGGGTGCTAGATTCTTATATACAAAAACTTTATTCAATCATTGTCTTTGCTATACAGTAGTAAAAAAAAAAGCAAACACATATACCGGCACCATCCTAAATAATTATAATGGTATATGTGAAAAATGAAAACATGACTATGTATTCATATAGTGAATGAGAAACAAGCATGAATACGTTGTATGAGTAGCAATGTGGTTATCATAATTCTCAAATGTTGTAATGTTAAAGATAGATAACAATAGATATATCTAAATAGTCATGAAGACTATTCGCCCGATTCAATTGAGCAATTGTAAGTTACAGTAGCCCGTAACGTAATGGAGCCATAAGTTATTCTGCTATTCAATTGGCGTATTTTTTGCAGGTTACGGGTTATGGCCTTAAAATCCTTGCAGTTGTTAAACCCGGAACTTACAGCCCATCAAAGTCTTTCATCTTTCACATCCGCAAGAGTTACAATCGCAAATCGCTACTCAATTGCTACAATTCCCCAAGGCCTCAAATGTTTTCACATCCGTAAATGGCAAATGGAGGAGAAAATCCTACCAGTACAGGATAGGACTCGCAAGGGGGTTTAACCCTGGTCAGGAGCACAGTAAATGCAAATAAAAAATCAATACTGCACTGTAAATGACGGGGAAAGCGATGAAAGACATTAGAATTAATTGCACAACAGTCTCAAGCTTGAAAATCGCCAATAAATAGATAGGGGTAAGCACGGATTGTCAAATCCCATGAGTGTTTTCCACTCTGGTATCAATATATCGTATAACAGAACATGGGAAAAGTTACATATATGTACAATAAGAAAACTTTATTCAGTGCTGTAAGCCATGCACTCGTATGTAGCGTTTGAAGGAGGGAACATTATCAATTAAGTAAGGCCATAACTACCTATTTAGAAACAGCCAGTAGAAAATGAGACTGTTGGCATGACGTCAGTAAAACATGGAGGTTACATGTCAATCAATTAACCTTTGGGGTCCGAAATGTGATCGGACTCGCAAAACCGCGAAATACAAATTAATAAAAATGTATGCCAATACTGTTCTAGTCCATGTTGGTGGCCTGATATGTATTAACTCATTGATTCCCGAGATCAATATAACCCTGAAATGAACCATAAAAAGTATTTATTTTTTATTGGCGATTTATCGTATAACAGAACATGGGAAAAGTTACATATATGTACTTTATTCGGTACTCACAACGACGATTTAAAAGTTTAAAACCAAGGGAAACAAGGGTAAGCTAAAACAAAGGCTTAAACTTTTAAATCGTTGTTGTGAGTTATGAGTACCGAATAAAGTTTTCTTATTGTACATATATGTAACTTTTCCCATGTTCTGTTATACGATAAATCGCCAATATTTTTTTTTAATTTTTTATGGTTCATTTCAGTGTTATATTGATCTCGGGAATCAATGAGTTAATACATATCAGGCCACCAACATGGACTAGAACAGTATTGGCATACATTTTTATTAATTTGTATTTCACGGTTTTGCGAGTCCGATCACATTTTGGACCCCAAAGGTTAATTGATTGACATGTAACCTCCATGTTTTACTGACGTCATGCCAACAGTCTCATTTTCTACTGGCTGTTTCTAAATAGGTAGTTATGGCCTTACTTAATTGATAATGTTCCCTCCTTCAAATGCTACATACGAGTGCATGGCTTACGGTATCAGCTCCTAACTTGTGGGCTTGTTCAATTGAATAGCACCGGAATTGTAGCAGAGTTCAAGCCCGCAGACATACGGCCTGTATACCGCAAGATGCTGGCTTTTAATTGAATCGGGCTCTATGTCTATGAGAAATACCGAGTTACAGGCACTGCAAGTACTGCAAATGAACTTTCATTAAAAATAACCAAAGATGGATATCCTAAATATCTTGGATGGTGCACTCTACAACAGACTTAGGCTTTCTTTCTATATAATAACAATATAGTAATGTTCCGTTTGAACTGAATACATAGGCATAAACTAGAATGGACTAATGTCACCTGACCTTAAATAACTGGATATTTCCCACTAATCTTTTATAGATGTATAATAAAAACTATTGAAAAACAATGCCCATCTCAAATGAAAAAAAAAAGTTGACCACTAACCGAGGGTCGGTAACTTGCGTTGTAAAAGTACTAAATTACATAAAATAATGTAAAAACTTGGAAACGCTTTACAGCTGAAGAAGTCACAAACATAAGAAATTCAGACATGCCTGGCACACATTTGAAGCTACCTGTAGACATTTTGACACACCTAATCCTAAATGATCAAATTTATGTTTTTTTAAATATCAATATGTGAAATTTTGAACTAATAAAATTGACACCTACAGTGGTGGGGAAGAAGTATTTGATCCCCTGCTGATTTTGAACATTTGTCCACTGACAAAGAAATGATCAGTCTATAATTTTAATGGTAGGTGTATTTTAATAGTGAGAGACAGAATGACAAAAAAAACACAAGAAGAAAAACGCATGTCAAAAAAGTTATAAATTGATTTGCAGGTAAGTGAGGGAAATAAGTATTTGATCCCCTATCAATCAGCAAGATTTCTGGCTCTCAGGTGTCTTTTATAAAGGTAACGAGCTGAGATTACGAGCACTCTCTTAAAGGGAGTGCTCCTAATCTCAGCTTGTTACCTGTATAAAAGACACCTGTCCACAAAAGCAATCAATCAATCACATTCCAAACGCTCCACCATGGCCAAGACCAAAGAGCTGTTTTATGATGTCAGGGACAAGATTATAGACCTACACAAGGCTGGAATGGACTACAAGAACATCGCCAACCAGCTTGGTGAGAATGTGACAACAGTTTGTGCGATTATTCGCAAATGGAAGAAACACAAAATAAATGCCAGTCTCCCTCGGTCTGATGCTCCATGCAAGATCTCACCTCGTGGAGTTTCAATGATCATGAGAATGGTGAGGAATCAGCCCAGAACTAAACGGGAGGATCTGGTTAATGATCTCAAGGCAGCTGGACCATAGTCACCAAGAAAACAATTGATAACACATTATGTCGTGAAGGACTGAAATCCTGCAGCGCCCGCAAGGTCCCCCTGCTCAAGAAAGCACATGTACAGGCCTGTCTGAATCATTCAGATGTCCATTGGCAAACTTCAGAGGAGAAATGGGCTAAAGTGTTGTGGTCAGATGAGACCAAAATTTAGCTCTTTGTCATCAACTCAACTCGCTGTATTTAGAGGAGGAGGAATTCTGCCTATAACCCCAAGAACACCATCCCCACCGTCAAACATGGAGGTGTAAACATTATGTTTTGGGGGTGTTTTTCTGCTAAGGGGACAGGACAACTGCACCGAATCAAAGGGACGATGGACGGGGCCATGTACCGTCAAATCTTGGGTGAGAACCTCCTTCCCTCAGCCAGGGCATTTAAAATGGGTCATGGATGTATATTCCAGCATGACAATGACCCAAAACACACAGCCAAGACAACAAAGGAGTGGCTCAAGAAGAAGCACCTTAAGGTCCTTGAGTGGCCTAGCCAGTCTCCAGACCTCAACCCCATAGAAAATCTGTGGAGGGAGCTGAAGGTTCGAGTTGCCAAACATCAGCCTTGAAACCTTAATGACTTGGAGACGATCTACAAAGAGGTGTGGGACAAAATCCCTCCTGAGATGTGTGCAAAACTGGTGGCCAACTATCAAAAACCTCTGACCTCTGTGATTGTCAACCAGGGTTTTGCCACCAAGTGCTAAGTTGAAGGGGTCAAATACTTATTTCCCTCATTGACCTGAAAATCAATTTATAACTTTTTTGACATGCGTTTTCTTGTTGTTTTTTTTTTGTTATTCTGTCTCTAACTGTTAAAATACACCTACCATTACAATTATAGACGGATCATTTCTTTGTTAGTGGACAAACATTTAAAATCAGCAGGGGATCAAATACTCCCCACCCCCCCCTGGATAAATATAGTATAGTTAAAATAATTAACTACATAATTTTAAATTAATTCTAATGTCTTTCCATGCCTTCCCATACTTTTAAAGTACAGTATTGTGGGTTTAATTGCTGCTACAATAATAAGTGTTTGAAAAAGCCTTTGCGAGTCCAATCTTAGTACTGACAGAAAAGTAATACTTTTTTCAGTTGCAAGTACTTTTTTATTTTTGAGAGCTAGAGCTACTGGTCTAATAGAATATTGATTTTGTGTAACTTTAATTAGTTAGAATTTGTAATATTCGAGCTGTGCTAAGGCCAAATTTGAGTCTTTGGCTGTCCAGTAGTAATTGTGGGCGGGTAACTTGTAATCGGATTGGTAGTAGCGAATAGAATACATGTCAATATTAAGAGTGATGTATGTATAAATTTATGAATTGTAAAAAAGAATAGGGCCCAAGTTCAGAAAAGCAAAAATAAAAATAAATTAACATCCTTGTAAGTGAAATAAATGAATGAAAATAATTTGAGAGAAAATAAGTAATTAAGCGTATTAAATGACACTGGGGAGAATAAGGATTAAGTAATTATTAAATTAGATGAATGAAAGATGTTTAAAAAAGGGAAATATTAATGGGGTTGAAATCTAAAAGGAATGTAAATATTATGGAATAATTTTAGGAAAAAAATGTATTATACCATGTACATTTTGAATTACTGGGGGAGTTTCAAGGTTAATATTAACAAAAGGAGTGCCTTTATGTTCTACTGGTTGCATGAATGATGTTCATTCAATATTATAGTGAAATATGTTTGGGGTGTATTAAGAACTATGTGAATGTGGTAAATTCAAAACAACAAGAAATATAAAGAAAATTCTGTAAAATTAAATTAGAACACAAACGTAGTTTAAAATAAGTTACTAAAATTATATAACTTATATAGTAAATACGTGAGATTTGCAGTTTATAACACATGGTTATATAAATTTATATATGTAGGAATAAAGTATTCTAGTTAACCAAAAATAATATATATGAATCGGAAGTTAGGATAAAATGAAAAATAACTTTGAGTTTGAATGTAAAATTCTAGCTCCAAAGAGATTTAGTGCAAGTGAAGAAAATCAGGAAAAAAGCAAGGCAAAATACAGCAAGGATAAAGAACTAAAAGTTACTGAAGAGTTAAGTAGGCTTAAACTGGTAGACTATTAGTTGTATATGTGAATCATGTGTCAAAATATGATTTCTCGGATCTTAGCACAGGGGTTGACAAATTTCTCCGAAATGTAGGAGCCAGCAAGGTTAGGAAGGAGTCCGCTAAATATTTTTTAGGACCAAGGTTATGGATTATATATATAGGTTTCTTGGCTTGTGCATAATCCATCCTGGGCTTTGTTTAAAGCCATGTCATACAGCATGCATATGCTTAAAAGAAGGCACGTTTGAAATGGTATTTGCCCACAAAGCCCTTGTGGGCATATTTGCATGTCCCTGCCCAGGTTCCCAGAATGCAGTGCAATAACTGTATTTCTCAAAATTCTGAAACAAGCTTGTTTTTGATGTGAACACCAATATAAAAAAATGCTAGAATAAAACATATTTGTAATTTTTATTTTAATAAATGTTAAAGATCATATAGTCCAACAAAGCGCCTTGTGAAATGCTATCTGCCTTTTAGAAGTTATATTTTATCAGCATTTGTTACTCGTCCAAGATTTTTTCAATGCATTAAAGTACACATATTTATGGCAACTTTGCAATCCATAAACTTGGCATGATTTTAAAAGAACAGATCAGTAACACATCCCCAATTCTAATATTTGTATTTTTGGAAGATGCGTGTATATATACAAACCATTTGCTATCCATGCACTGCTCATTTAACTACTCAACAGATCATAGTCCAGTGCTTTAACATTTGACAAATGTGTTGAAATGTGTTGAATATGGACAATTATGCCATGTATTTTATTTTTAGTTATCCGTGATTGGTTTACTTGACATTGATAAAAAAAAAAATACATCTGCCATTGGTTTGTCTATCACCTGCAGCTTATAAACCTCCAAGTGCCTAAGCCAGGCATTCCCTATCTTGGAGGAATTCCCAAACCCTTTGGAGGCTTTTAGAGCTCCTCTCTAAATAGGACAGAAGGAATGGACAGAAATAGCCAAAATTAACTGCCTCCAAGTACACAGCAAGCTGGCATTTTGTTCAAGATTAAATCAACACAACGAACTGATATTACACAAACCAGTCCCAATTTATCTGGCCTCTAATCATTAGCTGTTTTCACTAGACATCTTTAACTTATGTTTGAAATTAATACCACATAGTTGAGTGAAAAAATAGAACAGTTCTGCTTTTCTTCCGCACAGCATTGAAATAATTTCTAGTTTGTACTTTTGGATTCAATAAAAAATATTCAGAGTTTTACGTAGCAAAATGGCAGTCAAACTTATTGCTCAAAGATAACACTTTGATATCCTACCACTGATTACACTGTGACTTCACATGCACCAGTAAGAGTAAAGAATGGGAAGGATTTGTTGTCCAAGTAGCTGCATTATATCCAAACTATGCCCTAAAATTTCTCAAATAATGGTATATTGTTTCTCAACACAGTGCCAACTTGGAAAACATATTGAGATAATTATTTGTATAGACATGCACTAAAACCCATATCAGTGATGTCTTAATACCAAACAATCAGATCTGGTCTTAAATGAAAAACCCTATAAATATAAGTTTGTATGATAACTTTAAAAGTTAATGTATTCAACTAACTGATACTGCCTTTTGTTTGCAGGCTCCAATCTGATCATGCAATCTTAAAAATATCTTGGGGCAAAACCCACAAAATCTATTCATCATGGACAATGGCCATGTCTTAAATCATATACAGCTTGTTAATGTTATCAGATGATCTAACAAAGTTCAAGTTTACCACTATAAGACATGAGGTTAAAGACATGATCATGTGATAATTTAAGCAACAGTATGATTTTGTATATTACTAATAAAAGCTTAATCTTGATCATTTGCTCAGTTGAGCGATTCATTTTGAAAAATTACAGATAGTAAACAAAATAATTATATATAGCAAAATAAATTACATATAGTAAATGAAATAATAATAGAATGAAAATATAGAAAGGAAATTACATGATAACTATACTACTGTGAGCTGCACTTCCAATTAATCTGGCTGTTGTTTCTAATATAACTGAAGAGAGATATTTACTGTGTCCAGAGACCCACCAAGGTGACCAATGATGTTAAGAAACAAAAGCAAATGTTTTCCTCATTAAAGCAAAACTGAATATAATATTTAAAAAAAAAATAATATTTATATTTTTAACATTATGCTCATTATCAATGCAATTCTTCAAAAGAGAGTATACAAAATGGGATCATTTGTTCTTCATTTAAAAGAGGCATGCTAATAAAGTTGTTATAATTAGCCATTTAAATATGTTTTCATGAATTTTTAGAGTTGGCTATAAATGGTTCCATCTGCTTCGTCAGTGAGTAATATCAGATTCCATTCAGATTTCCTTCAACAGCTTAATACACTTATTTTACCAAGAATATTCTCGAGTGGAAGTAAGAAGTCATTCCATCAAATATATTTTTGATGCATCAAATGTGTGGTTTTGCTATTTTTGCATAGATAAAATTACCCTTTGTGACGATGACAGTATCCAGAGTTAAGCTATAAACAAATACTTAGTAAGCTGGATGGATTCCTTTTTATCTGGCAGGCACATGTGAAAAAATAGATTTTACAAAACATCCTCAAATACTTTACTACATACATCATATTTATTTATTAAACTAATATAAAAAATAAAAGGGTTTTTGTTGGCATGGCTTTTGGGTCTATAAAAGTAACTAAAATAAAAGTGCAATAGTACAAACAAAAATGGGACCAGACATTATTGGTATTTGACAGATACATAAAGTGCCATTTCAACTAATGTTGCTCCACATGCAAATTAAAAGTTGTATTAAACTATGGCGTTTGAAAGTCTTCAACAGTATTTAGTAAAACTACAGAACGCCATTGTCCAGTATTTACTTTAATTAGAAGGTCAGCTCAGGTTTTCTGTACTTACCAATGAATTTATTTTGCATAGACTCTAGCAAAGCTTGGTGAGCGTCCTCAGCCTGCAACGCAAGCGAACATTCTCTGGCCAATATGGTCCGTACAAGGTGCTCTCCACAGCCTGCAACAAATCACGACAATGTGTTACAATTCAACAACATATGGAGAACTGAGAACTACCTGTAAAAGTACTCACAGAGAATTTGGTACATCAGTCTGTGCATATATTAAATATACCAAACAAAAACCCTGAAACTTCAAAAATGCATAAGACTGAATGTTCTTCTGTCTTACAGATGAAGGATTTATTGCAAACAAAAAAACAAATGTAAGGACGGCATTGCTTGGCTACAACACAAAATACAACTCTGCTGTTCCTAAGAGCTATCTCAATGTTTATTTAAGAACCATATGATTAACTGAAAGAATACAATATTAATGATTATTATTATTATCTGTTTTATGTTAAACATGTGTGGGAATAGAGTTTGTCTGTCCATTTGTTTAGACTGGAGTGGTGTCTTTTTTAATGTTTTACATCTACTCAACTTAATCTTGGCTACAGCTATCACGACCTTCAGGTAAGCCATTAATTCTCTTCCTAACAAATATCATATACTAGTAACTTGCCCGTCACCGTGTCATATGTTATTTTGAATTGTCTAAGCGGTCTCTGTGTGCCCTCTCTCTCTCTGTGAGCCCTCCTCTCTGCGTCCTGTGTGTGTGCTCTCTCTCTGTGCCCTCCGTCTCTCTCTCCCCACTGCCTCTCTCTCCCCCTTGCTCCCTCCCTCACTCTCCCTACCACTCCTTCTCTACTTCCCTCCCTCTCAATCCCCTCTCTCTCCTTCCCTCTGTCCCCCTCCCTCCCTCTCACTCTCACTCTCAATCCCCTCTCTCTCCTTTCCTCTGTCCCCCTCCCTCCCTCCCTCTCTCCCTCCATCTCCACCTTCCTCCCGGCCTCCCCCTTCTCTGCATCTCCCTCCCTCTCTTGATCCCTCTCTCACTCTCCCTCCATCTCCGCTTCCCTCCTGGCCCCCCTCTTCTCTACCCTTTTCTCTCCATCTCCCTCCCTCTCTTGATCCCTTTCTCTCTCTCTCTCTCCCTTCCTCTCCCCCCCACCGTGGGATCGCGCCTGCGCAGCTGCATTCCACAGTGCATCAGCAATCAGAATGAGAGTAGCGCCTGTGCAGTACACATTGTGCAGGCAATACTCCCATGCTGTAAACTATTATAGTGGATACCCTAATCAAACCTATCCTAAAGAATTCTGTGAAAGATGGAGAAAGCAGATGATAATTCAGAAAAGGTATTCAAATTTATTAGTGGAGACGATATGAGGTGAAGAAGAATAATGACGACAGGTTTGATGACCAATGTAATTTTTGACAACAAAGAATATAAGCAAAGCAGAAAAACTGCTGGAATATGATAAATCACAACTTAATATTGAGTCACTGCAGAAATGACAAGCAGACATACTGTTTACTACACACAGCATGCTAATTACATGAAAAGGTAATCTAAAACACTCCTAATGCTAAGTGCAGTATCTGTGATAAAGACCATGCATGTCTTGCTCAATGTACAGATGCAGCAACAGCACTTTCTGACTATAGGATCTTAGCACACTGTTTGACATTTTATGACAGGGGGATTTGCAGCTAATCCCAGTGATAGAGCTCTGGAGGTTGGGAAGACTTTTGGAAACAGGTCCCATCTTACAAAACCGAATACATATCATCTCATAATATAAGAAGCTGGAAAGCATTAAAATGTGAGCTGCCAAATTCAGAAGCTGTACAAAGAGATACGATCTACAGAGACAGAAGCTCTGAAATACACGATAGAAGTGATGATATGCACCCTGGAAAAATCAAATAGCTATAACGTATGGAACTTATCAATTATAACAGATTGAGTGCATACATATACTCTCCGGGCACCTTATATTCATAGCTTATGTGAGAACTCGTCAGGCTTTATATGTAATACGGGAGTTAGTGATGGCAAGGAAGCGTAGAAGAAAATATCTGTTAAATTAACACGGACTTGAACTTCAAACAATCCCTTGATCAATCTGAAAAAGGAACTAAAATAAGGAGTAATGGATACACCACAGCTGTCATAATCAATGTATCATCTCAGCCCTCAGACACCAATACTAAATACCACCAAATCAAAGAGAGAATATAGTATCCTCAAGTCACGCGGTAATAAAAACTATCTTGGTTTCAAAGTATAAGCTTATAGGATGTTTAAGTGCAGACTTGCTCCACCTTTCCCCAAATGTGTTAAATATAGAAAATATCTTTAAAAAGTATTGCGTTTTACTAGCATTCCTTTATAAGCACAAATGGCAGGTAACTACAGAAAATGACCCAGAACAGATTGATGCACCTCAACGAAATACAGGCATTTCAGGCCAAGATACTGAAGGACACAACAACACAATTAGAGGTGTTCAATCTAAGAACGGACAATACTTGAAGTAGGTTTGTCCTATAGATCTGGTTACCTACTCAGAGAGCAACCTATTTTAGCTCACTTGTGCCCTTCACAGGGAGAAATATCCTGTAGTATATCAAAAGAGTGACCCAGCCCCAAAATACCAGGCAATTCTACCTTGAATCGGAGAAAAAGCAAACTCCAGACGCGTTTCGGCCTCTGTGGGCCTCGTCAGTGAGGTGCAGCTTTACTCCCTAAGGCACAGTGAGCAAGGAATCGAGGCCCACAGAGCCCGAAACGCATCTAGGGTTTGCTGTTTCTCCGGAACGTCTACAATAGGTGAAGAATGATGTTAACATTAATGATATTTAAGAGTCTTGCAGAACATAAATAATAGGGGGCTCCTTGCTCAATATGACTTAGGGAGTTCAGCTAGACCCTACTGATGAGGCCCAACTTAGGCTGAAACGTATGTCTGGGGTTTTCTGTTCCTCCTGTTCAGGGTAGAAATACCTGGTATTTTAGCGCTGGGTCTTTAGATTGAGTGACACCAGACTGATATACTACAGGATATTTCTCCCTGTGAAGAGCACAAATGAGCTAAAAGAGGTTTCTCTCAGAGTAGGTTATCATGTCTATTAGGGTTAGTTCGTTCTCTGATTGAGCATCTCTATTTTTGTGGTTTCTTACACAAATAATTTTGCATTTATAACAGCAAATGTTTTACTGTCTCAGGCAATAGCAACCTACTGGCAGAGCCACTAACTTCAAGTAATACAAGCTTTAACATTATTATTTCTATTGACCAAGTCCACAACTATTTCATTATCAAAGAGAAATTCTTCAGACTTGACACCTAAACTATTAAACTACTGCAAATGCCATCAAAATGAAGATCTATTGTGTCTCTATTTTTCACTCTAAATACCACCCCAAAAAATATCAATATCCTTAAAAATTGTTCTTTTGTTATGCAATGTGTTGTGGCATTTCAGATAACCCAAGACAGATTAAGCGTGTGATGAGATGTGGCATTCCAGATGCTTTTGGATTTCTTGTTCCATGGATTGTGGCATGTCAGATAGAGAAAATATTTCACTGATGGATCTGAGAGCAATAGGATTCATCAGCAAAAAAATGAAAAGCAAAGCAAGTGCATCCATCAAATCATCAAGTACCATGTAAAATATTAGAATTGTAAGAAAAGAAAAAAAATGATGGATAAACTAAATATCAACGTAATAACTTTTACTAGAGTTAGGCAATCTAATTTAATACTAAAACTAAAAACTAGTGATTTCCATTGGCAAAGTGTCACAAGTTACAAAAAGAAAGTCCATGGTTAACATCATGGCAGATCTAAGTTTGCATTTTCTCCATGCTGTAATATACCGTATATACTAGAGTATAAGCCGAGTTTTTCAGCCCTTTTTTAAAGGCTAAAAAGGCCCCCCTCGGCTTATACTTGAGTCACTCTTCCCCACCGTGTCTCTCTAACCCCCCCTTGTATCTCTCTACCCCCCCGTGCGGTACCCGGTATATGATAATGCCGTGACGTCACATGCGCGCCACGTCAAGACCCGGAAGCCGGAGCAGGTAAGTGAGGGGAGAGGGGGTGGTATTTAGAGTGGTAGTATGAGGGCAGGGGTGTAGAATGAGGGGAGGGTTGAGGTTGGAGGTCGAGGAGGTGGTTGAGGAGGGAGGTTGAGCATGAGGAGGGATGATGAGGAGGGAGGAAGAGGAGTGGGGTTGAGGAGGGAGGTTGAGAATGTGGAGGGGGGGGAAGAGACACAGGGAAGGGAGGGGGGGGGGAAGAGACACAGGGAAGGGAGAGGGGGGAAGAGACACAGGGAAGGGAGAGGGGGGAAGAGACACAGGGAAGGGAGAGGGGAGAAGAGACACGGGAGAGAGAGGGGGACACAGAAGGCACAAGAGGGAGATAGGGGGCAGCATATTTCCCACCCTCGGCTTATACTAGAGTCACTCATTTTACCGAGTATTTTGTGGTAAAATAGGTGCCTCGGCTTATACTCGGGTCGGCTTTTACCCGAGTATATACGGTAAATGTATTATAATCATATTTTCTCTGTGCTGTAATATAAATGATAAAATCATTCACCTAGGGCATAAATGAATTAATAATTTATAACTAACCGAAACTTAAGTAAATCTGAAGTTTTGTTGAATATCATTACATTGACGTCCATGGCAGCGTCCTTAACAAATAAGAAAGACGTGCGCAAAAAAAAACGAAATAACTAAAGTGATCAAAAATTCTAATTAATATTCGCAATAATATCAGCAACATACTTGGAAATTATGATAATTACATTTCTTATCCCCAAATAATAATTATTTCATTCATTTTTAGAAAATGTTTACTTACAGTCTTTTAAACCCGCCTTGCGCCCCAATTTTTCATTTATAATGTTTTAAGCCTTTGGAAAAGTCACTCTAACGGCGATATCGCCATAAGACCACTACAGAGTGGCAGGTTGGCCCCGTAGGCAATCTGTTCCATCTTCAACAAATGTTTTATGTTTTTAAATCTACATTTTATTAAAGGAACTTTATACACTAAACCAGTTAGAAGCTAGCCCTTACCCCTACTAAATCCTGATAACAAATAATACAGACTTTGGCTAGGTTTGCGGCCGACACGCAGGTGTAGCCTTCCAGATTAGGATCATAGGGCTGTCCTGTATGTTGTTATTTTTGTGGACATTGTGATTATTTTATACGGCATAGATCTTTGACAAGTATATTTCCAGTTTTCATTTAGTTCTATACAGACTGTCACAGCTGAGTGATCAGTAGAATTCACTTTATTAACTTGGATCTTTATTACCTTTAAAAAATTGTTATGATCTCAAAGTAAAATGTATATACATCTTACCACTGGGATTTTTGCCCATTCCTCCTTGCAAAACTGCTCCAGCTCCTTCAAGTTGGATGGTTTGCGCTTGTGAACAGCAATCTTTACGTCTGACCACAGATTTTCTATTGGATTTAGGTTTGGGCTTTGACTAGGCCATTCCAACACATTTACATGTTTCCCCTTAAACCTCTCAAGTGTTGCTTTAGCAGTGTGTTTGGGGTCATTGTCCTGCTGGAAGCTGAACCTCCATCCTAGCCTCAAATCACGCACAGAGTGGTACAGGTTGTGCTCAAGAATATCCCTGTATTTAGCACCATCCATCTTTCCCTCAACTCTGACCAGTTTCCCAGTCCCGGCAGCTGAAAAACATCCCCACAGCATGATGCTGCCACCACCATGTTTCACTGTGGGGATGGTGTTCTTTGGGTAATGTGATGTGTTGAGTTTGCACCAGACAAAGCGTTTTCTTTGATGGCCGAAAAGTTCAATTTTAGTCTCATCAGACCAGAGCACCTTCCTCCATACATTTTGGGAGTCTCCCACATGCCTTTTCTCAAACTCAAAATGTGCCATTTTGTTTTTTGCTGAAAGTAATGGCTTTCTTCTGGCCACTCTGCCATAAAGCCCAACTCTATGGAGAGTACGGCTTATTGTCGTCCCATGTACAGATAACTCCAGTCTCTGCTGTGGAACTCTGCAGCTCCTCCAGGGTTACCTTAGGTCTCTGTGCTGCCTTTCTTATTAATGCCGTCCTTGCCTGGTCCGTGAGTTTTGGTGGGCGGGCGTCTTTTAGCAGGTTTGCGGTTGTGCCATGTTCTTTCCATTTGGTTATGATAGATTTGATGGTGCTCCTGGGGATCATCAAAGATTTGGATATTTTTTTTTTAGAACCTAACCCTGACTTGTACTTCTCAACAACATTGTCCCTTACTTGTTTGGAGAGTCCCTTGGTCTTCATGGCAGTGTTTGGTTATTGGTGCCTCTTGCTTAGGTTTTGCAGCCTCTGGGGACTTTCAAAAAAAGGTGTGTATATGTAATGACAGATCATGTAACACTTAGATCGCACACAGGTGGACATCATTTCACTAATTATGTGACTTCTGAAGACAATTGGTTGCACCAGAACTTTTTATGAGCTTCATAACAAAGGTTGTGAATACATACACACATGCCAATTTTCTGTTTTCTATTTCTAAAAAATAGTTTTATGTATATATTTTTCTAATTTCACTTCACCAACTTAGACTATTGTGTTCTGATCCATCACATAAAATTCAGATTAACAAAACATTGAACTTAAGGTTGTAATGTAGCAAAATAGGTAAAAAGTCAAGGTGGTGAATACTTTTGCAAGGCACTGTATTCTGGTTTTGCAGTGTATTTTAACCATAGTAAATGCATTGTGCTAGACGTAGTAGACTTATTATGACAGACAGACATGAATGGACAGACATGAATGGCATGAATACTTGAATTTAAGTGACTATTGGGTTGTCCCACCACAGTCCTGCAGTTAACATGTTGGTTGTATAATTAAACCGGGATCAGATAAGGTCTATGAAGAATTTTGGTTGAGGTTTCGGTAAGACTTCCATTTGTAGTAAATATTTTAATGGAGTAGAAGATATCTTTCTAGGTATCTACCAATATCTTGCTCCCCATTCTTCAAGATAAGTTTGAATCCAGAGTGTGGAGATATGCTATTTATATATATATATATATATATATATATATATATATATATATATATATTATATATATATATATATATATTTGATGAAATTCCTTTCCTTTTTATGCGGGTGGACAGACATGCTTTTTCAGAAGTAAGGCGTAGAGTTAGATCAAGGGACATTTTATGATTGTATAAAGTTCTTTATCGGCAGATTTGCAAGCTTGGAAATGGGTTTTGATTAGAGCCCCTAAGGACAGATTTGATTCATTGTTTATATGGTAGTATAAAGTGGTCAAACCCAAGATACCTTGTCCTCGAGTGAACTTGTGAGCTTTGTGATAAATTGCACTTTTATGCACAGACACACAAACTTGTTCTGTGAGCTTTTTTGTTTATTGTTTGTGCACTAATCAAATACTCACAATGTAAGAGAACATATCTATTGATAATTTAAACTAACTAATTAAAGCAGATCTGATGATACCAAACAAGTTTATTTCTATGAATGCTCAAGATCTATCTACCTGTATCATTGAAATCCCCTTAAAATAAACACCATTTAAACAAACTCGTATGCTATTAAAAACAATTTGCAACATCTTTACTAAACAGTCGATCTTTTACGTTGCTTCAGTAACACAGACAATATAAGGTCTATTGAATGACTAAACTTTATAATGGGAATACGTCTTAGAAAGAAACGAAAATACAGTCTGTATATTTGTAACTTTCATATAAAACAACTTTTTACTGCAGAATTCCATTTTCTGCGTATGTGTCCTGCACTGGCAGTTGTAAAAGGTCACATTTCCATGGTGCAGATAGAAACTTTCTGGTGTTTATTTTCATATTTGAACATTATTTTATTACCAAGATCTTAAAAGCTGTTTTTACCTATTGATATCTTCCAAACAGTCCACGCAAAGGTAAACTCCCTGTAACTCATGCATGTAAGTTTGTGAGTTTTCAGTAAGGTGCTTTGGGGAAAGCACTAAGTACGTTTGATTTTAAGCTCAATGACAGGGCCCTCCATTCTTTTGCAATATGTTATAATTGCTTTTACCTTGTACTTATTCCCTGTATTACACTATGAAATATGTTGGCGCGTTACAAATAAAGGATAATACCGTATTGGTCCGAATATAAGCCGCACCCGCATATAAGCCGCACCCGTAAAGTGCAAGGGGAAAAAATAGAAAAAAGATAGTATTCAAATATAAGCCGCACCCGTAAAATTGGATAGAAAGAGACTCTCAAAGTGATCAGCCATTGCAAGAAACAGGTTTTTTTTGCAGGTTACAGGCTTTACAGGATGTTAGAATCACTAGAACCGTAAAAAGCTATTCAATACCGCAGTCGGCACGAAAATCGGCACCCTTGACTCGCAATCGCGCAAATCGGCAGTAATTTTGCATTCTCGAATAGAAGTCGCACGCGTTACAAGCAAAGTTCGCAAATCGGCAATGATTTATTGACGGCCGCGAATATAAGCCGCACCCTTAACTCACAAGCTCAAAAATCGGAAGAGAGGTGCGGTTAATATTCGGACCAATACGGTAATAATGTACTAGCCAATGACCGGCTGTGTCACAGCAGTATTGTAGCTCCGATTAGATGGTACATCTAGTACTATAGAAATCTAGTATGCTTGAGCTACAGGTGGGCAGACCTTTGCATGGACTGTTTAGAAGGTTTCAGTGTGTAAAAACATGGTTTTAAAAGTATTAAAGCATTATTTTAAAATAAAATAAAAAAATTGTTGTCATTTGAAATATGTATTAGCTTCTAATAAAACTTGAAAGTTGTATTAACTAATTGGGAGTAAATACAATACATTTTGCTTTGGCAAGTTGGATAATGAAGCAAAAGATAATGTGCAGTCTGCATTTGTGTGATGGGTAAAAAATAGTGTAATTATCTCTCGCTACTTAAATAATGAAGCTGATCAGGGCCTGAATAAAGTGTATTTTATGATGAATATTAAGTCTACTGAGGGCAAAATATGTATTTAAAAAGGTTAGATTTATATTTAACACTGGATATCATCAAACATCTGGTGTACCTCAATGAAGCTGTGAGCTATACCATGTAGGGTCACCCAAGATGGGCAGGTCATAGCAGAGAGGTTAGACAAATGGGGGGTCCACTGGATAAGGAGCTGGTAACCAACTCTAGTAACTTTGCCAAGAAACCCAAGGGATATGTAAGTGAGCTGGATACTTTATGCATCTGATAGAGGAGAATTAGTAGTGTATGAAAACATATGTTACGTAGAAACGTTCAGTTTACTTACAAAGTTATTTGCACAAAAGTCAAATCCAGCTGTTGACGCCCACAGGATGCTTACGTAAGCAGGGTACACACAGGAAATACAGTAGTATACCCACAGGAAATACAGCAAGATACATATTTTGACCTTTCTGGTACAGAGCACAGGAAGTAACTGTTGCAGTTCTTGTACTGAGAACATGCCAGAAGCCACTGAGGTGAAGAATGATACAATGTATTATCCGGATTCTGAATTTGAATGTTATGCTAATTTAGGTGGAGTTTTCTAGGGGTGTATATCATCAAATGCAAATGCCAAAAAACATAGGACATTGTTGCTAACTTCAAGGTAAGCTAATTAATGTTTATTTTGGGATATTTTCATGCAGACAAATGTTTTCACATACTACTAATTCTCCTCTATCAGATGCATTCATAATCCAGCTCACTAACATATGTCTAAGTATAGGCACGACCAGATACATAGATGCGTGCTGCGTCCATAAGGTCACAGAGAGTCGGACACAACTGAATGGCACAACAGGAACAAATCATCAGATAGAACAATCAATTTGTAAAGAATGCACTTGAAATAAAGGAACCATCTTTCCCTGTAAAAGATCACAGAATGGGCACTGCAAGAAAAGCCTCTTGCCCACTTCTGCTCCAAACACTGTTTCCCCTTCTTGTCTGATGCCAAAAATAGTTAAAGCCACATAACAGGAATTTTAAAGCAAAACATTCCAACCACTAGTATATTTGCTGAGCCTAAAGTAACCACAACAAAAGAGTGAAAACGCAGCATACTATGAGGCACGGCCCACATATTAATTTGGGCGCCGAAAAACAGAAAAAAGAATTAACCAACACAATGCAAGATGGTGCTTGAATACAATGGAATTAAATCACATAAGGTCAAAGGGATGTGCCGGGGCTTGAACTGATGGGACTGAAGTCGCTAAAAAGAAAGCAACTTGCATGGAGTAGAGCCTACAAGCAGCATGTCAGAAAGAAATTATTGTAGTTCTACTTCTTTTGATGGACTGTGCTTTTAAGTCAGGAAATTAGAAACAGGAGTGCCAGAGGGCATACACATCCAAAGCTCCACACTGGAACACACACGTTTTCAATTACGAAACATGAAAGGGACTCCCGATGAACGAAAGAAATAAAACTCCAGCCTTATTTCTGGGAGCCATATGCCGAAAAACTTTTGGAAATCTGACATGAGCTCCGATAGCTGCTTGGTTCTAAGTCCTGAGTCAGGTTATGCTACAAAAATTGGCCATGAATTCTTTCACGCCGTTTCAAACTACTGATCAAGGATTTAGATAATGAAGCAATGGTTCCTGCTTAGTCAGCACCTTCTATGTAGTGTTCTTAAGTTTGTGCAAAGCGGTTTAGAAAGATAGTGATAATGGTCCTTGGATGATAAAAAGGACCCAAACCATTATCCGATTCACTCTGTCAAGAACTAGAACAAAGATCTGACATTTATGCAACATGCTACATAAAAAGTGGAAAAAGCATTTAAGGCATATCTAAGTTTCCTGGATTATGAATGAATCTGATTCATGAGCGGAATAGGTAGTGTACGCAAACATTTTTTTGCAAGAAAAATTAACAAAATAAACATTAAAAATCTCACCCTGATGTTTGCTAAATCTCTTGAGTTTGCAAGCAGCAGCTTTTGCGAACACCCCTGAAAATGCCTGCTAAAATTTGCATATATTTTTTTGCCCAAATACAGGCAGCTATTCCTTTTCATACAATATAACAATCAATGATGGCAGTTAGCACAGGAAGGAATCATGGGATGTGTAGTCACCCTGTAGAAGGAAGTAGGAGGAGTCAGACACTGATCTGCAGATTTCTGCACTAAGCTGCTGCTGGCTTGAAGGTTAGTAAAGTGTTAAGATCTGTTTTTGAATGCAGTGTTTCTATTGGTAGGTATCAGGTGCCTATGTAAGAAGCTCTGGGGAGTGGAAAACCATTTATGTTTTTAAATAAAATAAATCTGTGTGTGTGTGTGTAGAATGACTCAATGTGATGTGTGTTTCGAATACAAGCAGCATGTGTTAGATTAGAGAAACGTAAAAACTGGTAACCTTAGATATACCTTTAAACTAAATCAGACATGTTACAGCCTTTTGCAGTTATTATTCTGATTCATACTTATTAGACAATTCCTAAAATGATGCTCACAAGATGACTTATGAATAGGTGTCAATGTATCTTCCTGCTCTGGAATAGCACCAATATGGAGAGCCCCCTGTCTAGAAGGGAGACTAGTCATATAGTTTAAAATGATGCATAGTCTGTACCAAGGGTGGATAAATCAAATACTAAAGAATTGGAGCGGTGACAGATTTTCAAGATATTATTATATGAGCCCATGTAAGGAGAGGACAAACCAAAGTGGCTGACCTATTGCACAATTATTGCAGTTAAACAATTCTGTTTTACAGAGAAAATTTAACCCGAAAAAAGGAATTCCCTATAAATAAAAGACCGCTTTTGGGATTAGTCCTTACCTCAGCCATCTAATCAAATATTTTTCAGTGTTTATTTACAGCAACAAAGTCAGAGTACAAACTAACCTTCAGAGGTTAGTTCTATGGACATGATAACCCACTCTGAGAGCAGCCTCTTTTAGCTCACTTGTACCCGTCTCAGGGAGAAATATCCTGTAGTATATCAGTCTGGTCCCACTCACTAGAGTAATCCAGGCAATTCTACCCTGAACAGGAGAAACAGCAAACTGCAGACGTGCGTTTCGGACTTCACTGGGCCTCGTCAGGGAGGTGTAGCTGAACTCCCTAAGGCACCATGAGCAAGTGTTTATTTACCTGCAACAGAAGAATTCCTTGCCTGCTATTCCATTCTCTTTACCATCTGGTTTAAGTTGAAACGTGCATTATAGAGTTAAACCTCTAGTGCAATTAAAGAAAGTCATTGCAAAATGGATGCTAACAAGTTTTAATAATAACTGAAACGCAAATATTTAATGTCTTATAGTAATGGTGTATGATAGGGGTGAACATGTTGGGCCCTGGAGTTGAGGATTTCCTTTCTGCGCACAGGCGAGTCGATCAGAATGATTGAATAAGCAATTGCCTCACCTGTGTGCTGCAGGGATATCTTCAAATCCAGGCCTGTGTGTGGCCCCCCACGATGGAACTTGTGCAACCCTAATGTATGGTAACGAATCAAACTATATGTTGCTTTTCTTGCCTTGTTTTTCTCTTTCCCTAGTAGGTTTAGTTTGGAGGAAAGAACATAATTTTTTATTTGAGAAGCTTGAAGGAATACTACAAAGTAAGTAACAAAATATGAAGAGAGACAAATTCTTGAACCATACCTAGTTACATAATAATTGAGGTTGAACAATTTCTTCAATTAAATGGAGTGGTTTCTGATAATCCTTTTTTTTCCCCATCAGATTCTGGTTGCAGTGGTGTAGTGACCACACGTGACCCTGGTAGGTGCTATGCATCATGCTTATTCTAGCCAATGACATTACAGCTTTGAGGTATCTCCTTTTTACCACAAGCCTCTTGCTCTTGACCATTTCTGATTGTGCTCTGTGTATAAAATAAAGCTTTGTTATACCATTCTAACCGTGTCAGTGTGTTTTCAATGGTTAGGGTTATGGGACATCCACATACATCACATTTGTGTCACATTCCTATATATGTAAACTAATGAGCCCTAGTTACTATGCAATAGATCAATATGCGTTAGAGTAGATTAGTGTGGTGTATGTTCCCCATGTCCCATTCAGCATTGCTAAGTGGTGGTGGTGAAGGGGCGTGTGTACCTGAATGAAGCTGTAAGCTATACCATGTAGGGCCAGTGTAGGTGGCCAGGTGATAGCCGAGAGGTCAGACACTAGAGAAGGAACTGGCAACCCATTCCAGTATCTTTGGCATGCAAACCTTGTGGAAGAGCACAGGCAGAGACTTGGCTAAACGTGCTGCAGTCCATAGGATCACAGAAAGTCAAGAGACGACTGAAGGACTGAACAACAAATAAGAAATTGTTCCCCTGGTACATGATCTATGTGATGTGGCAGTGTAATTTGGCCACTATTTGTTTTCCTAAATGTAGATGTGATGAGCGAGATGTATATGCAATCATATATATTCCAGGGTCCACATTTGAGCCTCTGAGTGAGGAAGGCTTAATATGGTATCAGTTTCATGTTTTTTGTGTTACTATTTAATCAGGTAATTTTGAATGACTATTTTTTATTTAGGAATTATTGTGCCTTTCCATGCTTTCCCCATATTTTAAAGTCCTCTGGTGTGTTTATATTTTCTTTTACAGTGTTGAGAAACTGTCTGTAAATCCTTTGCGGGTCCTATTTGGAGGCCGTAATATTTTTGTCTCCATTTGCAGGTTACAGGCTTGAACGCCAGGGCATCTTTGGGAAATTGTTGCAATTTAATAGTGAGATTGGAACGTAACATTTACGGGCTTGAGAGAACAAAGGATTTGCGGCAACGGAGTTCAAATTTCGACAGCCCGTAGTGTTTTTTCCAACCTGTAACCCGCAGATCATTTGCGGGTAGCTCTAAAAGGCCAATTTAATCGCCGTAAGTCTTGCAGGCTACGATTTTACACTTTGGGGGAATTTAATAGGGCTGAATGACTGATATCTGCCCAGAGCAAGGAGTAGGTACTTACATTGTTATCCAAATATAAGAGTTAAAGCTAGCTTAGAAACAAACACATGGATAGCGGACCTGTTTTACTTATCTGTTATCAATTACTGTTCTCAATCATAACCTCGCAGATTAGTAAAAAAATTACACCATGTCATGTTTTAATTAAAAAACAAAA
Organism: Discoglossus pictus; assembly: GCA_027410445.1. NCBI lineage: Eukaryota > Metazoa > Chordata > Amphibia > Anura > Alytidae > Discoglossus > Discoglossus pictus. The sequence continues at coordinate 70,440,747 of CM050165.1, forward strand.
TGTAAGAGGGTGGTTTTAATTACTAAATTAGGCAATGGAAGGTTGATTGGAATACTGCCTTTTAATAAAAATAGAACTTTACAAAAACAAACAAACAAACAAACCAAAAACACATTGAAGACGTTTCTGAGCCTCTGGATAAATATATATTGTTTTAAACAAAGAGCCAGTTAGTTTAATCACTCAGCCATGTATAGAATATTTCTCATTTATGAAAAATTAACTTTTATTATTTATTTTAAAATGATCTACCTTCATAAATTCCAGTACAAAAATTATTAGTGCTTTCAAAATATATTAAAAAGATCCACAATGAATTAATGATGCTTCTATTAAAATGCAAAAGATATACCAAAACATCTTTAAAAAAGAGAATTACTTATATCAAATATTTCCCAAGACACAGAACTCCTAATCAAATATTTTTAGCTACCAGAATTATCATAACGAAATAATTCCACTACCTTTTGCTTTTCTTCTTTCCTGGAAATGAGATAAACCCTCAATAGAAAAGATGTTAAAAAAATCAGTATATACACATACACACACACACACAATGTGCATGATACCCGCAATTATAGACGAAAACCTTTAAAAAATGTCTATCCTGTTGGAGCATTTGGACACTAAAAATAGACAAAAATAACACATAATAACCTAAATAACTATGAAGAAAGAGAAAACTATCCGACTATTCTTCCCTCTCAATTGTTTTATTTATCACTGTTAACGCTATGAAAAATTATATAAAAGAACAAAGAAATTTCATTTTCTTTGTTTATCTACAACATAATAGTTAATTATTTGTATGTCGTTTTAATTACAATAAAAAAACACTTGTAAAAAAAAGAATTTTGTCATTCTTTAAGCATTATAATATACTAGAAAATTGCCCGTCAAAAATGATGGGAATAAAACTGTAAGGCTAGCAATGCTGTTTGCCACACAATGTGAGGCTTTTGCTCCTCTGAGCACCTCGGGCGCTCATTGCGAGCCTCTCCCCCCGTGTACTTCAATTTTCCTGCTTTGCAATGATCACCTTCAGCCCTCATCGCGAGCCTCTCCCACTCAGCGTGGTCATTGCAAGCCTTTCCTTCCTCCTACTGTACGGGCCGCTCATTGCAGGGTTCGTTAACCTGCATGCTTTGTGCTTGTGAACGCCATGTATCTCTTTCCATCATCTCCCCCTGTCCCTTCCCTATGTGTTTCTCCTCTGTGTGGCTGCTGAATGTTTGCGTGTTATGCACTGAATGCCGTTTGTTTTATTTTCAAAGTCCCGCGTGCCTGGCGTTTTTTATCTGTGTTACTGCCTTTGCCGTTGTGTGTTTTCTAAATCCTGCGTGCCTGGCATTGGTGAGCCTTGTTTTCATCCCGTTTCAGATTTTTTGAGTCCGCCATTTTTTTCGATTGCCGAATAATGGCAAATATAGCTCAAAATCGCTTGCAACCTCACTCCCAGGCTTCATGGCTCTCCCCCTGTGCTGTGTGTGTGTGTTTTTATTATTATTATTATTATTTTGCTTGTTTTTTGAGGAATTAAGTTTGAACAGTAAATGAGCAAACTGAGTCTCTCGGGGTCAGCGGTAAAGTGCTAAGTGCTTCAACTGCTCGCTTCACAGCCCAAGTCCTGCACGCGCGGTTGACGGCTCGCCTCGCAAAGCGTGACCAACATCGTAAGGGTTCCCAACACTGACAACTATATTTGATAATATATAAAAACTGTTTAATCACCCTTGTATAACCTCTGGTGCTATCACCTAGCTAAACTTGCCTCCCTTGATCCACTGTTGAGTTTGATTTGTACATACAACAACAAAAAAGTCGCTTTACAAATATATTAGTATGTGAAGAATAAATATTGTTTTTATCCTCTAAGTTTGCCAATCCGTTTTGGCCCTACATCATTTCCAAAAAAACAAAAAATGTCATTAAAAATGAGTAAAGAACTTGCACACAGAACGGACTTAGAAACAAAAGTCCATGTTTATGTCCCTCAAGGATTTGTTTTTCTTCTACTGACTTTACTTATAGGCTATTACAAGGAAAAGACCCTGCAACTCTCAGGAGTATATTAAATATGGGGAACCCTGCTGTACATCTTTTCATGGGGTCTACATCAGGCTATTTCAAGTCAGTAAAACAAATAATAAACATAAGGCTTCTAATAAGTCATTTTAAGGTAGACAACCAATCACTTGAAATAAAAAGGTATGTTAAAACAGAAGTGAGTCTTAAATTACATTGTTGTTGTTGTTTGAAAAGGACTTTAACATATCATTTAATGAGTATTACCCTTATTTTAAAAATCAAAGCAACTCAAGAGTATAGGACTGTATTCATCCAGTTTAAAATGCATGCAAAATATATATAACTAGTTTCTTTGACACAGAAAATGCTGAATTAAGAAGCATAAACAGCAATTTATGCATAGCAGCTCTCTATACTTAGACGGTATGGTCGCCTTTGCCTGCTGTGCACTTGATACAAGTGGCAGTATGACTCTCCTGTCTATTTGTAAACCACAACATATACTGCTGGCGCTATACAAATTAGAAGGTTAGGGGGTTATATCACCAATCCAATATAACTACCTTCAGGGAATAACAAATACAGAAACTTTAATTTAAAGGGACATGGAACTGCCAACATTTAAGTTGTGCACAAAAAAGTCCAGTAAATAACTGTCATTATTTGTGTATGAAAACATTAAAGGATCACTATGCTGAGAGAAAAAAAATGTTTTGTAAAAGGTTATTCTGACAGGGCATAAGAGGGAAGGGAATGTTGTAAGACAATTTTTTTTATTTAAATAAAAAATTCTCTGTAAATCCCTGAAAGCATCCATTATACCGTAGTATATTTCTTGCGATTCCATTTGTAGCTCTGATCAAGCACTACATTCCTCATTTGCTACTGAGTCAATATTAGAGCATTCAATGTACCGTATATACTCGAGTATAAGCCGACCCGAGTATAAGCCGAGGCACCTATTTTACCACAAAATACTGGGTAAAATGAGTGACTCGAGTATAAGCCGAGGGTGGGATATATGCTGCCCCCTGTGTCCCTTTTGTGTCTCCCTCTCTCTCCCGTGTCTCTTCTCTTCTCCCCTCCTCATTCTCAACCTCCCTCCTCAACCCTACTCCTCATCCTCAACCACCTTCCTCATCCTCAACCTTCCTCCTCAACCCAGCTCCTCATCCTCAACCTCCCTCCTCAACCCCCTCATCCTCAACCCCTCCCTCAACCTCCCTCCTCATCCTCAACCCCCCCATCCTCAACCTCCCTCCTCAAACTCAACCCCCCCATCCTCAGCCCCCCTCCTCATCCTCAGCCCCCCTCCTCATCCTCAGCCCCCCTCCTCATCCTCAGCCCCCCTCCTCAGCCTCAACCCCCCTCCTCAACCTCAACCTCCCTCCTCAACCTCCCTCCTCAACCTCCCTCCTCATCCTCAACCTCCCTCCTCAACCCCCTCATCCTCCCTCCTCATCCTCAACCTCCCTCCTCAACCCTCTCATCCTCAACCTCCCTCCTCAACCCCCTCATCCTCAAACTCCCTCCTCAACCCCCATATCCTCAACCCCTCCCTCAACCTCCCTCCTCATCCTCCACCCCCTCATCAACCTCCCTCCTAAAACTCAACCCCCCCATCCTCAACCTCCCTCCTCAACCTCAACACCCCCCATCCTCAGCCCCCCTCCTCATCCTCAGCCCCCCTCCTCAACCCCCCCATCCTCAACCCCCTCCTCAGCCTCACCCCCCCATCCTCAACCCCCTGCTCAGCCTCAACCCCCCCATCCTCAACCCCCCCATCCTCATCTTCAACCCCCCTCCTCAGCCTCAACCCCCCTCCTCAGCCTCAACCCCCCTCCTCAGCCTCAACCCCCCTCCTCAGCCTCAACCCCCCTCCTCAGCCTCAACCCCCCTCCTCAGCCTCAACCCCCCACACTACACATTCTAACCCCCCCCCCTCATACTACCCCTCTAAACACCCCCCCCCCCCCCTCACTTACCTGCTCCGGCCTCCGCTCCTTCCGGGTCTTGATGTCACACGCATGCCACGTCATTAGCATATACCGGGTGCCGGCACCCGGTATATGCTAATGACGTGGCGTGCGTGTGACACCAAGACCCGGAAGGAGCGGAGGCCGGAGCAGGTAAGTGAGGATGAGGAGGGGGGAGGGAAAGGGACACAGGGGGTTAGAGAGACACAGGAGGGGGTTAGAGTGACAAGGGGGGGTTAGAGTGACAAGGGGGGGGTTAGAGTGACAAGGGGGGGTTAGAGTGACAAGGGGGGGTTAGAGAGACACGGAGGGAGAGAGACAAGGGGGGGGTTAGAGAGACACAGGAGGGGGGGTGGAGAGTTACTCTAGTATAATTTTTAGCCTTAAAAAAAGGGCTGAAAAACTCGGCTTATACTCGAGTATATACGGTACATTATGGAGTATGCACATTAATGCACTGTTCTGCTTGTGGGTTCACTCACAGAGCCTGTAACTTCTGTGCAGCAAAGAAGGAATGTAGTGCTTGATCAGAGCTGCAAGAGGAATCACCAGAAATAAAAATAAAATGGTTTTAAAAAATAATTCAAGTGTTTTCAATAATATGCTAAAAAAACAAAACAAAAAAAAAAACAGTTGTCCTTTACAATATCAGTACTACTGCTCACTGGCTGAAGGGATATGTATCTTTCAATGAAGCTGTGAGCTATACCATGTACCATAAGTCACCCAGGGTGGGCAGGTCATAGCAGAGAGGTCAGACATATTGCAGTCCACTGGAGAATGAACTTGCTACCCACTCCAGTAAAACTGTATGGATACGCACAACCATAGACATAATAATATGACACTGGATGATGAGCCCCTCAGGTCAGAATGTGCCTACCACATTAGTGAGGAAGAGCAGAGGGAGAGTACAAGTAGCACCAATCTAATAAAGTTGGGCCAAAGTCGAGAGGACACCCTGTTGTGGATGTGTCTGGAGGAAAAGGAAAGTCCTCTCCTGCAAAGAACAATTCAGCATAGAAACCTGGAACGTTAGAACTATGAACAAATGCAAACTGGACGTGGTCAAACATGAGATGACAAGATTAAACACAGATATCCTGGGGATTAACTCAAATTGACAAATCAGACAACCACCAAACATTCTACTCTCTCTGGTCATAGTAAACATTCTCTTCCAAAAGCCTCAGAGGCGACTCTACACATAGATGTCACCAGATGGACAATATAGCATGCAGATTGGCTATATACTTTGTAGCCAAAGGTGGAGGAACTCCATACTTTCAGCAAAAAGAAGGCCTGGAGCTGACTGCGGCTCAGACCATGAGCTTCTTATTGCAAAGTTCAGAATTAAACTGAAGAAAAGGAGGGAATATTCTAAGACAGAGCAGACACAAATAAATAAATAAATACATAAGTAATATTTCCTGTGAATATACAGTGCAGGAAAAGAATAGATTTAAGGAACTAGACATGGAAGTAATGCCGGAAGAACTTTGGACAGAAGTTTGTGACATTATGCAGAAAACCGCAACAAAGAATATCCCTAAAATAAAGAAAACTAAGAAGGCAAACTGCCTATCTGATGAGGTTTGAAAGTAACAAAGGAAAGAAGGAAAGCAAAAGGTAGTGGAGATAGGAAACAACTTGACCAACTGAATGTAGAATTTGAGGATAGCAAGAAGGATACATTCTACAATGAGAAATGCAAAGAGATAGAAGACGATAACAGAATGAGAAAGTCAAGAGATCTCTTCAAGAAAATTGGGGATCTCAAAGAAATCTTTCATGCCAAAGTGGGCATGATAAATGACAATAATGGTAGGTATGTACCAGAAGCAGATCAGATAAAGAAGAGAAAATCACAGAAGATCTATACAGGAAGGATCTTAGCATTGATAACCTCAACAGTTTGTCCAACGAGCTGGAGCCAGAAATCTTGGAGAGTGAAAGGAGATGGGCCCTAGGAAACCTTGCTGATAAGGCTGCAGAAGTTCATCTCAGTTGAACTGTTCAAAATCCTAAAAGATGATGCTGTGAAAATGTTACTTGCCTTATGCCAAAATATTTGGAAAACTCAACAATGACCAGTAGACTGGAAAAGATCTGTCTATAAACCGATCCCAACAAAGGAAATGCAAAAGAGTACTCCAATTATGGAGCAATTGCTCTAATTTCACATGACCTGTAACCTTGGCTAGAACAATATATGAAGTACTATACTAATACTAGATGTGAAATCAGGGTTCCGCAGAGGCACAAAAGATCAAATTGCCAATATCAGATGGATTATAAAGAAAGCAAGAAAGTTCCAGAAAAAAAACATTTATTTCTGCTTCATGGATTATTCTAAAGCCTTTGACTGTGTGGATCACAGCAAAATGTGGCAAGTTCTTAAAGACATAGGAGTACCAGATCATCTTATCCACCTACTGAAGAATCTGTATGTGGACAAAGAAGCCACAGTCAGAACCAAACATGGAACAACCAAATAGTTTAAGATCGGGAAAGAAGTAGGACAAGGTTGTATATTGTCACCTTATTTATTCAACTTATATGAAGAATACATCATGCTTAAAGCCAGACTGGAAAAATCCAAAGCCAGAATTAATATTGCTGGGAGAAATAACAACCTAAGATACTGAAAACAAGACTGAAAACGAGGATGAACTAAAGGGCCTATTGATGAGTGCAAAAGCTGAGAGTGCAAAAGCTGGGCTGCTGCTCAATGTTAATACGACAAAGATCATTGCAATCAGCGATCCCAGTTCCTGGCAAATAGTTGGGATGAAGTGGAGGCAGTGAAAGATTTTATTTTCCTGGGCTCCAAGATCTGTTCAGATCGTGACTGCAGCCATGAAATTAAAGACATTTGCTTCTGGGGAGGAAACCTATGGCAAGTCTGGATATGCTATTAAAAATTAAAGATATATCCCTTTTAACAAAGGCCCACATAATTAAATCTATGGTATTCCTAGTAGTAACAATACTGATGTGAGAGCTGGACCATAAAGATGACTGAGTGACTTAGAATTGAGAATCTGAATTGTGGTGTTGGAGAAAACTACTTAGAGTCCCTTAGACTGCAAGAAAATCCAATAAATCCGAACTTCAGGAAAATCAAACCAAACTATTTACTGGAAGGTATGATCATGAGATGTTAGGTTAAAGCTCAAGTTTGTTATGTACTTCACAAACATGATATTATTTCAAAATTATATTTGTCCTTTAGTTTACTTACAGGGATACGATTACTTGTATCTACCTCCGTTTGAAGGAGCATTTTGTCAGATAACCCACAACCTCACGAACTCTTGTTCCAACATACTTCCATAGTTTTCTGCTAACCCTTTTCAGTGGTATATTTGAAAACATGCAAAGCACATTTATGGAAAAAGCAAGTATGTAAACTGAGTGAGCTTGCCATTTAAGATCAGCGGTAAAGCAAAATGTGTGACTCAATGTGTGAATTAGGTGAAAGTTTATATTCACATATGTATGTTATTTTGAGTCAAATAAACAGACTATTAGTAACAGTGATCAAAGTTCATTGGAGACGTATTAAAGCGGCCAGACTCGGCAGTCTATGTGTACACGTTATTTGAAAAATGTTGGCGAGATGTGCTAGTATAGGATGGACAACATCCCTCATGTTGGCAGGCCATCATATTGAACTGTTCACAACAGTTCCCCCTTCCCCCCCAAGTAATTTTAACTCCTGACACACTTATAAACCGGACACAGGTTTCTTTAGCAACCATGTATTTACGATAGCTTCAAATACATTATGTTTCAGGAAATCATTTTTTATAAGAGTAAAAAGGTAGTTTATATGTGCTGCAAAATTACAGGATAGCAAACACATGTAATTATGGCACAATGTGGTCATATCGCAATTAATGGTTCCATGTGGCAAAAGATAAATTATTAGTTGTGATCCCCTGAAATGGAAAATGGGGTTAAAATGCAGATTTCCACTAAAAATTTGAATACACTTTGATGAACTTAATATATAATACAATAAATATAACAACTCAATCAGATTTTGGAAAACACAATGTAAACATTAGAACATAGAGTTGAGTGAACTGTGGAGAGGTGCCACTTGAAACTCAACCTTTAGTCTGGTGAGGAAATACAATTTAATGTCACTATACAGTGGGGTAGGACACACAGGCTCCGTCTGCACTGACCATTACACTAATGGACAGTCAATCATTACCCCCAGCCTGACACCTATCTGTAGAATGTACACACCGTGCTGGCAATGCCGATAAGCTCTCACCAGATTTCACTACAGAACCAGTCAGCCTGCAGTAGTATATCTGATACAGACATAGGCTTAGGGATCAAAGGAGCAATCTTCACCTGAGACACAGATCCAGTCACTGAACAAGGATCCACCACTATTTCTCCATTATCTTAGGACACACATACCTATCATAGTTTGTCTCCTAGTAACATAAACAACTTACCTAAGAGCCTTGCTATAGGATAGATCAGCGGTTGTCAACCTTTTAGTACCTACTGCCCACTTTCAATGGCAACATTTCCTTACCGCCAACCAGTGCCGCAGTAACGCAATTTACCCTCTCTCCTTTCTGGTTACATAAATCATCCCGCCCTAGCTATGTCTCGCCCAGTACTTACTAGATAGTGATCCAGTCGGCACCCCGAAACTTTGTGCGCAGGAGAATTGAGCGGCGACAACAGCGCACCAACATCAGAGCAATGTAAAATAATCAGTGACAAATGCTGGTTGCCCTGAACCCCTCTAACACTAACTTTGTAAGCCTAACCCCAACCCTTAGCCTAACCCCCTTAACTTCTAAGTCTAACCCTAAGACCCCTAAGTATAACCCTCTAACCTGAACCCTTACCCTCTAACTCTTAGACCCCCTAAGTTTAACCCTAATACCCCTAAGCCCACCTTACCTTCAGTCCGGAGAGCACAATTGTCAGACGCGCAGCTGTCCGGGCGCGCATTTGTCAGCGCTCTTCTGACAGATGCGCAATGGCCCCGTCACGGATCTGGTCCTAACTGCTGTCCCTAGGCTCTCTTACCAGCTCTCCAACCAGCCAAGTGTGGCGGTGCGGGTCTCTGGCGTGTGACGTCACTCGTCAGCTACGTACCTAGCGATTACCCTGCCGCTCCCCACAATGACTACCACTGTGATAGATCCTTGTATTTCTGGTCTTTCTAATGACTACTTTTAAATGTGGTGCACACTTTTTTGAAAAGATATTGGTCTATTGGTATTAATAACTACAAAGTAAAATCAAATTAATTAATAAACATGCAAAGTTCAACGTAATAAGGAAAGGTTTGTGCACTACATATAATGGACACTTATGTTAGAGTCCTGCTAATCATAAATTCTAAAATCCCACAAAAAGGTAAGTATGATATCTTTTGACAATTACATAATGACAGCCATATAGGAAAAAAACAGCAATACACTATAATTTCTTTCAATTGTCAAATTTTCTTTATCCTTCCATCTCATAGATTTTAGATTATTGTTCTAGTTTATTTGCTAAGCAACACATTTCACGGATTTCCTTTTCAAGGTGAAAATTGTTTTTGTAAACCTTTTATGGAAACTCTCATCCTGAGGTGTCCTAAATATTGTAATAGTTTTTATCCTTATACTGAATCTTCATCTTAGAGACATAGTGGACAAGATGTGTTAAGCAGAGTTGTTTGGAGAACATCCCCCAGTACCTATGATATCATGTGTGGCAGAATTACTCTGACATTTCCAAGACCTAACACATTGATACATGTGGAGCATTATCTCCTGTAATGCAGATGTTGTTTAAACTAAATGTGTAAATGATTCAATTTATCCTATTATCTTTTTTTTTTTAACTAATTATGCTATTATTAAGATGAAATAAATGGAATATTTTATTGGCTGAGGGCCATGCATAATCAATTAAAGGTATATTTAAGTTTCCTGGGTTTCAAATGTTTCCTAACAAGCAGCCACTGATTAGCAGGAAAATATGTAATATATTGAAAAGTTAAGTGTACTTAGAGATTTATGTGTAACCGACTAAAATTTAACCTGGGGGAGAGGGAGAGACTACTAGCAGAGGTGGTAATCATTCAATTATGCTAAGCTGCCCCTTAGTTAGCTCTGCCAAGGAGAGAGGGGAAAGAACACTCAGAAGTAGTGGATACACAGAATGGACTATCAGCTGAAGTGGTAACCAAGTTGGATGTGCTGCAGGGAGTGACTTATATGAAAATACATAGAACTTTCCAATATGGATATGTTACATAGTTACATAGTAATTGAGGGTGAAAAAAAATAATTTTAGAGAATCAAGTTCAACCTTTTAAGATCTCCTCTGATCTGCAATATGCACATGAATTGTTAATTATTAATTGATCCTGAGGAAGGTAAACAGAGAAAAACCACAAGTGAAACTTTGCCAATTGTCTCAAAAGGGAAAAAAAAAATTCCTTCCTGACCCAAGATACTGATGATCGGATTTCTCTCTGGATCTTTACTCTCTCTCTAATTATCCAGGATATCCCTTAATACCATTTTTATTTAAAAATATATCCAATCCCTTTTTAAAGTTATCTATTGTCACCACCTCCCTTGGTAGAGAATTAAACAGATTAACCACCCTTACTGTGAAGAACCCTGTTCTTTCTTTAAGGTGGAATCTTTTTACTTCTTACTTCAAAGGATGTCCTTGTGTCAACTGAAAACCTCTTGGCACAAAAAGCTTCCTTGACAAATCTTTATACTGACCCTGGATGTATTTTTATAGGGTAATCATATACCCTCTTAGACTCCTTTTTTCTAGAGTAAATACGTTTAATTTGGTTGGTCTTCATAACTTAGCCCCTCCATTCCCTTTATTAGCTTTGTTGCCCTTCTCTGTACTTTTCCCAGCTCTAAAATGTCCTTTTAATGTAGTGGTGCCCAAAACTGAACTCCATATTCCAAATGAGAGCATACTAGGGATTTGCATAGTGGTAGAATTAAATGTGCTTCCCTTGCTTTTATACGCTTCTTAATACATGTTAAGATTTGACTTGCCTTTGCAGCTGCTGCTTGGCATTGAGCACTGTTACCTAGGTGGTTGTCCACAAGCGCTCCCAAATCCTTTTCAATATCTGATACCCCTAGATTTGTTTAATTAAGTTTATAAATTGCATGGTTATTTTTCCTTCCCAGATGCATGACCTTACATGTATTCATATTAAATCTCATCTGCCATTTAATTGCCCATTTCTCTAATTTATGCAAATCCCTTTGGAGGGAAAGCACATCATTATCTGATTTAATTACCTTGCACAACTTTGAGTCATCAGCAAAAATGGAGACACTATTTTAAAGTCCAACCTCTAAGTCATTAATAAATATGTTCTAAAGGAAAGGACCTAATACTGAACCCTGAGGAACCCCACTTACCACATTAGTCCAATCCGAGTATGTTCCATTTACAACAACACTTTGCTTGCTGTCTTTTAGCCAGCTCTCAATTCATGAGCAGATATTTACTGCAATTCCTGTATCCCTTAGTTTGCACAATAGTCTCCCATGTGGCACGGTTTCAAAAGCCTTTGCAAAATCTAAAAAGACTACATCCACTGAGTTGCCTTGATCCAAGTTCCTACTAACCTCCTCATAGAAACTAATTAGATTTGTTTGACATGACCAATCCCTCATAAATCCATGTTGGCTCCTACTTATACTCCTGTTTGAATAGACATATTCTTTTATATTATCACTTATTAACCCTTCTAAAAGCTTTCCCACTACAGAAGTGAGGCTTACAGGTCTATAATTCCCCAGATGTGCTCTCGTTTCCTTCTTAAATAAAGGTATCACCTCTGCTTTTCTCCAGTCATCTGGTAGAGACCAAGTGTTGAGTGAATCTTGAAAAATTGGATATAATGGTTTTGCCATTACAGAGCCCAGTTCCCTTAGTACCCTTGGATGTATTCCATCAAGACCTGGAGTTTTATTAACATTTATTTTTTCCAACCTCTTTTGGATTTCTTCCTGCATTAGACAATTATTTAGTGATGGTAGTTAGTGATTATGTTGCAGTGTCCTAACTACTGGTACCTCCCTTGTATATACACCGAAGAAAATAACCTATTTAGCTCATCTGCCTTTTCCTGGTCACTAATTGTCAGACGGCCTGTTTCACATTGTAATGTACCTATAGCTTCCTTCCTGGCCTTCTTCCCATTTATATACTTAGAAATATTTTAGGGTTAGTCTTACTCTCCTTTGCAACTAATTTTTCATTTTCTATTTTAGCCAGTCTACAATATGTGCCAGACTACAAATCCCATGATGCTTTGCAGCACAGAAAGGATTCACAGACTTTGCTACGAATGTTGCAGCTACCTCTTTTTGCTCCTGATTGGCCAAAACTAATTATGAATGTTATGCTAATTTAGCCAGAGTGGGTGTTTACTCTAAAATTCAACTGGCAGAAATTAGAAGATATTTTGATAACTTTAAGGTAAGTTTTTAAATGTTTATTTGGGGGGTTTCATGCAAATAAATGTTTTCATACACTACTGATTCTCCTCTAACAGCTGCATTCATAATTAAGGAAACGTATGCCTAAGTTTTAGATGAGCCTGTAAACTCTTATAGACTGTCAAGATCTAGGTTTATAAAGGGTAATAACAACTACCTTGCATTAACAGCAATTTACTAGATTGTCTTTCTTTTGACAAGAATGCTCTTTGGAATGTCAAGCTTGACCCCATAGCACTGTAAGTCTCTAAACTTGTAGCACTGAATACGATACCCTGACTTCAAACAGTTGTCTTTACTACTAGTCTATATAATATGTATATTAGTCAAGATGAAACGGAAAGACTTATGGATTCGGTCTCCAAGGTTCAAGCTTTAAATAGCCCTCCACTGGAAAACATGGCTTTTGAAGCGTACGTGAGACACCATGTCTTAGATTATACTTAGGAATCTTTTTTCCACTGGTACTTTTTTTGTTACCTCAGCTTGGGTGAAAAGAAAACCCTACCACTTATGAGAGATGAATGTATGAAAACACAGTTTCTGATCTTCCCCAAATAAGAAGATCATGATTGGAAAACTTAGTGGTTTATTGTATAGAAAGTGGCGGGATTGATCCTCAATCCTGACCTCTTACAAGATGCAAATTGACAGAGAACCTTAGGAATCTGTTTCCATTCACTTGTTATGTGAAACTTACTCAAAACACACTGCTTTCCATATATTTCTATGTTGTCGCCGTTCTATTTTTCTTCACTTAATATTTATATTCATTTAAAATATGTGTCCCCTTCTGGATCGCTGCCTTGTCGTGGTGAAGGGGATTGTGTACCTCAGTGAAGCTGTGAGCTATACCATGTAGGGTTACCCAAGATGGGGATAGAGAGAAAAATTGCAGTCCACTGGAGAAGGAACTGGCAAACTACTCCAGTATCTCAGCCAGGAAAACCATATTGATAAACAAAACCAGAAACACGGACAGATGTGCCTGGTGTGGTGCGTCCATATGGTCATAGAGAGTCGTACACGACTGAGGGACAACAATAAAATATGTATAATGTATACAACATGCTCTTTAAATGCATAACATTAAAACTAGGATAGTGATGGGGCAACAACAGGTCATATATTTACAATCTTATTTAAGAACTACACTTACAAAATAGGCTAATTTAATTTAGAATGTAAAAAAATAATATAGCCGCTTTTTTAACCTTGTACAGTATTATGATGCTTTGGGATATACCACTTTAGTTTCTGCTGATCAACTTCCTTTCAATGCATGAGAAGCTGCTAGCTGCACTATGGGAATAAAGCATCTAAAACTGCTAGTCCTTCCAATATGAGTAACGGAAATCTCATTATTTTACAAAGACACACTTTCAGGAGGCAGTAATAAACTAAGAAAATAAAATGGATACCTGCAGTAAAAAAATAATTGCATATAAAAGCTGAAAATATATGGGTTGTGTTTATTGTTTTCTTTCTAAAGTCACTTTGACAAAAAAAAATAACCACAGAAGTCCTTTAAAGTGCCGAATTCCTTTATATTATATTACAAATAGAGTTGCTACATCCATTTCTACCGCTTTTGTTAATGAAAATCCCAATAAAAAGCAACATTTTAATAATTTTCCGTTGCAGAATGACATGGGAACTGTATTAGTCTCACATCACTAGTCCAAAATATAGTCCATTAAATATATAGAATGCAAAGTGCAGAGGATCATTTGATTTTGTATCAACATAGAAAAGATTATTAATTATGCAACACCCTAAGCAGACAGCAATAAAAACACTGCTCTGATGAAAGAAAGGTGCTATTTTGTGTGGCTTTATGTCAAAAACAAAGCTTTTCAACTATTTTTTTTTTTTAGACAAAGCTCTATCTGTATAATACTGCACCAAGTGCCAAAAAGACAAGTACACCGCAATCTGCACCCACACAGGTGATTTGAAGTGAGATTTATTTACAATTAAAATGCCAGAAGGTCTGTCCATGAATGGAGGCTGCCCACACACCCAGGCATCTGCAAGTAGGGCATGGGGCAATGTGAAACAAACACCAGCAAACGGGATCAGAGACAGTCTATTCTTAATAAATCTGGCATGGAGTCTTGTCTCACTCACACGTAACACACTTGCATTCCTATATTATATATACACATAAATACATTAACAAAAGTGTGCACACAAAGATAAATGACCAGCACGCTCAGTCAGGGTAGATCATCCAATGTTTCAGGTTCCATTTGGCTCTTTTTAATATACTATAAAAAAAAAAAAAAAAAAAAAAAAAAAAAAAAGATAAAAAGCAAATCACTGACTTTTATACCTCAAGCATATCCAGAGATTTTGACCAGTTTCAGACATGTGAATGTGGATTTGTTTCCCAGCCGTAGTGGGCACCACTATCACTCATTTGCTACCAGAAGCTTAATGGACTTGGGGAAAGTTAAATGACATTACCACACACACACACATATATGTGAACACAAATGTACTATTTATTTACTGTACTACTGTACGGTGGAGGGCTCCTATCGCTCTTTTGCCCACCATATTATAAATTATTGTTGTGGTGAACCACTACTACTAAGGTCCACAACACCAGCTGAGATCCTGCTCCATGCTGATGATAACCAGTAAGCTTGAAACAGCTGTACGTGGAAATGATTCCCAGCTTGTGTATAATCCAACCTTGGCTTTGCATAAGCGGTGTAAAACAGCAGGCATAAGATTAAAAGGAAGCCATGTTTAAAATGGGCTATAGATTGAAGAGCAAGGCATTTGTGTGCACATTTGCACGTCCCAGCTCAGCTTCCCAGAATGCAGTGTAATAACTGTTTTTTTCAGATTTCTGAGCTGGAAATGTGAACAAATATTTACTATTTATCAACATTATATATATATATATATATATATATATATATATATATATATATATGTATGGCGAACAACAACAGCAAGGGAAGCCCTCGACCGTCAGAGTACAGAGAGAAATAATACATTTGTAAGCCCATCTGCAAGTCTAAAAATAAGTTTAACAACTTATTACCCACTCAGGATTCCCAGAAATACAGTTACTATACTAAATTCGGACCCACTGGGCGGGAACATGCAAATGAGCAGGCAATACATTCTTGAGCTTAAATCCAAAATGCTACTTTATACATAGCTCCTTCAAATGCATATGCCTGCTGTACTATATCTTTTAAGCAAAGCAAAGGATTCGATTTTGCAGAAATCATAAACCATTTCGCATACAGTACTGTTTTTTTTTTTTTTTAAATGCTTCGGGGCCGTGTACATGTGACCGTGCCACTACTGCAAAAAACATGGTGCTTTACTGGTTTCCCATTGCAGCCGTTTTCGGGCCCCCCCGCCTTGAGGGCTTGAGGACCCCTTTGATCTTCTGGGCTCCGGTCCGGAATCCATGAAGATCCATTTTCGTCCCCCTCACCCTAGGAATGAGGGGAACCTCTCCACCATCTTCAGACCGGAGCCCTCCGATGTGGCAAAAAACTTTACCAGGGGGACTGCTCTCACCAGTCCACCCTGGCTCAGACGTCTGGGGGAGAAGCTCTCACCTTTCTCCCCCAGGTCCTTCCAAGGGGTCCCCGGCCATAAGGCCCCGCCCTCAAGGGCTAGCGAGACCCCCCGGCTCCACTGGGTAGTGGAATTTCGTGATACCCAAATCGTGAGACGTGCCAAAAAAAATCAGTCCTGTGATGGTGCCAGGGTCTGGTGAGGTAGCTCTCACCCCCCTCACCAGACTTAGTGCGAGGCCAGAGAGTCCTCTCTCACAAAATTCTCTGGCCCAGGGTGCACTGTGACGTGCTCCCCCAACCCGTAGGCTAGGGGCAAAAACAAAAATAAGGTACCCCCCACGAACCAAAAGGTCCTGGCTGGGGGGCCCGTGAAGTGCTCAAAAGAAATGTGCATGGTGCTATTATGGGGGAGCCGACAGAAAAAACTCCCCTAAGCCCCGAAGCATGGATTTCTACTCGGCCCCTGGCCAGACCAAGGTTTCCCGACCCTTCATGACTGGTGTGGCAGACCAGCCATTTCAGGAACGGTACTACACTTGATCTTAGCCAAAAGGCCGAGAAGCGTATACAGTTTCAAGCTTTATGGCTATCATCAGTATGAGGTTGGTTTTGTTTTGTGCAATTGATTTTGTGAGACTGAGTTTTTCACAACAACCATTTAATGTATGGTGAGCAACAAGAGCAAGAGAAGCCCTCCACCATACAGAGACAAAAAATAAATTTGTAAGCCCATCTACGAGTCTAAAAATAAGTTTAACAACTTATTACCCGCTCAGGATTCCCAGAAACACAGTTATTATACTACATTATGAGCCACTGGGCGGTGACATGCAGATGAGCAGACAAGTAGCATTTTGGATTTAAGAGCAAGAATGTATTGTCTGCTCTTTTGCATGTGCCCGCCAAGCGGCTCAGAATTTAGTAGAATGACTGTATTGCTGGGAATCCTGAGCCTTACAAATGTATTATTTCTCTCCTATATATATATATATATATATATATATATATATATATATATATATATATATATATATATATATATATATATATATATTACACACATATATACACACACACACATATATAACATACATATTGTAAAGTTATGCATCTGGGAAGGAAAAATAGCCATGGAATTTATAATCTTAATGGAGCAAATCTAGGTGTATCAGATATTGAAAAGGATTTGGGAGTGCTTGTGGACAACCACCTAGGTAACAGTGCTCAAAGCGAAGCAGCAGCTGCAAAGGCAAATAAAATATTAGCATGTATTAAGAAGGGTATAGAAGCAAGGGAAGCAAATATAATTCTGCCACTATACAAATCTCTAGTACGTCCTCATTTGGAATATGGAGTACAATTTTGGGCACCACTTCATAAAAAGGACATTTTAAAGCTGGAAAATGTACAGAGAAGGGCAACAAAACTAATAAGGGGAATGGAGGGGCTAAGTTATGAAGAAAGACTAACCAAATTAAACTTATTTTCTCTAGAAAAAAAGGTGTCTAAGAGGAGATATGATTACCTTATATAAATAAATTCAGGGTCAGTATAAAGATTTGTCAAGTGAGCTTTTTGTGCCAAGAGGTTTTCAACTGACAAGAGGACACCCCTTGAGATTAGAAGTAAAAAGATTCCACCTTAAAGAAAGAAAAGGGTTCTTCACAGTAAGGGTGGTTAATCTGTGGAATTCTCTACCAGAGGAGATGGTGACAGCGGATTTGATAGATAACTTTAAAAGGGGACTGGATTTATTTCTAATTAAAAAGGGAATTCAGGGTTATCATGGAGAAAGTATTGATCCGGAGAGAAATCCGACCGCCAGTATCTGGGTCAGGAAGGAATTCGTTTTTTTTTTTTTCTTTGAGACGATTGGCTAAGTCTCACTTGGGTTTTTTTTTCTGTTTGCCTTTCTCTGGATTAATTAATAATTAAAAATTAAATAAAAAATAGATAATTAAATAATTGATTAATAATTAACAACTAATTAATTAATATTTAATCTGCATATTGAAGATCAGAGGAGATCTTAAAAGGTTGAACTTGATGGACTGAAAGTCTTTATTCAACCTTAATTACTATGTAACTATATACATACATATACAGTACATACAAAAACATATATACTAATAACTTGCCCGTCATTAGTGACCGTGTCATATGTAATGTTCAATTGTCTGTGCTGTCTCTCCCCCTCCCCTCTCTCTTTCCATCCCCCTCTCTCGCTCCCTTTCTAGTGCATAAATAGTCAAGGGGTTTGCTAGCTCACACGTGAATGCACGGAGCAGGCAAGATACTAAGCCATGGGGAGCAGAAAAGTACTGTCAAAAGACCTGCGTAACAAGGTAATGGAACTTCATAAAGATGGAAAAGGATATAAAAAGATATTTAAAGACTCGAAAATGCCAGTCAGTACTGTTCAAATCACTTATTATGAAGTGGATTATTCGGGGATCTCTTGTTACCAAGCCAAGGTCAGGCAGACCAAGAAAGATTTCAGCCACAACTGCCAGAAGAATTGTTCGGAATACAAAGAAAAACCCACAGGTAACCTCAGGAGAAACACAGGCTGCTGTAGAAAAAGACGACGTGGTTGTTTCAAGGACCACAATACGACGATGCTTGAACAAAAATGAGCTGCATGATCGATATGCCAGAAAGAAGCCTATACTGCGACAATGCCACACAAAAAGCCCAGTTACAATATGCCCGACAACTCCTTGACACCCCTCACAGATTCTGGCACACTGTAATTTGGAGGGACGACACCAAAATAGAGTTTTTTGGTCACAACCATAAGCGCTATGTTTGGAGAGGCATCAACAAGGCCTATAGTAAAAAGGATACCATCCCCACTGTGAAGCATGGTGGTGGCTCACTGATGGTTTTTCTTTTTTTGGGGGGGGAAAGGGGGGGGGGGTGAGCTCTAAAGTCATGGGAAACCTTGTGAAAATTGATGGCAAGATGAATGCAGCATGTTATCAGAAAATATTGGCAGACAATTTGCCTTCTTCACGAAGGCTGCGCATGGGACGCTCTTGGACTTTCTAGCATGACAAGGACCCTAAGCACAAGGCCAAGTTGACCTTCAGGTGGGTTAAATAAGAAAAAGGTGAAGAGATGAAGGTTGTGGAGAGGCCATCAAAGTCTCCTGACCTAATAGTGTCAAGCCACTCTGGGGAGATCTCAAACATGCGGTTCATGCAAGACGACCAAAGACTTTGCATGACCTGGAGGCATTTTGCCAAGACGAATGGGCAGCCATACCACCTGCAAGAATTAGGGGCCTCATAGACTACCGTTACAAAAGATTGCACGTTGTTATTGATGCTAAAGGGGGTAATACACAGTATTAAGAACTAACCATATGCAAACTTTGGAACACAGTTATTTCATTTATTTCTTTGTTGCCATGTTTTGTTTTATGATTGTAGCATTCTGTTATTACATACAGGTGAATATGAATACTATAAGAAATAATAAAAAAAAAAAAAAAAAAAGTGTTTTGCATGCTCACTCATGTTTTCTTTAAAAATGGTACATATATTACCAATTCGTCAATGGTATGCAAATTTTTGAGCACAACTGTACTTCACAAGCATGTGAAGTTTGTACCAAACTACAGTGGTCGTTTAACTTTTTCAGCCTAAAAGGGTTTGGTTGCCTTGAGCGTCATCTTTAGCACAGCTGCACTGGCCAATACATTGGAGTTTATGAGATTTAATGACAGGAAAATATCAGGTCTTGAAGGGATCATAAATTACAACCTGCTTGTAAATGTTTATTTGGCCTTTGCAATGGTAGCACGACTTTCGCTCACAGGAGCCGTCATGTGAGCGCCCTCACCACAGCACGTCTTACATCTGCGCGCAGGACCAGCGCCAAGACATGGTCCTGGATCAGAGGAGACAGCAGCAGCAAAATTCGTGCTACCGCTATACACGTTTGACAGTATAGGAACAACAGGTTTTCCCAAAGCATGTGCTAGGGAACGAAAGTCAGGATGGTGCGAAAAGGAGGGGAGAAATGGAGAAGTATGTACCCTAAATCTCAATGCACTACACACTTTATCTGCTATTGAAATATTTTCTAAGTATATCAATATTAACCCACTAAGAACCGGAGAGCCAAAATGCCTGGCATTTCTGTGTACACCATTCTGTTTCCTGTGGCTCAGATAGTAAGACCATGCATGATTTCATAATTTCTATTTATATTAGTAGTGCTTTGCAAAATTATTTAGCATTAACTGGTTATTAGTATATTAGATAAATAAAAAAATAATCAAGGGCGTTTTCTGTTTCCTTCCTTTTCTTTGTCTTTCTCCTGCATATCCTTGCTATCACTCTTCTCCCATGCCCCGTCTCCTTTGCTCGGATTGTTTATTTCCTGCCTTGCCCTCTCATTTTCGTTCCTCTTACCCAGGCTGTGCCCCCTACTTAGCTTTGTTGTCACTCCTTCATAGCAACCTTGCTATATCTATGTCAAATTTGTCCTAGCTGTCCTTACTTTTGACTTTTTCTCTCCCACTTGCCTGGTCTGTTCCTCTCCTCCCTTGCCCTGACAATCTCCTCTTCCCTGCTCTGTCTCTTTACCTTTTGTCCCGCATATCTCTTTCCCCTTGCATTACAATCTCTTACATCCTTCCCCAGACTGTCTCATCCCTCATTCCCTATCTCTCCCTTTCCATCACACGATGCATCTCTTAACTAGTTTGTCAGAGAACCCAGCCTATTTTGCACTCTGTCTCCTTTGCACTGACTGTTTCTTTCCTCCCTTGCCCTCTCTTTCCTCTTGCCCAGGCTGTGCCTCCTACTAAGCCTGTTTTCTCTGCTTCCTAGATACCTCGCTCTTTCTATATATCAACATCATCCTAGCTGTCTCTTCTTCCTTTTAACGCTTTCTCTCCCACTTGCTTCATTTGTCTCTTTCCACCTTAACTTGCTCCGACAATATCTCTTCCCTCCGCTAACTGCCCTAATTCCACTTTGCCCAATGCCTTACTCTTTCCCCTTGCATTACAATCGCCCCCCCCGCCCCTCTTTCCCTAGCTGTCACTTTCCTCCTTGGGTTGTCTGTCCTTCCCTCATACCATCCTTCCCTTGACTGTCTCTTCCCTCATACCACGTGTGCCCTGACTGTTCTTCCCTTATACCCTATCACTCCCTTCCCATCACTCTAACAATGCATCCCTTCACTTGTCTCCTATGATTCAGCCCCATGTCTTGGCACTGGTCCTGCGCGCAGATGTAAGGCATGCTGTGGTCAAGTGTGCTGTGGTGGGGGCGCGCACATGACGGCGCACAATCTCCTATGCACAAAAGTCGGTGTGCCCTCTGCAATGCAACTTATGGTGTTTTATCCATTCAGAGCCTACAAACACAATGCATACTGCAGTGTGGGAGGGCAGCTGGAAGAATTACTTGTTGTTTAGCCATTCAGTCATGTCCTACTCTACGTAACATTATAAACCGCAGCACGCCAGGCTTATCTGCCAGCCACTGCCTCTGAGTTCCATCGAGCTCATGCTCATTGCTTCAATAACCTCATCTATCCATCTCCCCCTCTGTCATCCCCTTTTTTCGTGGGCTTTCAATCGTTCCCAGGATCAGAGACATTTCTGGGGAACCTACACATGATATGGCCAAAATATTTGCTCTTCAGCCGCATGATCATACCTTCTAGTGAACAGGTTGTCTTCATTTCCTGAAGTACTAATTTACTGGATCTTCTTGCAGTCTAAGCAGTTTTCTCCAACACCACAATTCAAAAGGCATCAGTTCTAAGGGGCTCAGACTTCTTTATGGTCCAGCTCTAACATCTGTATGTTACTACTGAGAAAACCATATTTCTCACTCTGCAGACCTTTGTTGATAGTGTAATATCTTTACTTTTACTAGCTTGTCCAAGCTTGCCATAGCTTTCCACCCCAGAAGCAAATGTCTTAATTTTGTGGCTACAGTGACCTCTCTGAAGAGATCTTGGATCGTAGGAAAATAAAATCTGTCACTGGCTCCACTTCTTTCCCATCTATTTGCCAGGAACTGAGACTACGGTTTGCCATGATCTTGATCTTTCTAACCATTGAGCAGTAGGCAGTCTTTTGCACTCTCTCCTTTCATCCTCCTAGGTAATATCAAAACTGTTATAAAAGAGTACAATAATAATTGAAGATGGTAACTTTCATAACAAGACTTTTTTTGGGTGTTATAAGTTGGATATAGTAAATTTAAATGGGTTACATACTTATCTAAGGCAACAGCTACAGTTTATAAGCCAGGGAGTAAACATATTTAATGGTATGAGCATTTTTTTTTCTGGGGGGGGAGTGTTGGTAATAATGATGTGTTGTAGCCGGGTGCATTGGACACCCAATTTATTAAGAGCCACATACAGAAATGAAAATGTAGATATAGTGAAACATTTACGTAATGTTCAAATATCATATATTTTAATGTCAGATGTCCTTCTCACAGCAGTTTTTACAAAATAGTTATATTTCTTGATTGAAAATTGAAAGAAAAATATTGATTTAGAGAAAAGAAATGTCTACTAACCACATGCTGCCGCAGACACTGGCAATTCTTAAATCAATAATCACAAATCTTAATTTCACTTATTTCAAAGTTGGCTCCTGTGTACACATGTAAAATAATAAATTACTGGTGACCACAAGTCCTCAGGAGATGTTAATTCCACAAGTGTTTTGACTGGGACTTATAGGAATATATGGGAAGCAAAACTTAATTTATGCAGTGAAATATTTTAAATAACACATAAGTCAACACTAAATGACTGTATTTTTTCTATGCTTAAACAACATGCTGTGTTAGAAAAACATTTTTCCCTTTAAAATAAATGATTTAAAATAATGATTTGCAGGTTCTACACAAGGGAATGCAGCAACATTTTTGATCACTGAAATAACATTATCATTTATGCGCATTGAAGACAGACAGCTCTGTTCCTGGGTTTATTCTGTGCATTTATGTGTGGTCCTGTAACTGGAGAAACTCCAACTATTTAAATTAAAAAGCACCATTCTTTCGCTCTCATCTATGCAGGAAAGTATGGTATTTGCACCTGCACTGTATTATCAAACTGTCAAATGTATATGTTCTGCAATAAACAGGATATCCTCTGGTCTTTATATGGTTTCTTTAGTGCGAGATGATCTGGAAAATGTATAATGAATGCGGTGTCCCCTTCAAAAGGACAAAGTAACAGTAACACAATCTATAGCTTCTAAAATTATAAATGAAAGATGTGGGTAACCATTTTGGCCTCTATCACTCTTCCCATTCCGCAGATTGTATCACTTTGTGATGAGGGTGGGCGGAAATCAAAGACTTTCTACCGCATCACCTAGTGCACACAAAATGGCTTATTGCTTGCTATTGGTCCACTTGGTCATTTGGTTTGGTTGTTCAGCCGAGTCCGACTCCCCATGACCTTATGGACCAAACCATGCCAGGCAAATTTTGTGTTTTGTTGTGCTTATCTTTTAGTTTTTTTTGTGGCAAAGATACTGGAATGGGTTGCCAGTTTCTTCTCTAGTGGACCGCAATGTATCTCTCTGTTATGACCTTTCCATCTTGGGTGACCCTATATAGCATAACTCACAGGAATCATTGTACACAAGCGTCTTCATCACACAATAAGGTACCGATCCAGAAGGGGGGGTCATGTGGTACAACTTCTAATACCACGACACAGTGGACCAATAGGAAGCTATGTGGTGTGCATTAGAAGAATCAATATCAAGATTCAAAGCCAACTCAGACAGTGGCAAACAGAATGACAAAATAAATCATTTTTATTTTTGTTTAGTTTAGCAATATTTTATATATTACAGAGGATTACATGATCTGGCCCACGAGATCCATGATTATGCAGATGTATGTATATATACACATCCAAAACTGATTGTACTACGGATACATTTATTTAATTTTCCCAGCTATTGAATACATATTTTGGCTATTATTGTTAAAGCAGCAGCATCATTATAAATCTGGGATAGTTATACAAGTATGGACTGTTGGGAGCCTTGCTTAGGAAAAGGTTAAATTGTATATTTTCAATAGGAAGAGACAGTCTGATATGACTGAATAGGTTGATGGGGAAGAGAATTTGAGTTGTACACCTTAACTTCAATTGTTCAATAGAGCTCTACTGAATAAGGTTTCCTCTCCAGTGATCTTAGCAGGCAAGAGACACCGAGGTCATGCACAGAGAGGTGTGGACGAGAATAGGACAATATGGCCTCCTGTCGCCAAGTTCTCCAGCGGCCAGGTGATGTGACCTCATTATCACACAAGGTTTTCTTGTAGTGCTCTGGGGTTCCAAACGTTTAACCTATCTTATTATTTATATATATATATATATATATTTATTTATTTTTTTGAAGGAACTTGTATATTTCAATTAAGCTGTGAGCTATACCAAGTACGGTCACCCAAGATGGGCACGTCATAGCAGAGAGGTCAGACAAATCATAGTCGACTGGAGAAGAAACTGGCACCCAATCCAGTATCATTGCCAAGATAACCTTATGGATAAGCACAACAACAGGCATAAGGATATGGCACTTAGGTTAGAAGGTGCCTACCACATTACTGAGGAAGAAAACCTGGAACATTAGAACTATGAACCAAGGCAAACTGGAAGTGGTCAAACATGAAAAGACAAGATTGAACATTAATATCCTGGGAGTCCGTGAACTCAAATGTACTGGAACGGAACATTTCATATAAGATAATCACCAAATCTCCTACTGTGGTCAAGAATCCCGCAGAAGATATGGAGTAGCCCTCATAATCAAAGGGTGACCAAACCAATGCTCAGTAACAACTCAATAAATGACAGAATGATTTCAATTCAAATTTATGGCAAGCCATTTAACATCACAGGGATCCAAGTCTATGCTCCAACAATGGATGCTAAAGAATTGTGTCAGGATCACCAGCCCTGCCAGACCTGTATCCAAACTACCATGTGGACTATTGAGGTAAAGATTGGCAGATTCTCACAGCCAGCTACAGCCTAGCCAGCTATAGGTTTATAGCCGATTCTAAGAACTCGTATAAAGACTATTTTCACTTGTAAGTAACTGTTGCTTGTTGAGAAGTGATGGTAATGGGAACATTGTATATGCTTTATTGTGCACTGTGAACTATATTCAATGTTATCTGGTACACTTGCACAACACATGGTGGGGATTAAAAAAAAAGAATACAGGTAATATAATTTTATTATCGGGCACTCTGCCAAACCTCCAGTAATCCACCGGCAATCCAGGGTCCGACCCTAGCATGGTAGCCTAACCGCTTCATGCCGGGATCCAACTTATGCTAGACGGGGTCAGGATCCATAGACTTTTATTGGCTTTTTAGGCAGGACTTATTGAGACATCAAACACAGGTAACCAGACATAGCAGACCAATTGAAGTTAAGTGTTTCAATTGATAAAGATTAAGTGGTGTCAAGTATTCTAACTGATCCCCTATTGATTGTTGTATGTGCTGTAATTGATACCCTTTGATCTATTGTCTATGGTTAACCACAATTTTGCTTGTGTTTTATGAATAGCGCCTAGCGTATACCTCCCACAAAGTACTATAAGTCAAATCATAATTTTCTGAATAGAGATTCCCAATATTAAATTATAGTGATGCCCCACATAAATGCTATACCGAGTCACCCACGGAATAAAGGTCCAATGATCTGGATGAGGGTGGACCATCAATACACCTAATGTCCCCCATCACATTAACCTCTTCTAGTATACTAGCCAAGGTCCCTAGACCCGTTGGCGAACTATGGCGTACAATGAATAAGACACCATGGGGAGTTGTTGCCACAGGCATTTTAGAACTGTAATAATATTAACTAGATAAGCCAGTCAAATCCTTTAAGTACTGTGGAACTGTAGACTTGAAGGCACCTTGTCATTATGATATTGTTTTACAAAAACATAAAAAAAGTGGAACCTGAAAATAAAGACTATCCCCCCAAAAAAGATCACACTTTCTTTACGTGTTTCCCAAGAGGGCTTTAAGGGGTTGTAAAGGACTCTATTGATGCTGCTGTTAAGGGTA
Organism: Discoglossus pictus; assembly: GCA_027410445.1. Classification (NCBI taxonomy): domain Eukaryota; kingdom Metazoa; phylum Chordata; class Amphibia; order Anura; family Alytidae; genus Discoglossus; species Discoglossus pictus. The sequence goes on from CM050165.1 coordinate 70,466,927, forward strand.
GGGTTGGACTGACATAAGCCCCCTTGAAGATTAGGACCTATCAGATTCCTTGGCTTATGCCAACAAATTTGGAAAACTCAACAGTGGTCAGTAGACTGAAAAAGGTGAGTGTGTATCTCGATTACAAAAAAGGCAGTGCCAATGGCCCTAATTTCACATGCCAGCAAGGTAATGCTTAAAGGGCCATTTCCCTCACTGTGGGTGCTCTTCATGGTGTGAAAGCACAAGTTTGTATGTTAAAATTATCTTTCTTTTTTTTTTTTTATTAATTACACTAATAAAAAATGTAATGTTTACAAACACACTGAAGCCTGCTACTGACTATTCCATGATTAATGACATATGCCAAAATGTGCAGTGAAGGCTCCCTGAAGACAAATGTTTATAGAGTTTTCCCTGAATTTAGGAATGCAGCAGGAGCAGTTCACTCATAACGGTCTTGTTTAGGTGATTCAAGCATTCCATTCTTTGCACAGATGCATTTGTGAAGGGTTTACTCTGATTTTGCTTTTGCTCACTGCACAAAGCTGTTGCTGTGGGTCTGTCTGGGGGCATGCCAGTGACTCGTGTAAACAAAGATTTAATTTATTAATCTCTCAGACAGATGTGTATTCCCTGCTTTGTTAGAAACTAGATGCAAAATCCACACTGTTATTCCTGTCCTTTGCCCATAACATACTGTACCTCCCAACGGTCCCATCTTGTTCTTTTAGATCTGCCTGTGTCCTGCACAACTTTAACTGAATCTCTGAGTACAGTCTCATCACCGATTATCTGTGAAGGCCCTTAAATGCAAGTACATAGTGCTGTGTAAATGCACATACAAACATTGTATTTTTTAAAATATGTTTTATTGTCATAATAGAGAAATACAAATAATCAAAATCGAGATTGTAAAATCACATAAATATAGAAATTTACTAATTTGTTTTTCATTTTTTTCATAACTTTAACAGTGAAAAATCAAGAAATTGTAAATATTATGTGTAGTAATACATTTCCAGGTCTATTTTTTTCCTTCTGTCATATATATAATAATAAAAAAAAGGACTTCTATAAAAGTCCATTACATATCTTAAATATTATATCAGAGTGAACACTTTATTTTCCTTATTACCTTCAGCAAAAGTGTGTTGGCCACAGGCAGGTAAATATGTTGCCCTGTAAGCAGATCTGTGTGCTGTAATCAGTCTCTGGAGAATGAGAGGAAAGGACAGAGCCCAGCAGTGTTATCATCAGGATTTTGAAAATGCTGGTATGGTCTAACTGACAGAACTGTTACTCACAGCCAGATCCATAGACTCCAATGTACAACATAGTATTCAGCTTATCTGCTACAGTGCAACACACCCCTGCTAATTACTAATGTTGGACACTAGTGGATGGCTATAAGGAGCATCAGAAGCCCATATAAAACACCAAAATAGATGGTAGAAAAGAGCATAATTTAAAAAGAACTGTAAGTGCATTTAAACTTTATTTTCACTGCTCTGATAAGAAGTTTGGATCACTTCAGTGGCGCATTAACACCAGCCTTCTAATGACTGTTCTTTTGTCATGGAAGATGAGCAGTAACACCAATTATTCCACCTGTTGTATGTACAAGCAAGACAGCGGAGCTCCCTGCTAAGTTATTTTGTCTTGTCACTGAAGCAGGTACACAAGCTTTAGTGCTAATGGACTGTTCTGTGTTTAATCATACCAGTTTAATTTACCCTGCCTCTGGACTGTTTATGGGTTGCCTCTAATTACTGCCTGCCCTGACTCTTGGACTGGTATGACTCCAATTCTGGATTTGCCCCTTGTACTTTTGCCATTGAATCTCTCTGCAACTGAGGATCCACCACAAAACATTACAATTACACAGTGGTCTTTAGGTGGGTGATTTCTTAAACAATGAATGGAGACATAGCTAGTACATGAGGCTCCGATTTTAAACATCAGATTATCTAGATTGTGGTTTCATTGTGAAACAATGTATATTAAAATCTTGTCATTTAGAATTTCATATAATAATGCACAACTTTAAACTGGATTACTAAATATAAGTAATTTGATAAAAAACAGTAGGATTGTGAAGTATGAAACTAACAACATTAGTTAGCTCTGTAAGACACAAGCATAAAAACAGCTTAATAGAAAATATTTAGCATGCACTACTTGTGTCTTGCCTTTCTTCATCTCGGCTTGCTGCCATGTAAACTGGGGGTCATGATCAGCTAATTTCTATACTAAGCAGATGATTTGGGACCTTACTTGCGAGTGAGTTCAACATATAGCTCTAGACACTCCTCTCTTTCCAGCAAAGATTCAGAATCAAGCAGTTACACTATAAACTGCTAACTCTACATTCCTGGGTTTGTACCCTCCCCCATCAGGCACTGAACAGGAAGCATAACAAGTATGTTGTCACAACCCTGAGGGGAGGAGACTACATTCAACCCAAAACCTCCTGCTTTCAGCTATAGCGATCCCCCCAGGTTTGAGAGAGTTTGGGTTATCTCAGCACCCAGCATGCAATCATGATCATCAGTCACACAATATGGATCTTAGTCCCTTTCATTAGGACCCAGCAGAGTTCAGGATAAAAAAATAATAATAATAAAAAGTTTGGTCCCGGAGAGCCACACACAGTATTCCCGGAGAAATACACACAGTATTTATGAATATCCAAACAGAGCACACTTTGTGGTAAAAACATAGCATATTTATGTATTTCAGTAACCAATAAACAAACAAAACAACACAGAGGTGCTCAATCAGAGAATGAACTAACCTTAATAGGTTAGTTCTATGGACATGATAACCCACTCTGAGAGCAAACTCTTTTAGCTCCCTTGTGCCCGTCACAGGGAGAACTATCCTATATCCTGTAGTATATCAGTCTGGTCCCACTAACAAGAGTGGTCCAGCCCCAAAAGACCAGGCAATTCTTCCCTGAACAGGAGAAAAAGCAAACCCCAGACGTACGTTTCGGCCTTCATTGGGCTTCGTCAGCGAGGTGTAGCCGATAACTCCCTATGGTACAGAGAGCAAGGGATCCATGTCTGAAGTACCCTATCACCCTTAGGGAGACTAATCCCTAAGGGTAATTTGAATAAACAAAATACCAAAATAGAGGTGCTCAATCAGAGAACGAACTAACCTTAATAGGTTAATTCTATGGACATGATAACCCACTCTTTTAGCTCACTTGTGCCCTTCACAGGGAGAAATATTCTGTAGTATATCAGTCTGGTCCCACTCACTAGAGTGACCCAGCCCCGAAATAGCAGGCAATCCAATAGAACACCAACCTTGGGCAAATGACCCACTGTCCAATCACAATAGTGCAGTATCTGGGCCACGTGTGGTCACATTACCTACATAAGGTCACAGTTATTAATTACACCCCTCCAGGCCAGGAGCCTTGATGGCCAACAGATTAATCCCTTCTAATCTCCTGCAAGCTCTCTATTACTTTACAAAAAAAAATCAGTCACAGTAAGGTGCAGAGACAGACAGTCTGAACTGGTATTATGTCCCTTTAAACTAGTAACAAGTACGGATATCACCCGATTCCGGTCTGTGACCCCAACATGTCAACCATATTGTAACAATACATTAATAACTCTAACTACATTTCCACCTAGAAACAACAAGTCCCAATGTCCAGGAAGTTGTGACAAACATAATAACCTCTGAGCCTGTTAAGCTCACTTACTCACATACTGAACAAAACATCACAGTCCTTGTAAAGTCTGGTCCAGTAGTCACTAAAGAAGAGAGTCCATAACAGGTTTTGGCCCTTAAAAGCCTTGTTGGTGGGGCTCAGAGGGGTTCCACCCTAGCCCCAAAAGTGGGTCATGACAACTCCTAGACACTAAAAAGCTGTTCTACTTCTAGTTTTCTGCACAGGCATGTGCTTCTATAGGCAATTTGAAAAGCTTTTGTTTTAGTACACTGACTGACTTTTGCTGATACCATTAAAAAAAAATATATATTTTTTGTTTTATTTCAGACATTTAAAAGAGGGTATTTTAATGTGTTTTCTTTTTTAACTACAATATAGCTCACATCTAACTGACGACTTATGTACTCATTAATGGAAGTGTAATATAATCAAAATCTTAATTGATTATGTGCCCATTTTCACCACTATTTAAAAGTAGTTCTTTGGGAGATCTTAAGAGTAAACATAGCTTTTCTATGTTTCTTTAAATATTTATTTTATAAATATTTAAAATTGCTTTAGTTAACTCCTCTAGCTACATTTTTCACAGTGTACCACTTTTCATGATCAAAAACAGACCCAACAGAATGATCATTAGTGCCATGTACTTCAAACTGGGCACTAGTCCATCAAAACATTTTTTTCTTTTATACACTGGCTTTGCAGTAATCAAAATATGATTCTTTGCCTGGACTTATATATACATATTTATCATTAATTTGCCTCAAATTTTTGCTTGGCATCTGAGAGAACTTGGTGAGGAAGTTATAGATGTTGCCCTCATGGACAAATAAGGCTTTTCAGGTTTTCTGACTGATTGTCCTATAAACCTTTTCTCTGCAAGGGGTGTTTTCTTTATTACATTTAAAAAGAAAAAAAATGCAGCACCTTTTTTAAGCTTCATTCCTGTGAAAATATTTTCTACTGCTATTAAAATGTTCTCATGTTTTCTTAGAATTTAATAGGTTCTTGTGTTAATATAATTTTTATTTGGATTCCATCTTTATTTGTACAGATGTGATGTCAGAATTAAATGGATATATCATTTCTTTACCTTGCCTTCTATTAGTAGGCAGAGGCAAAAAAACTTTTTATTTTTACACAAGTGTGATTAGACCAATTAACAAGGGAAAGATACCATAGCATAGAGAGAACAGCTTGTCAATTGTAATGCTTCCTGCTATGATATCTTTCCCATTCTGGATCGCTACCTTGTCAAGGGCAAGGGCTTGTGTACCTCCGTGAAGCTGTGAGCTATACCATGTAGGGTCACCCAGGATGGGCAGGTCATAGCAGAGAGGTCAGACACTGGAAAAGGAACAGACAACACACACCAGTATCATTGCCAAGCTAACCTTATGTATGAGCACAAACAGAGACATAACCATTGTGCCTGGCATGCCGAGATCCATAACATCACGGAGAGTCAGACACGACTGAACGACTAAACAACAACAGTATCATTGTGAACTGTTTTAGGTAGGCAAAAACGCTGCACCCAATCAACCTGCATAACCAATGAAGGTGCAACAGGCAAATGGCAGTGATCTTTCTTGACCAAACTCCCTCAAACATGGCATAACTCGGCGTAACTTGCATGGAAATGCCATGGGGACACCATAACCAACAAGATATCAAAAGGATTCTCTGTTTTTACTCTTTAGATCACTTTAAGATGCTTATTCCAATATTCTTTATTTAAAGATAGAACGCCAAGTACAATGCTGGTAGTGTTCACTCTGAGAACATTTGTAAGCAAATAAAAGGAAATCAGAATAAAACAATTCTTTTAATACCTCTGTATTAATATTTCCTTATTCAAATTTTAAATAAAGACATAAAGACATAACAATGCTAAAGACATGACAAGGGTCATGAAAAGATTTTTTTTGTCATTTTTGCATCAGAGAGTATATATATATATATATATATAGGAGTACTCAGGAGCCCTTTTTAAAATATAAGCAGTATTTATTCGAGTGTAGCAAAACAACATAAATGGTGCAAAACAAAATCCTAGCTTCTAATAGAAGCACTGACTTTGCTCTTACTCACTATGCAAGATAAAATCCACACAAAACAAGAGTCCAAACAAAAGCTTGCTGGATATCAAGTCTCCCTTGTAGCAGGGGATTTCCACAGCAGGCTCTGGCGTCCTCTGTCCAGCTCAGACTGAGCTCTCTCCTTCAGCTGGGTGCTAATCAGACCTTTAAAGGTGGAACCCAGATGGGCCTGCTTGATTAGCCTGCTGTGTTAACCCTTTCTTCCCTTAGTGGACACAGGGCTCTGCTCAGTCTCTCTCCCACGTATACTCCATCAATGATTCTGTTACAATATATAGGCATATGGATGTTTCCGTCTTCACCTTTATCTAATCTAACACGTGCTGCTTATATCAGAAACACGCATTACATTGAGTCATTCTATAAACATACAGATTTATTTTAATTTAATAAAAGTTGTGTTTCCACACTCCCAGAGCTGTTTACATAGGCACAGTGTACTAACCAATAGAAAAACTGTATTCAAGTATGTTTTTAACACTTTACTAACCTTCCAGCAAGCAGCAGCACAGTGCAGAGATCAGCCCGAGTTGCATTATTCAAGGGAGGAGAGAGAGGTGTGTGATGGGAACAAAAGACTACAAATCATATAAGGCTTTGCTGCAGAGAATGAATCTCCACACTGCTACAATATTGTAGCTGCCTCTGATTGGCAACAACAAATTATGAATTTTATGATAATTTAGCATGGGTTTCCAAGGGCATTCCTTCTCAAAATCACAGTACGAAAGCTGAAGACATTTTGCAAACTGTAAGGTAAGTTTATTAATTGTATTTTGGGATTTTTTTTCATACATAAAAATGTGTGCATACAATACTGATTCAGATGCATTCATAATCCATGAAACTTCCATATAATTTTAAGTATGCTCTCTGCATTTCCTATTAATTTAAAATGAAATTTAAAAAGGATTTACTTCCCGAAACAACTTTTGTAATGTTAAAGACGTACTCTTAAATGCTGCAATACAGTGGAGTTCCAAGTTTATTTGACCTTTGCAGCCCTCAATGTGTCTGAGAAATAGCTTTGTAATGGTTAAAATTTACACTTCCAACTTCAAATTTATGAATTCAGTGTGAATTTAAAAAGGGAAACAGTAAAGATACTTGAAAAGTTATTTCTTCCTAAAAATAGAATTTGTATACCAATTATCTATAACTAATGTGTAAAGTATTTTTCGAGATCATCTTATCTGTCTTTCTACTTTATTTAAAGATCAATAATGAACATTCACAGTGCAGGTTATTATGAGGGCATGTCTAGGAGGCTTTTAACATGAACAACGAATCCACATATTGAAGAGGCGATCTTGAAACGTTGAACTTGATGGACTAAAAGTCTTTTTTGAACCTAAAAGTCTTTTTTCAACCTCAATTACTATGTAACTATGTAACATTAAAAAATACAACATTAAACACACAGACAGAAAGAAATATCTTGAAATAATAATAAATATCATTATTTACAGGAAAGGTTTTAATTTCTACTAGAATTGGGACCTTGTGCCAATTTAAAAGCCAGCACATACCCTTAAAAAAATAACTTAATTTCTAAACCCTAAACTCTTTAGATTACAATCAGCACTACCCTGCTGTCTTGTCAGTTCCTTACCTCATATACACCTGTATTAATATTTGTGCAAATTGATTTTCTTCCAAATCGTTCAGAGCTACAAAATCTGTTGAAGCTACATAAATAAATATAACGATTTGGATGATAAGTTTATGAGTTTTCAATCTTGCATGGCGCTATGGGGAAAGCACGTTGGATACTCCATTCTAAGCCCAAAGACAGGGCCCTCCACCCTTTGCAAAGTGTTAATACTGCTATTGTTTTTTGCCTTGATTGTAACCCATGTATAGTGCTACGGAATATGTTGGCGCATCATATAAATGATAATAATAAATAAAAAAATAAGAATAAATAGCTGAACTGAACTAAATAGAATGTATTACAATTCAGGCACTTCAGCATAAAGCATAGATTGCCCTATTAGTCCTGCTGAGAAGTGTTTAAGCTTTAGTGAGACCATACAGAGAACCATTAAAATGAAACCTTCTGCAGATTTCGCTATTCCATCTGCTTTAGACCCATTCCACAACCACGTCCGCCAATTACAATATGTGGGGCAATTTTGGAATCAGTGAATGGTTATTAAGTAATAAACCGATAAGATTATATCTCTTGATCCCTCCTGAGAGTTCAGGGAGAACATTTCATCTTTAACCTACCTCACATCATTTAATTATACACCAAGATCCCTTTAAATTTGAAGCTAGATGCTCTAATTGAAAGATAGCTCCCACATCCTCCTAAAATCACTGCCACATAAAAATTAAAAGGATCCCTAAACAGGAGAATTCAAATTAAATACCACAAACCAAGATGCTTATGCCTTACAGAACAGATGGCTAAGCTTCGCAATCAGCATTTTGGTTTTCAGATGTACTGGGATTCAACTAGTTCCCTTTTTGCAGAATTAATACAACATATAATTGCAAGTCAGTAAAATAGCCTTCTGGATTTAAATAATGTTTCATAAATATGTCTTACTAGCGAATTGCCCGTCAAAAAATGACGGCAATCAAATCGTAAGGTACCTAATGCTGTTTGGTGTGTAATACTAAAATATATAATACATTAATAAATGAATATACTTTACCTATTTTGAAGCATTGTGATGAAGAGCTGGCAATCTGTGTTGATGTTGCTGCAGCATTAGTGGTGTGGAGCTGCTGTGTAAGCATGCTGAATGTGTGCAGTGTAACACTGTGCGTGCGCGAGACCAAACCGTTAGCGTAGTCGTGTACTTCCGCATTGGTGTAAAATGGCGAGTAATGTGTGGTATAGGTCTGTATCGGAATATCCGTAGGTGTTTTGTGGTGTTTTGCGAGTTTATAGTGCTGTAGCCTCGTTTTCGTTTTGTTCGGCGGCCATTTTTTCTGTCGCTTAGAATTTTTTTAGTCTCTAAACTGTTTTATTTCGCGTAAAATCGAGGTGTAAGTTGCATTTTTGAGGTCCTGGGTGCTCCCTCTTGGTGTAGGTAAGTTTTTTATGTATGTGCTGTGTGTATGTATTGTGTTTTAAATGTTTGTATGTCGGCGTGTTGCGTCCGATGTTTGCGAGGTCGTAATGTGTGGTAACGTGTTTCGTACGTTGTTTGCGTTCCTCGTAAAATTTAGCGAGTGTCGTAATTTGTGTGTCGTGTTTTTTGAGTAGCGACGTGAATTTTGCGAGTGTCGTAATTTGTGTGTCGTGTTTTTTGAGTAGCGACGTGAATTTTGCGAGGGTTTGAGGCCCTTGCCCAGTGACCTCGCCAGCAACTGAGGCCCTCGCTTCGCGAGGGGCCTCAGTTGCTGACATGGAGCGCCTTCGGCGCTCCATGCCAGCAACTGAGGCCCGTGCCCAGTGACCTCGCCAGCAACTGAGGCCCTCGCTTCGCGAGGGGCCTCAGTTGCTGGCATGGAGCGCCTTCGGCGCTCCATGCCAGCAACTGAGGCCCTTGCCCAGTGACCTCGCTACGCGAGGGCCGCGGCTCGCTGCGCGAGCCGCGGCCCTCGCTTCACGAGGCCCGCGGCTCGCTACGCGAGGGCCGCGGCTCGCTTCGCGAGCCACGGCCCTCGCTACGCGAGGCCCGCGGCTCGCTTTGCGAGCCACGGCCCTCGCTTCGCGAGGGCCGCGGGCTCGCTACGCGAGCCCGCAAGCGTGAGCAACGACTCGTACGCTCACAACTATATATGTGATATTTACATTATAATAGATTTAATGTAATATCCTTAGACCAGCGTTTCCAATCTGTGCTCTCTACATCCCGGATTATACATTTCGTATGACAAAGTGCTCCATAAAAAGGCGTCATTCAATTGTGTCCGACTCTCAGTGACCTCATGGACAATACACCATGCTGATCAACTTGGTTTTCATGGAAGATAATGGATTGGGTTGCCAGTTCCTTCTCCAGTGGGCCACAGCATACAGCACCTGGTATTCCCATTTGGTCTCCCACCCGAATACTGACCAGCGAGACCTCTTGGTTCCCTAGCTGGATTCGAACCCAGGATGCTGTGGTGAAAGCACTGAATCCTAACCACTGGGCCACCAGAGATCCCCATAAAACAATTAGGCTAAATGAATTGCTCTGTGGAAACTCTTGAAAGAGTCCTGAAAATACTTTTTAGATTTCGTGTTGAGTTGTATTGCAGCCCTGGCAGAGATTTTGGCCACCGAGGAGACATTTTTGAATGTAAGGATGGGGCTTGTGGGATTCTACAAAAGTCGTTTTCATTTTGCGAGTTACATTACTTTTGGAGCTCAAATAAGGTTTCATGACTGGAACAATTTGGAAACATACCATAGGAACTTAAAGATGAACAAACATTTCTCATTTACTACAGCTTTCTCATATCTAGTTCACGAAAAGTTATAATGTTTTTAATATTAAATAAAGTGTTTGTTTGCATATCTAAACACCATTTTATTAATATGTGCTTAATGGCATATCTAAGTTTCCTGGCTTATGAATGCATCTAATAGAGGAGAATCAGTAGTGTATGAAAAAAATTTTGTGCATGAAAACATACCAAAATAAACATTAACAAACTCATCCTAAAGTTGGATAAATCTCTTTAGTTTACAAGCAGTTACTTTTGTGAGTGGATACCCCTAAATATCTCTGCTATAATGAACATAAAATTCATAACTCGTTTTGGACAATTCATTCTAATACATTGTGGCATGTGTAGTCCCCCTGTAGAAGGAAGAAGAGTCAGACACTGATCTACAGATCTCTGCATTGAGCTGCTGCTGGCTTGAAGGTCAGAAAATGGGTAAAATATGTACTTTAATGCAGCGTATCTATTGGTAGGTACACTTTGCCCATGTAAGCAGCTCTGGGAATGTGGAAAAGAAGTTTTATTTTTATATAAATTAAACCTGTATGTGTATAGAATTAAATCAATATAATCTGTGTTTCTGATATAAGCAGTATGTGTTGGACTAGAAAAAGGTAATAACAGGGACACTTAGATATGCCTTTAAAAGCTCTGTTTTTACTTGCTCAAACCTTCCAAACAGTCCCATGAAAGGTCTGCCTTACAGGTCATCAATACAATGTTTCTATAGGTAAAAGATGTACTATCCACTAACAAACTATTTTTTTTTTTTTTATCTAAGTGACTAGTACATCTAGTACCAATATAAACATTGCATGAATAAACTGTGACCTTCACAGGGACTGGTTGGAAGGTTTGAGTAAGTGAAAACAGAGCTTTCAAGCACTAATTAATACATTTATGTTAGGCAAATAATAAATAAAAAAAATCAACGAGGAAACTCCCATATACCTTTAATCAGATACAAGTCAACTAATAGTTAAATGTCAATAGAGTTTCTTTTTCATATAGTCTATAAAAAAAATTAAAAAAAACACAACTTTTTAATAATAATTCAAGATAATGATCACTCTGTAGTGATATTAAATAGGAGATATCTATCACTCTGTAGCTATATTATGGGATGTCTAAGTGTGCCATTGTCAGGAGTGTTCTGGATATTTTGTAATTTACAAAAACAAAAATAAAAGTTGAAAATCTACTTATGGAATTCATTGTCACTAGTAGGCATATTATAAAAGACTAGCGACTTGCCCGTCAAAAATGACGGCAATAAAATTGTAAGGCAGGTGCTGTTTGGTCGAGATATAAATTTTGTTGTTCTTCCGAGATCCTTCGGCGCTCATTGCGAGTGGCGCGGTGAATGTGTTTTGTGTTTATTGTGAGAGTGTTTTTTTTATTGTGTAAATGAAATAATAATAAATTACTAAATGAATATACTTTACCTATTTGGAAGTAATACATGCAGGAAGCATTGTGTTGAAGAGCTGACAATCTGTTTTGATGTTCCTGCAGCATACAATGTAGGTTTGCAGTATTGTGGAGCTGAGGTGTAAGTGTCAGCAATGTGTGCAGTGTGTAGTGTAAATAGGCTGCGTGCGCGAGGGAAAGCCGTTAGGGTAGCTGTGTACTTCCGCATTGTGTAAGTTAGTGTTGTAAAATGGAGGTGAATGTGTGTGGTACGCAGCTGTGGATGATTTAGCGTCCTTACTAAAAGTGTATCTCTTACCTCGTACGTCTTTTTCGAAAAGCCGTATGTGCTTGGTGGCGTTTTGCGTCTTTAGGGTCCTGTAGCCTCGTTTTCTTCGGCGGCCATTTTTTCTCTCGCTTAGGGGATTTTCGTGTGATTAAACTCGGGAATTTGGACTTAAATTGAGGTGTAACTTCAGTTGCAGAGGTCCTGGGTGCCCCCCCTGCTGTGGGTAATTTTTTAATGTATTTTTTTGTGTGTATTTATTGTGTTTTTAATGTTTTCAGGTGCTCGCGGTTCGGCCGTTAAGGTCGTATTTTTGCGAGGTCGTAATGTTTTTTTTCCTGCGCCTCGTACTTTTTTATGTTAAGTCTGTAATTTTTTTCGTTCTAAGTCCCGCGTCTTGGCTAAATCCCGCTAAAAGTGTTCCGGGTTTAACAGCCTTTGGTGCTCATTGCCTAAGTGCTCCGTGATTAACGGCTCGCCTTGCTACGCAAGGCTCGGCGGCATTGAGCACCTTCTGCGCTCATTGCCCAAGTGCTAAGGGTTTAACGGCTCGCCTCGCTACGCTAGCGGGCAATGAGCACCTTTGGTGCTCATTGCCTAAGTGCTATGGGTTTAACGGCTCGCCTTGCTACGCGAGGCTCATCGTTAAGTCGTACGGACTCCGCAAGCAGCGTAACGACGACTCGCAGTTGGACTATTATAATATGTGATAAAGATCAAGACAGATGTTGGTTTCAGTGGGATGTTTTCATGAATATAGTGCAGGTGTTTTGTACCATAATTGCATGATTTATGGTCTATAAATTATTTGAACAGCAAAAATCCATATATATATCTACCAGTCAGATCCCAACTGGGACAGGGAAACTTGGACAGGACAGTTACTAACAACCATTCATCAATTACAAAGGTATAATGCAACAATGATGGAATGATGGTAGATAGATAATTTCTAGCCTACAAAGTTTCCTTTGCCGATTTGGAGGGTGTGAGGTGTAGGCAACAGATACGGTCATGGCTCATGCACTGTAGATGGTGCACCATTTCCCTTAGTAGCTCTACATACTCATTTCATGCAAATTCCAACTAATTTTATAGATATGGTGTATTCCTGGTGCCTCTTTTCAGGGTTACCAATAAGTACTTCAGACCGTTTAGCACACTGAGGGTGTCCGGTCACAAGAAACCAAGCAAGCTGAACTTAAAGGGACTCTATCACCCCCAAATTAAGTGTTTTTTTAGGTTATTCTTAAAGAGCACATTAAACTGGCTATGTGCTTGTTTACGATATTTTTCTCTAAAGTGAATCAATCCTGGGAAATGTCATGTTTCTGCTGCTGTATTAATAAGCAACTTGTGCATATTAAATTAGCTGCTTTGATCGGTTTATTATGATTACAGTCTGCTTGTGGCCAAAATAAAGACCTACAATGTTATCTCACATTAGTATACAATAGCTGCAAAATCAATTCTAAATATTCCAGAAATTATTTACTGTATAGAAAAACTGCTTGTACAATTTATAACCAGTTTTCAATGTTCTTTAAAATGTTGGGGTGACAGAGTCCCTTTAACCCTGTTTCCTGGCTGAAAATATCACATGGTTCACTAGTCCTGGGCATATATGTACCACAGTGTATACAGGGAATCAACACTTGTTACCCAAAACATCTGTGGCAATGCCTGTGGTTAGGATTGTATGCTTTCACCGCTGCCACCTCAGTTCAATTCCAAGTCAGGAACCAAGAAGTCACACCACCCTGAAGCTGAGCAGAGTGCAGAGCCTGGTCAGTACTTTGATGGGAGACCACATAGCAATACCAGGAGCTGTATGCTGTGTCCCACTGGAGAAGGAGCTGGCAACACACTGCAGTATCTCTGCAATGAATACCAAGTGGATCAGCATGACCATGGACATAAAGAAGTCCTGGTATGTTATGGACCATGAAGTCACAGAGAGTTGGCAACACAAATAAAATGTTTTGCAGACACACATATATATCAGGGTACATCATCATGGGGTACCAAAGGTTTCTTATCACCTAGAACATCATTATGTCTGAGACCAGACATGTACCCAGAAAGCTACCGACCGAAGCAGCTGTGGTGTAAGAGAACACAATTGCTCCAATTACACATTAAAGGTATATGCAAGTGAGCTGGGTTATGAATGTGTCTGATAGAGTGGTATTAGTAGTGTGTGATTACATTTATTTGCATGCACTATATATATATATTTTTTTAATGCAAAGCTAAAAAAACAAACTGTTGCAGGTGATGTTTACACCCCAGGATTGAGCTAGGCTTCTCAGGGTACAATTTGTTTTAAAAGTGTACCCTCCTCATGTGAGCATGCTCAATTTGCAGCCAATCAGCAATGCTGTATGCAGCCAGCATAGACGAGGCTGCTTAACTGCTAAATTGGGTCTTTAAATGGCCATAAATTGACATTCAAGTAAAAATGCTTGAGCGGTTACACAGTTTTATGCAAATGAGCATTTAAGCTTGATTTATGGTACTGGAATGACCTGTAAAGGAAGAGAGAGGTGTGTCTCTGTGTGAGTGCATGCAATTCACTGGGTCTGGGAGAGATCTCAGGGGCAATTCACTGGGGCTGGGAGAGATCTCAGGGGCAATTCACTTGGGCTGGGGGAAGTATCACCTGGGATGTAGGTAAAACAATCAGTGAATGAACGGACACAGACCTTGTTCTGATTATTACAAAAATCTAAAAGGAAAGCTGCAGCTCAATTCACAGACCAAAAAGATACAATGTATTATGTATGCTAATTTTCCCTGGGATTTTCAGGGGGTGTCAACATTGATAGAAAACAGTTTGCAAATGCAAGAAATACAGCAAACTTTAGGGTAAATGTTTATTTTGGTATTTTTTTATGCAAACAATTTTTTTCATACACTACTAATTCTCCTCTATCAGATGCATTCATAATCCAGCCCACTTGTATATACCTAACAATCTTCATTATGCTCTTTTTATTTAACAATATGAGTCATTTCAATATTTTTTAAACTTATCAATAAAGCTTATAAAGATTTAAAAAAACAGTTATATGTTTATTGTTTGAAAGAAAAAAAAAACACATATATGCTACACACATATTTCAAACTTGTTTCTGTATAAGATACGTAGCAAGAAAGCACAAAATGGAAGCAGTAAATACCTGAGGTACTCACAGCTGTAGAATAAGGATTGTGAATTCCAGTGTTTTCAGCCCAGCAGCCACACCCATAAAGAGCAGCCTGTGAACAAGAAAAAACACACACACTTTAATGGTTCTTCTGTCATCATCTGGCATTTTAAATAAGCAGACAAAGCTGGCAGGTCAAAACATTTTTATGAAACTTTGTGTAGTGTACTCCAATTTCTTAGAAACATGAAATCACTTGGTGAAATTTATCTTGAGATGCATAGTTTCCATTTGACCACATTCAATCATTATCATTAGTTTATTATCTGCAAGATGAATATTGCCCGTTTAGGACTATTATGCTGTATTGTAGAAGAATACTGCACATAACACTGAGCATCATTAATACGGACTGACATGTCACTGGGATTGGGATTTCTGGATATATTTGACCAGTTTCGCACTCCTTCACCAATAACCTATAGTAGGGATAATCAATAAGAGGGACCTGGGTCCGAATCACGACCTTTCTTTCCGATTTCCATTGTATTATTACATGTATCAGATAACACAGCCAATGTTTCCAAATGCTCAAAAGGGCATTTTTTTTGTTGCATTTGAAAAAGGGCATTTTAAAATGTTGGACAATGCGTTTCATTTTTTTAAATGAAGCTGCCGGAGCAAATTACTGCTTTGAACCTATAACTGCCTTTGGGGGCTTGTTTCGATCAGCCAATGTGCAGCAACATAGCTGTATGAGTCATAAGCGTCTGCCACTGAGATCTACAGTCGTGGATACGGTTCACACAGAGGTATTTTATGTGGCATCTCACGTTAGTTTCTGAAAAGATTAACCAAGTTCAGGAAAAAATAAACTCTTAAAATGTTTAAAACATGCTCTTTTAAATGTGTGAACATTTTGCATTCCATGTGCCTTTGACTCATCCGCCCCAACCCCCCACCAGGTGCAAGTTACCATGTAAACTGCCTTCTTGAATTGTCCTGAATGCCATCATATTACATTATTTTTATGAATATTCATGAAAAATTATGGATTGGGACCTCAACTGCAGTTTTATAAAAACATTTGGACGTTGGAGAACTACAAAAAATGGCTACCCATCACCTACAGCACATAGAAAAACCAATGAGGGAATGTATTGGTGGATAGTGTTGTCCTAAATTAATTGGTCCAGGTCACTATATGCAGTGTGCCTTCTATTTAGTTACTATGCAATGAAATAAAACACATATTTGAAAATCAAGTAAGAATAACAAGGGAAACAGACAAAAAGTGAATAAATGACTCTAGATCCCACTAGATATTTATAATACTTTGGTGAAAATGTTCTGTGCAAGAAGAGCATTTACAATTAGGCAGGGGCACAGCTTGCAGTTATTGTTGCAAGGTGCCTGTGTCGGAGTATGTGTGTGGGCAAAGAGGTAGGTGTCAAATTACAAAATATCCAATAAATCCATCTCCCCCCGTCATATATGTCAGGAAGTGATGGCTTATTTGTTATATATACACCAAGTACATGCAGATTTTCTTGAAATATATTTGCATATATTTAAAAGTGGGACGGCCGATGGAGCTGTACTGGCCGTACTCAGGGAGGGTATGAGACTCTAAAACCACCGTCCTGCCAACTCTAGCACTTGTCAACAGTCAAACTTATTTAGTGATTTTTTTATTATATATATTTATACACACACACACATATATATATATATATATATATATATATATATATATATATATATATATATATATATATATATATATATATATATATATATATATATATATATATATATATATATATATATATATATATATATATATATATATATATATACACACACATTGTGCATTAAGCATTTTCTGTACGTTTATGGTGGCTTCACATGTTTCTAGTGTCTCATATTTACATATCTTCACAGACTATGACAACAGGTCGTTTTACATTTTAGTTATGAGAGAGAACACTTGCCCAAAACCACCACCTTTTTATTAACGAATATTCCAATTTTTTTTAAAAGTGCTATCACAAACAATATCAGATTTCAATATCTTTGCAATACACTTAATCTGACTAAATCTTGTTAAAACCTAATACCTCTCAATATAACCTTTGCTGTGTTCACATTTGACAGACAGAATTATATTTTAGCCACAAGAGGGAGCCTATAAAGTACCGGTAACCATCGCAGGTGATTATTTGAATCAATGGATAGTGCAAAAGTATAGTCAAATATAGTTAGAAGAAACACCACAGGCTATAAGGGAAATGTGGTTAGATAATATACAGTCTTACTAAATAAGAAATATTAGCTAACAAGTAAATTTAGTATGCACTGAATAAGGAACCTCTATCTATGCACTGCTTATATAAAGGTTCTTGATATGTGGCATTCATACCTCTATTTGGTCACAGAAATATTTTTCCATTTGCAATGTCCTTAATTATTTACAACCTGCGACTTGCCCGTCAAAAATGACGGGAAAAAAATTTGAAGCCTCGAAATGCTGTTTGCCACACATGTGATGGTCTCCCCGGCCTCTACTTTACGGGCCTCGCGATGAGTACCTGTCTCCCCCCTCCCTTCCCTGTGCTCCTTTTGCCATTTACGGGTTTGAAATTGATCAATTTCCCCAATCCCGAAAACCAATTTCCTTAGGCCCGCAAAGTGTATCAGAGTTACGGCCTTGAAAAAAAAAATTTGTTTGCAACTGCCGCCATTTTTGTTTTCAAGCCCGCTACTTAGAATCCGTTGGGAGGTATCCAAAAAACTCCAATTGAATATCAAATTACCTTTGCAATCTAAATTTCTATTAAATTGGCGTCCATTTTTTTTTCAAGCCCATAAGACAGAAGCCGATAGGAGCTTCTCCCCCTCTAACTTGCGAGTCTCGTCAAACCCGTCACTTGCGGGGCTCGCGATGAGCAGCTTCGGCACTCATTGTAAGCCCCGCAATGAGCGCATTTGGCGCTCACTGATCATGTGCATGGCCCCAATTTGCGAGCGTTACCAACAAATCACAATTACGACAACTATATATGTGATAGGGGGTAATTTGGTCCTTAAAATGCACACTTTGAACAAAAAAGTGACATCTGGGTGACACATTAAGATTTATAAAAGAAGAGAAAGTAATATTTTCCAGTGTATGCTATATGTTTTAGATATTTGTAATGAGAAATGAGACAAAGAGTGAGCTAAAAGATAGATATAGTGTATATAAAAATTTAACAGCACAGCAATATGGAATTGTATGTAAGAAGATTAACGCTAATTCATAATATTTTACAGTAATGAATGGTATTTTATTGTGTCAATGTTTCAGTATCCTGGATTTATGATGATACAATAAAAGACAAATTAACACATTTACATACAGGGGTGGAAACTTTCAGGGAGCCATGGCTCAAGATTAAGAGGCAGCTCTCTATATTACACATATACATGTCATGTATATGAGGGGTTAGTGTGCGTGTCCCTAATATACAATGGTAGAGCAATGACGTCAGAACTACCCATTTATAAGATAGTGATATCTTCTGAATGTAGCAGTAGTGACATTATTTACAGTAGTGTAAAGGCATGATTAATTACACTGTGCATTAGAATAGCTTTGCTGACAACTCTTAATATATAATATGATCAGGAGCAGAGATACCATTGGTGAAAGTGGTGCATTACACCAGGGCCCTCACCTCTAGATAGGCCCAAAGCTGCCTCCAACTAAAATAACTTTTAACATTTTTTATTTTGTTTAGAACATATTATTTTAATGTGTTGTAGGGGGAGGGCCAAAAGGAGGAAGTGGGGGAGCACAAGTAGGGAAGAGGTCATTATTTCCGAGACTTACTCCTCCCTCCCCCTACCTTCCTATTTTCCAGTTACTATCCCCAACTACCTTTCACTAACCCACGCCGCGTTTCACTGCCCCATGCGGCCCACCTACTCAATGCTACCTCTCTCTGCTCCAAGTGCCTCACCCTATCCATTATTAACTCCTTCTACCCCACTACTTCCTCAATCTACTCACACCTGCCTCCCTTTGCCCAATACTTCCTCTTTTTCCACAAATGCCTCCTTCTACCCCTCACTAACTCCCTCAGCGCATCCTACCACCTCCCCCTGGCCCCATTGCGTCATTTTATCCCACTACTTCCTTCCTATGCCCCCAAATGGCTCCCCATACCACTAGCTTCTTCCATTTGACCCCTCCTATCTCCTCCTACCCCATGCTACATCTCTCTACCCCACTGTCTCCCTTTACCCCTCGCTAACTCTTTTAGTGAATCTCCAACACCACCCACTGCCTCCCTCTACCCCACTACTTATTTCCTCTGCCCCCACTGCCTAGACTTACCCACAGCTTCCCCCATCTGAGGAGGCAAACACAAAAAAAGACATTTAGCCACCAGATCCCTACTTCACTACATCACTGGATATAATGTTAGAGCACAGTCGTCATACATTTTTTTTTTTACCTGGCCAACTCTCCCAGGATGCTTCATGGCTAATCCTCCACTGGAGACAGCAGCAGCAACATTCCCATCTTGGTCAACAACAATTGCTCCAACGGTATCCAAAGTTCCTGAGTCATTTTCCTAAGGAATAAAACCAAAGTATTAACGAGGCGCAGAGGCAGGATCTATTGTAAACTGATTCTACTATAAATATTGGAAGGAAATGTAAGCGGTTAATTTCGGTTGAGAAGGTCACAGAAATACGTAATATTTTATGCATTATTTATATTGGCAGAAAATAAATTGGGTTACAGTTTATTAGATACACACAGTATTAATATAACCTTATGAACCGTTATGTTTTCACATAGCTATTTAATACAACTTCTATTTTTTTTACATACAAGGTTAGGTTTAGTACTACATGAATGATAGCAGCCTCTCATTGCTTGCACATGTTTTAACAAGATTCTGAGCACAGTTGTGCAATATCAAGCAGAAGCTAATCTGATGCCTGCACTGAAATAAATGAATGACAGAGGTCATCATAATGTATGTAGTGCTTAGAAGTGACAAAGCATTTAAAAATCAGGAGATATTGTGGAAACGTAATTATTATTATTACTTTTATTTGTAACATGCCAACATATTCCGTAGCGCTATACAGAGGAAATGAACAAGGAAAAATATAAATTTTAACAAACTGCAAAAAATGGAGGGCCCTGTTTTAAGCTTAGAATCTTTGTAGAAAGTGTTTTTTCCCAAAGCACTCTACAAGTTTGAAAACTCTCTACTTACACTCTAAAGGTAATGATCTTTCCTGACAAAACATAAAGGTTTTGTTACAATAAGCTGCTATTAAAACCACTTAAAATTAGATCAGAGGCCACTTGAAAGAAAGCAAACACAACTATGTGAGAAAAAAGGCCCTTCCGCATTGCATCAAGTTAAAAATGAATACAGAGGTCAGTTTCTTTATATAGGGGCTGTTGAGTTATTCAACTTAAAAGTGAGCAAATAATATACAGCAAAAAAAACATTGCACTGTTTGGAAGTGCACAAAGGCTAGAAACTGACATCAAAACCAATAAAACAACAGATTACTTGGGGAAAAGTGTGTTTTCTAGCCATTTAAAGGAAGACTTTAGTATAAGAAAATCTTCCCCTGTTTGTGAAGTGACAGTCAACATCAGCAGTCAAGTAAGTCATGAGCATTAAAGTATTTTTAGAAAAGAATCTAAATGTACGCAGTGTCTGCTTGTCTATGTGTGGCAGTTCAATTTGGGATTAGGAGTAATGGAAACGTAATTAAGGTATAGTTGGCCTTAGAACAGTGTAAATGATACTTTATCTACAGTCTGATCAATTTCAGCCTAGCCAGCTTGCCTATATTTGCTGCAAGCTTTTCAGATTTTATTTGAGAACTTACTTTGATGAAGGAGCTATAGTCTTGAAAGCTTGCAATTGATGATACCATTAAATGGCACCATTGTCACTACCTTACACAAGAAACAGCATCTCATCATATCTCTCTTCGACTATTGCAACTGTCTCCTTGCTGGTCTCCCCATCACCCATCTCTCTCCAGTGCCTAATGAACGCATCCACTAGACTCATATACCATACTCAACGCTCAGTGTCTGAAGCTCCTCTCTATCAGACACTCCACTGGCTTCCCATACCCTGTAGAATAAAATTTAAAATCTTGACTTTAACGTATAAAGCCCTTAACAGCAGTGCAGCCCCTAATATCTCTGCTCCTTCAGCCGTAACATGCACAACGTGTCTCCATATCCTTTTAAAAGCATATCTAAGTTTCCCTGTTTTTAAACTTTTTCTAATCTGACATACAGCGTATATTAGAAACACACATTACATGGAGTCATTCTATACACATACAGATTTATTTTATTTAAAAATAAAACTTGTTTTCCACACCCCAGAGCTGCCTACCTAGGCACCTGATGCCTACCAATAGAAACACTGCATTCAAATAAGGATTTTAACAATTTACTAACCTCCAAGCCAGCTTCAGCTCAATGCAGAGACTTACAGATCAGTGTCTGACTCCTCCAGTTTTCTTCTACAAGGGGTCTACACATCCCATGATTCCTACCTGCACAAATTGCCAATACTGATTGTTACACTGCATTAAAATAAATATTGGCTGCCTGTGATTGGCTAAAATGAATTATGAATTGTATGATATTCTTAGCAGAAATTTTCAGGGATGTCAACTTACAAAAGCTGCTGCTTGCAAACTTAAGAGATTTAGTAAACATCAGGGCGAGTTTGTTCATGTTTATTTTGGTATTTCTTCATGCAAATTTTTTTTATACACTATTGATTCTCCTCTATCAGATTCATTCATAATCCAGGAAACTTAGACATGCCTTTATGTTTGCGAGTTTTCAACCTTGTAAGGTGCTTTAGGGAAAGCCCCATGTACGTTTGATTGAAGACAAAACCCTCCATTTATTTTAAAATTGTTTTTGTTTTTTACTTTTGCTTAACCCCTGTATCGTGCTATGGAATATGTTGGTGTGTTACAAATAAAGGATAATAGGAATAATAATCTCCACTGAAATTGTTTTAAATGGAAAACTCATAAGAACAAGAACACAACTACCCAAGAAAGAAGCTACAAGAATAAGCCTAATAAAAAGGAAAATCTGCAACAAAGTATAATTTCATATAAAAGTGAAAAAATAATGGTTGTGGATATTTCTAAAAGATTTTGCCCGTTCTCAAGTTTATTTATGCAAAGAACCATACAGAAAAAAGTGACTGTGTTGAAAAAAAAAAAAAAAAGGCATAAAAACGGTAAAAGTTATATGAATGAAACTACTTGTTTTACTCTTCACATTTTTTAACGTGACATGCCTTAGGAAAGCCCATAACTCTCCAAAGTATATACACAGAAAAGCAATTATCCTAAAGTAGCCCCGGAACAGATGCAGCTGTGGCGTGCACGGTCAGTGCTATGGGTCAAGAGTGTGGCTGCCGCTAGTATTTACAGTAGTGGAAGAGAAAGCAGAATGAAGTTATATGTTTAAACGTTTAATAAATGTGGCATACAACCATTTTGCCTAGCAACTCAACCTTTGCAGTTATAAACATTAATGTGCATCCAGGATTTATATGGATTTGTATCCCACTTTATTAGGAAGGCCTTTTAATAACACAAAAATATGGAAATTGTTTCTGGTAAAATGCACGGATGAAAAAATGCTCTATGAATTTTTATTATGGAAGTGGAAATACTCAGCAAGGGTTATAGAAAGATCACAGTTGCAGTGGTTAGTTTAGAATCTGCTCCGCTACAGCAGAAGTTTCCCTGTTTTTACCTTTTTTTAATCTAACACATGCTGCTTATATCAGAAAAATACATTCCATTGATTCAATCTATAACATAGATTTATTTATTTTTTATTGGTTTCCCCACCCCCAGAGGTACCTACATAGGCATCTCATACTAACCAATAGAAAAACTTTTTCAAGTACATTTTATTTTTATTATATTTATACATTTCAATCACGTTTACAAAATCAACAATACAAAAAAAAAAACATTTGTAAAACATACATATAATCTTTTCTGATGGATCTGGGCAGCTGGGGAAAATATCTACGCAATCAAAGTATATTAGAGATATATTGGTCCCACAATTACCATTTCAATATAATCTTTTTACTCGCATCTCTATTCAAATTCATTAAGTTTATCTCAATCTGTCTATTCCTATATGTTATTGCAAGATGGAATTATACCTTTTTTCCCCCCAATGTAATGCAATGAACCCTTTGGCCACTAATAAGATATGGATAATGATTCCTTTGAGTTTCTATTAGGAGCATATGAAACAGAACTAATTCTAGAGTTATAACTCCTATTGCTTATAGAGCAGATCTGGTCCATACATATTTTCCATAGCTCTTGAATTTTAGGACACCACCACCACATGTAAATGTGGGTACCAACTTGATCACAACCTCTCCAACATTTACTTGTAAATTATTGTGGAGCTATTTTATTTAATATTGCCGGCACCATGTTTCATCTTTGAATGATCTTAAAAAATGTGTCGCTCTCAAAGATACACGTTATGTTATTTTCTGTTATCTCTAGGGTTCTAAACCAATCACTGGATTCCCACTGGGCATTTAATTAATTTTCCCATCTAATCATTCCAAAAGATTTATGGGATGTAGATTTAAATTAAATTACTTTCATGCATTTAGAAATGCAAAAATGACAAAAATGATTATACACAACTTTTAGAAGGGCGTTAAATCCTGCATATTTAACAATTTAAAGTCTGAATAAGTCAGCCCATCTTTCAATGAATTATAATTTAACCATGAGTCCTTTGGAATCTTGGTATTTTTAACAATTTCCTCACATTTTCATGAGGTGACTATTAAGAAACAAATCAGACAAGCATTTCAAATACCAGATAATACATTTCATCTTTTGTAACAATGGTATAGAATCTAAGATAACTCGTAGCAGGGGATGGGAATAGTAGTAATTTCCACCCATCAGTACAGTTTTTAAACATGTTTTGACAACCAGATAAGGACTAATAGGGAAATGGAAATATTTCATTTCCAGATATAGAGGCCCAAGCGCTTGGTTACCCAGTGTTGTTAAATAATACCAAGATTGCAATCAATGCAAACCAATAACACTAAAGGCGTCTAACTTCTGAGGCGTGTGGTGAGAAGTCTCAATTACTACATTCGACCAATGGGGTTAGCCTAAATATAAATACAAGAATATACTTGTAATAAGAAAGGCTCTCAGTCCCGTACGTTAGGCTCGTGAAGTCCAAGTAGACGTCCACGGCTGATGTGGTTGGTGTAGGATCTGGTTGCCGATCTGCTGCTTCTCAAAATACACTGGCACATATCAATGGCAATTCTTGTGATATGTGTGACGTCACATGCCCGTCGTCGTGTCCCGCCCCATTATAATGTCTCACCGCTAGAAAGGTGCCCTTTTTGGACCTGATTAGCGGCATAGCAACGCTTGCACATCCAGATAAGCGTTCCCCTCACTAAGCGGTTTCATTACCAACTCCACCTTATTATCGGCTAGCCTTTCCCTCAGAGATGGGTCCTCTCCCAGGTTTAGGGAGTGTGCGAGGTACAGTAGATGGATGGCCTACTAGCCATCCATCGCTCCTTCACTCATTATAATAATAGGTAAGGCTTCAGGATATTGAATTTACCGTTAATTAGGTATTAACACGCTGTCAGCAGGCAATTTCACTTAAGGGTCAACACCATTAGGTACATTACACACCTACCCCTTATTCCATGTGTGGGGCGCATAAAGCAGGACCTAGTGGGTGTATTTGTCTCTCTGCATGTGCATATGTTTATGTATGTGTACACATATGTGTGTGTGTATGAGTATGTGTGTATAAACATGTGTAAGCATGTATGTGCGTAGAGCCCATTAGTAAGTATAGGACTCCCTTTATCCCACTAAGTCTCCCCTCTTCACGCACAGTCAATCTAGTTACAGGACGGCTAAGGGTTATCATAAACATAGCTACAATGCTATCTCGATATGTTATTATCTAAATCGCAGTTCCTTTTTATATTCCATTTTTTTTCTCACTTAGGACTCCATTACCACATCTCTTTTAGGAGTTAAGGGGGTTCCTCTAGTAAATACATAGCTTCCATATCTCTTGCATTTTAGGTCGCCCCTTTTAAGACAGTTCTTGCATATTTAAGATATTTATAAGCCCGCATTAATTTCTAGTTTGGGATTCCACATGACGTGCCGTAATAGAGAGAACAACCTAGTCCCTTTTCATTAGATCATTTCCCTAGTAGCACATATCTTATTACAAAATTAGTACAAAATCAGAGCTAATCTAAGCCAAAGTATCTGTATAAACGCATGTTTGTAGTTATTAGTATTGTCATTATCAACCCCTTTTTATTAGATATATGTGTACAGGGAGTGCAGAATTATTAGGCAAATGATTATTTTGACCACATCATCCTCTTTATGCATGTTGTCTTACTCCAAGCTGTATAGGCTCGAAAGCCTACTACCAATTAAGCATATTAGGGGTGATGTGCATCTCTGTAATGAGAAGGGGTGTGGTCTAATGACATCAACACCCTATATCAGGTGTGCATAATTATTAGGCAACTTCCTTTCCTTTGGCAAAATGGGTCAAAAGAAGGACTTGACAGGCTCAGAAAAGTCAAAAATAGTGAGATATCTTGCAGAGAGATGCAGCACTCTTAAAATTGCAAAGCTTCTGAAGCGTGATCATCGAACAATCAAGCGTTTCATTCAAAATAGTCAACAGGGTCGCAAGAAGCGTGTGGAAAGACCAAGGCTCAAAATAACTGCCCATGAACTGGGAAAAGTCAAGTGTGCAGCTGCCACGATGCCACCAGTTTGGCCATATTTCAGAGCTGCAACATCACTGGAGTGCCCAAAAGCACAAGGTGTGCAATACTCAGAGACATGGCCAAGGTAAGAAAGGCTGAAAGACGACCACCACTGAACAAGACACACAAGCTGAAACGTCAAGACTGGGCCAAGAAATATCTCATGACTGATTTTTCTAAGGTTTTATGGACTGATGAAATGAAAGTGAGTCTTGATGGGCCAGATGGATGGGCCCGTGGCTGGATTGGTAAAGGGCAGAGAGCTCCAGTCCGACTCAGATGCCAGCAAGGTGGAGGTGGAGTACTGGTTTGGGCTGGTATCATCAAAGATGAGCTTGTGGGGCCTTTTCAGGTTGAGGATGGAGTCAAGCTCAACTCCCAGTCCTACTGCCAGTTCCTGGAAGACACCTTCTTCAAGCAGTGGTACAGGAAGAAGTCTGCATCCTTCAAGAAAAACATGATTTTCATGCAGGACAATGCTCCATCACACGCGTCCAAGTACTCCACAGCGTGGCTGGCAAGAAAGGGTATAAAAGAAGAAAATCTAATGACATTGCCTCCTTGTTCACCTGATCTGAACCCCATTGAGAACCTGTGGTCCATCATCAAATGTGAGATTTACAAGGAGGGAAAACAGTACACCTCTCTGAACAGTGCCTGGGAGGCTGTGGTTGCTGCTGCACGCATTGTTGATGGTGAACAGATCAAAACACTGACAGAATCCATGGATGGCAGGCTTTTGAGTGTCCTTGCAAAGAAAGGTGGTTATATTGGTCACTGATTTGTTTTTGTTTTGTTTTTGAATGTCAGAAATGTATATTTGTGAATGTTGAGATGTTATATTGGTTTCACTGGTAAAAATAAATCATTGAAATGGGTATATATTTGTTTTTTGTTAAGTTGCCTAATAATTATGCACAGTAATAGTCACCTGCACACACAGATATCCCCCTAAAATAGCTAAAACTAAAAACAAACTAAAAACTACTTCCAAAAATATTCAGCTTTGATATTAAATTAGTTTTTTGGGTTCATTGAGAACATGGTTGTTCAATAATAAAATTAATCCTCAAAAATACAACTTGCCTAATAATTCTGCACTCCCTGTATATATGTTTTTAGTGGATTCATCCCATTTTAAAATCTTACATAGTAGTAGTAGTAGTCGTATAAAACAACTACTATTTCTACTACTCACTTGCCCATCAAAAATG
Source organism: Discoglossus pictus (assembly GCA_027410445.1). Lineage (NCBI taxonomy): Eukaryota > Metazoa > Chordata > Amphibia > Anura > Alytidae > Discoglossus > Discoglossus pictus. The sequence goes on from CM050165.1 coordinate 70,494,057, forward strand.
ACGGCAATAAAATTTGAAGCCATGGCAATGCTGTTTGCCAGACAATGTAAGGCTTTTGCTCCTCTGAGGACCTTCGGCACTCATTGCGAGCCCCGCGCTGAGCCTCTCCCCACGTGTATTTCAAGTTTCCTGCTTTGCAAGATCCCCTTTGGAGCAAATTGAAGGCAGATATATAAGTACAGTGTAAAATATAAAATTTATTTAGTACAGTAAATTAATAAATTAATATGAATTAATTAATATACTTTACCTATTTAAATTTAATATGCAGCAATCAATATCCTGAAGAGCTAACAATCTCTTTGGATTTTCCTGCATATGAAAATGTACAGTTGGACTATTGATCAGCTGAGGAGAAAGTGTCAGCAATGTGCCAAGTTTGCAGTGTAAATAGGCTGCGTGCATGAGGCCAAACCGTTTGTTTAGGCATGTAAAGCGCCATTTTAGAATTGTAATGTTATGATTTGCAAGTTATTGTTGTAAAATTAGGGATTTTTTATATGTATTACTTGGCTCGTGAGTATTTTCCATCCGTTGTAATGATTTATTATGTATCTCCTACGTTCCTGGCTAACTCATACGTGCCTGGTGTTGATTTGCGCGATTCGGTCTCTTTTAGCCTTGTTTCGTCTGCCATTTTTTTTCTTCGACTGCCGAAACTCTGCAAATTCGACTTAAATTTGCATGCAACCTCACTCCCAGGCGTCTTGGCATTCCCCCTGTGCTGTTTGTGAGTGTTTATTTTATTTTTCAATTTTGTCTTGTTTTTCGTGTTTGACTTTTGCGGTTTAAATGTTAAAATTGTATTTTTGCAAGGTTGTTTTTTTTGCCCCCGAGATCGGATTTATATTTTTTTTTTAAGTCCCACGTTCCTCACCTGCTTGCAGCCTAATTAAGTCCTGTGTTTCTTAACCGCATGCAGACTAAGTCCTGCGTGTTTCAATGTCTCAACTGCTCGCAGGGCGATGAGCTTCAAATGCAGGGTGATGAGCGTCAAGTGCTCCAAGCTCACGCGTGTTTCAATACCTCAACTGCTCGCTGTATAGGGAACCGTGAGAAGCAAGAGCAGGATCTACTTTCACAAATACCACACATGTTCCTTTAATACCTCATACCTCTGAGGTCTCGTCAGGTGAGAGACCAACAGATTGAGCTGAACTACACCTTCACATGCTATAGTAGAAGTAATCTGCACCAGGAGATCCTTGCGCTCCCTCTCCCCCTCCCTTCAATGTTTTGACAACCAATGGTAATTCCGAGAGAGTTTTCTTATCTAACGCTTTATACCGTAACAAGTTCTCTATTTTTACCTTTTGAGAAAGCTTTTTTATTTTTTTCAATCTGTAAAAAAATGTAAATTGTAGTCACCCACTTGAAACTTCTGAAAATGATGGAGTGCCACTGCTTCCGAGTAGTCTAATAAATTAGGGGAAACCAGACCTCCTTTATTTTAAACGTTTTTCCCATTGTTCACATAATAATCAATTATTGTTTGAAAAAATGTTTTCTAAGATATCTGTAATGGAATACCTCTCAAAAGGAAAATTAATTTGGGCAAAATGAACATCTTAATAGCTGCAATTCTGCCCATCCAAGTAAGATTCAGCTCTCTCTAGTTTAAAACAGCTTTCCAAAGTTGTTTGCTTTTACCCCTAATTAGTATATTTTAAGATTTTATTCAATTATTTCAAACCTTCAAGCCAATAGCAGCACCGTGCAAAAATCCAAAGCGGTTTCCCTGTGGTGGGAACAAAAGACTACACATCCCATGATGTTTTGCTGCAGAGACTGGATCTCCAGGCATTGTAACATTGTTGTAGCTGCCTCTGATTGGCTACACAAATTATGAATTTTAAGCTAATTCAGCTTGGATTTTAAGAGGCATTCCTTCTCAAAATCCACTACCACAAAACTGAAGAAATTTGCAAACTTTAAGGTAAGTTTATTCATTTTTATTTTGGGAACTTTTTTTTTTTTTTTATTCACAATCCATGAAACTTCTATATATCTTTAATTTACAGCTGACAAATGGTAGTGGTGGCAAGCAGTGTATCAAACTAAGCAAAATGTATTGGGGTAACAAAATGTGTATTGTATTTTGATTAAGAAGCACAAATGTTGCAGAGAAATCATAGATATTATGCAGAAACCAGCAAGACTGGCACAAAAAGAAGTGAAATATTACTGTACACTTTATCAGAAACCAGAACAGGTTCCAAAACTTAGATTTAAAAAAAGAAGGTAATAATTACTTTATCAATTGAATGTTTTTAATAAGTAGCATTTTCCTACGGTACATTTTAAAGTTTGCAATCTTTATTTGCTAGTCAGCCTTTTGTCATTCACCCACCAAGCATAGTGTGTTATTGCTTTCATATTGGTGAGTATTACCAATATTTCCTTATCACTCTTCTGTGGATCTAGCTAGACTGTTTTCAGCCTAAAGCCACATGAAACTGAAAATATGGAGTATGCGCGCAGAAGCCAGGCACAAACTAAGCTGATTAAGTTAATTACCTTATGCTCATCCTTTACAATTTCATTTGACTTTAAACAGAAAACTATACAACAAAACACAGAAAAAAAAATGTCCAGTGTCTGTTAAAATGACACTAAAAAACAAGTATTGTTGCAAATATATATATAAAAAAAACGTAATTAGCCCTTAGACAGAAGGTATAATTTTATGTCCGAAAACCAGCTTCCAAGACCCTTCCCTCTGCCTCTACATGTGACATGTCACGAGGGGAGGCACCATAAAAATGCTAATTTATGAAACTGACTATAAGTAGTAGGCAGGTTACCTGGTGTTCCAGTGGTTAGGATTCAGTGCTTTCACCGCTGCAACCTGGGTTTGATTCCAGACTAAGAGATCACACCACCCTGAAGCCATCCAGGGTTGGGCCTGGTTAGTACTTGAATGGGAGACCACCTAGGAATACCAGGAGCTGGATGTTGTGGCCCACTGGAGAAGGAACTGGCAACACACTCAAGTATCTCTGCCATGAATACAAAGTTTATCAGCATGGTGTGTGGCAGTCCATAAGGACATGGAGAGTCTGACATGACTGTACAATGCACACGCACATAAGTAGTAGATAGCCAGCAGAAACTGGTGGATGGATCAATAAGGATAACAAATGGACATTTCATTTACTACTAAACAGATTTTTAATAGTTGATTTTAAAAAGGTAGTTTTCAACAGCAGCAGACCTAATCTGGGTATCTCTTTTCACCTAAAAATGGTGATTATTTGCCTTGAAAATAATCACCCAAAATAAAATGTTTGTCCAATAAAAAAAAGGTATCACTATATACACTTACATTTTTATCTGCGATATTGGGCATTCATGGATACAATAAAATAAAATCCAATGTTTAGAGTTGAGGATGAGGATGGGGGGGGGTTGAGGAGGGGGGACTGAGGAGAGAGGTTGAGGAGGGGGGACTGAGGAGAGAGGTTGAGGAGGGGGGACTGAGGAGAGAGGTTGAGGAGGGGGGACTGAGGAGAGAGGTTGAGGAGGGGGACTGAGGAGAGAGGTTGAGGAGGGGGACTGAGGAGAGAGGTTGAGGAGGGGGACTGAGGAGAGAGGTTGAGGAGGGGGACTGAGGAGAGAGGTTGAGGAGGGGGACTGAGGAGAGAGGTTGAGGAGGGGGACTGAGGATAAAGAGGGGGGGTTGAGGATAAAGAGGGGGGGTTGAGGATGAGGAGGGAGGATGAGGATGAGGAGGGAGGATATGGAGGATGAGGATGAGGAGGGAGGATATGGAGGATGAGGATGAGGAGGGAGGATATGGAGGATGAGGATGGAGGAGGAAGGTTGAGGATGAGGAAGGAGGTTGAGGAAGGAGGTTGAGGATGAGGAAGGAGGTTGAGGATGAGGAAGGAGGTTGAGGATGAGGAAGGAGGTTGAGGATGAGGAAGGAGGTTGAGGATGAGGAAGGAGGTTGAGGATGAGGAAGGAGGTTGAGGATGAGGAAGGAGGTTGAGGATGAGGAAGGAGGTTGAGGATGAGGAAGGAGGTTGAGGATAAAGAGGGGGGTTGAGGATGAGGAGGGGGGGTTGAGGATGAGGAGGGGGGGTTGAGGATGAGGAGGGGGGGTTGAGGATGAGGAGGGGGGGTTGAGGATGAGGAGGGGGGTTGAGGATGAGGAGGGGGGTTGAGGATGAGGAGGGGGGTTGAGGATGAGGAGAGGGGTTGAGGATGAGGAGAGGGGTTGAGGATGAGGAGAGGGGTTGAGGATGAGGAGGGAGGTTGAGGATGAGGAGGAAGGGTGAGGATGAGGAGGGAGGTTGAGGATGAGGAGGGAGGTTGAGGATGAGGAGGGAGGTTGAGGATGAGGAGGGAGGTTGAGGATGAGGAGGGAGGTTGAGGATGAGGAGAGGGTTTGAGGATGAGGAGGGGGGTTGAGGATGAGGAGGGGGGTTGAGGATGAGGAGGGAGGTTGAGGATGAGGAGGGAGGTTGAGGATGAGGAGGGAGGTTGAGGATGAGGAGGGAGGTTGAGGATGAGGAGGGAGGTTGAGGATGAGGAGGGAGGTTGAGGATGAGGAGGGAGGTTGAGGATGAGGAGGGAGGTTGAGGATGAGGAGGGAGGTTGAGGATGAGGAGGGAGGTTGAGGATGAGGAGGGAGGTTGAGGATGAGGAGGGAGGTTGAGGATGAGGAGGGAGGTTGAGGATGAGGAGGGAGGTTGAGGATGAGGAGGGAGGTTGAGGATGAGGAGGGAGGTTGAGGATGAGGAGGGAGGTTGAGGATGAGGAGGGAGGTTGAGGATGAGGAGGGAGGTTGAGGATGAGGAGGGAGGTTGAGGATGAGGAGGGAGGTTGAGGATGAGGAGGGAGGTTGAGGATGAGGAGGGAGGTTGAGGATGAGGAGGGAGGTTGAGGATGAGGAGGGAGGTTGAGGATGAGGAGGGAGGTTGAGGATGAGGAGGGAGGTTGAGGATGAGGAGGGAGGTTGAGGATGAGGTGGCAGGTTGAGGATGAGGTGGCAGGTTGAGGATGAGGTGGCAGGTTGAGGATGAGGTGGCAGGTTGAGGATGAGGTGGCAGGATGAGGTGGCAGGTTGAGGATGAGGTGGCAGGTTGAGGATGAGGTGGCAGGATGAGAATGAGGTGGCAGGTTGAGGTGGCAGGATGAGGTGGCAGGATGAGGTGGCAGGATGAGGTGGCAGGATGAGGTGGCAGGATGAGGTGGCAGGATGAGGAGGGAGGATGAGGAGGGAGGATGAGGAGGGAGGATGAGGAGGGAGGATGAGGAGGGAGGTTGAGGAGGGAGGTTGAGGAGGGGGGGTTGAGGAGGGGGGGGGGGTTGAGGAGGGTGATGAGGGAAGGGGGAAGAGACACAGGGAAGGGAGAGGGGAGAAGAGACACAGGGAAAGGAGAGGGGAGAAGAGACACAGGGAAAGGAGAGGGGAGAAGAGACACAGGGGAGAGAGAGGGGGGACACAAGAAAAGGGCACACAAGAGGGTGACACAGAGGACACAAGAGGGACACAGGGGGCAGCACATTTCCCACCCTCGGCTTATACTTGAGTTAAAATAGGTGCCTTGGCTTATACTCAAGTATATACGGTATATATATGTGTGTGTATCATGACAAGGCAGTGAATTCTTGCACTTATTTTTATTTTTTTGGCTTCTTCACGATTCAACTTTGTCTAAGATGAACTTCAAAATAATTACAAATATTAATAAATTAGAAATCAAAGCAATATATTATTGTGTTAAAAGGAGGAGTGCTCCTTAAATGTCTATATAACTGATAAAATGTATCTGCTGTTACAATGTACTTTATTCACATCAGTGCAATATTACATGAAAATTGCCACATGTAGTATTACCCTGTGCAAGATGTTCTAGATCTTCAAGGTTGCTCCCATGAGAAGGAAAGGTAACTTTTCTGTTATTGTTAGGTCGTTCAGTCTTGTCTGATTCTCTGTGACCCTATGAACTGCAGCACACCAGGCACATCTTGTATCTAACTGTACTTATCCATAAGGTTTTCTTGGTAAAGATACTGGAGTGGGCTACCAGTTCCTTCTCCAGTGGACTGATCTCTCTGCTATGACCTGCCCATCTTGGGTGACCCTACATGGTATAGCTCACAGCTTCATTTAAGTACACAAGCCCCTTTGCCGTGGCAAGGTAGCGATCCAGAAGAGTAACCAGTCTGTACCCAGATTAAAAAAGTTGGGACACACTGGTGTAGAAGGCTTTTGAGTTTTGTATGTGACCTCATTGTGAGATGGTGTGATGGTCACAAAGTATGTTCCCCAATTCTAAAAAAACAATTATTTTCCCATTATTATTATTACTATTTATTTTTAGATTGCTTTAGATCACAATCCGTAGTTATTGCAAATTACAAAATAGGAGCCTTCAATAAAAATGATACCGTAGTAGAATACCAAAAATACACATTTAGACAAGCAGCGATCACACATTTGAACAAGTGCCTTTATAATATAAGAACACATATAAACATCGCCCCTGGTGGTTATACAGAGCCATGAACATGGACGTCAGCCAACATTTTACACATAAATCACCCCTGGTATTTTCAATTTCAAACGTTTCAAGTGAAGGCTGAATGAAAGCAATCAACAGAAATCTGTCATCAGGAATAATGGATTACAAGTAAATCGTTTTAAAATGTGCACTTCATAAAGAGAAGCTGCTCGCTGACTGCTCCTGGCAAAGGGGGATCCTGTACCAAATAAACCTGGGACTTAGGGCCTGGAAATTGGACATAATCTAAGAATGTATTACCGGAATAGGATGGACATTATATTATTTAAATTACATTACTAGTAATGGAAGCAGCATTTGTCTTCAAATATAAGCACACTATTTTCTCTGAGGATACTAAAATATATACCTAAACTTTATCTACATTCTGGACCATCCCCCACCCTAGCCCTCATAGAGCACCATTACCCCTTCCCTTCCTCCCTTTCCCCCTTATCCTCCTTCCTTTCCTCCCCCCTTATCCTCCTCCAATCATCTCCATGTCCCCTTTCTGCTCTCTCCTTACTAAGATCTGATGATTTGATGTTGATACTTCCCTTGCAACACGTATTCTGGCTCTGACCAGGACCGGCATATGCTAATGAGGTAACGCGCATGTCACGTCACTTCATTAGCATATGCCAGTCCCAGTCACAGCCAGAAGATGTGCTGCAGGGGAAGGATCAACATCCAATCATTGGATCTTAGTAAGGAGAGAGGGGAAAGGGAGGTGATTGGAGAGAGGGGAAGTGAGGAGGAGGAGAAGAAGGGAAGAGGAGGAGGGGAAGAATGGGAGGGGAAGAAGGGAAGAGGAGGAGGGGGGAGGAGGGGGAGGAGGGGAAGGAGGGAGGATGGAGGAGGAGGAGGAGGAGGAATGGTGTGGTAAAGGGGGGCACAGGCAAATTCTGCCCCCTCCAGATCCGACCCTGCACTCCCTGCAGTAATCCCGAGCGTGGCTCGGGGTTAACGCTTTAGAAACTAGAAATTAACCCAGAGCCACACTCAGGATTACCACTAGCAGGGTTAATAACAATACATGGCTTGGATTTACAGTGTGGTTTTCATGTTAATTTAAATGGGATATTTTTAATGCACAATGTAAACTTTGAGACTTTTGTGTCCCTTTCAATCTTTGAGCATCTGCTACTTACAGCAAAATACAATTTCCAAATGATATCACCCAGCAGCTAATTTTGTGCTTATAAGAAACTTACAAAATAAAGAGATCCAAAGATCCTTTAGATTGTAAGTTTGCGAGTTTTCAATCTTTCATGGTGATTTGTGGAAATCACTCTGGACACTAAGCTCAAAGACAGGGACCTCCATCCTTTACAATTATTATTATCTTTATTTGTAATGCATCAACAAGATCTGTAGCGCTATACAGGGGTTAAGTACATGCACAAATCAGAATTTACACCTTACAAAGCATGAAGGGCCCTATTTTTTAACGTAAAATCAAACAGTGTACATAGTGCTCGTTTCCAAAGCACCGACACAATTGAAAACTCAAACTTACAATCTAAAGGGTGCAATGTGTTAATAATGCTATTATTTTTTGCCTTGTACTTAACCCTTGGTATAGCGCTACGGAATATGTTTGCGCTTTACAAATAAACAATGATAATAATAACATAACAGCCTCTCAAGAGGTTCCTTATAAAATAAGCAAATGTGAAACGTATTTAATCCGGATACCTAACCAAAATCTGCTAGCTCATTTAGCTCTTGTTATTCAGCCTGAAGCAGTTTGCGTTAGTGAAGTTTTCCTCATACCACATGGACATTACAACATTTTAAAAGAATGTGGGTTATATCAGTCATTGAAGAACTGAATTAATTCAGCTTTGTGATACAAAATGTGTAAAATAAAGCACATAATAAGGTATACTTTCAGCAAAGACAAACCAAAATTAAATGATCATGGATATTATTTTAGGTATTTCTGTCTTAAAGAGATTTGAAAGACAAACACAGTTTATTATTAGACCAGCAGATTGAGCACCTCTTACCGGCACGCCGGCCTTCGCACGCTACAAAACAGCGAGCCATTATCAGGGCGCCGATAACTGCAGGTTGTTGCGCTCCAACCTGCATCCCATCTGCCACAGAGGCTTCGTGCGCGAGCACCCCAATCTCATATTTACTGTACCTGCTTGGCAAGGTAAGGGTCTGACAGTGTGCCATATAGGCTAGGCATTGTTTCATGTGTCACTAGGAGCATGTTGCATTGCATGTTTATCACACATGCAAATAATGACAGTGACATGTAGTGATAAACATGCAATGCAACATGCTCCTAGTGACACATGAACACAGTGACATTACATACAATATGCTCCTAGTGACACATGCCAGTCCCACATGGCACAATGTCAGCCCCTTACCTTGGCCTTAGCAGCCTCCTGCAAGCAGGTCCAGTAAATATGAGATGGGGGAGCGCACATGAGAAGCCTCTGTGGCAGATGGGATGCAGGCTGGAGCGCAGAGCGTAATCAGAGCGCAGTTCTCTGCGCCCTGACGACATTGCGCTGTTCTTCAGTGCCCAAAGGACGTGCCACCCCTCATCATTTCAGTGCCAAGGACGCAGGGCATTTTCCTGATCAAGGAGACCAGGCACAATTGCAACATATTGCTATGTATATATTTCCATTCAGCTTATTTGTATTTATCCATCAACAATTATCCCCTTCTGGATCGCTACTGTGTCATGGTAAAGAGGCTTGTGTACTTTAATGAAGCTGTGAGCTATACCATGTAGGGTCACCCAAGATGGGGAGGTCATAGCAGGGAGGTCAGACAAATTGAGGTAAACTGGAGAAGGAACTGGCAACCCACACAGTATATTTGCCAAGAAAATCTTATGGATGAGCACAATTAGACACAAGATGTGCCTGGTGTGCTGCAGTCCATAGGGTCACAGAGAATAAGACACAACTTTATAACAACAACAACTGAAAAGTTACCTTTCTTTACTCATGGGAGCAAGCTTGGAGATCTAGAAAATTTTGCACAAGGTGATACTACATGTGATGTACAGTAATTTTGCACGGATGTGAATAGAGTACATTTGAACAGTAGATACATTTGATTGGTTATATAGACATTTAAGGAGCAATGCTTTTATTTCAAATAATTTATATTGGTAATTATTTTGACGTTCATTTTAGACATATTAGAAGCCAAAAAGTCAATGCAAGATTTCACTGCCGTGTATCAAGAATAACTTCATTTTCATAACAGTTTGTGTTTAGCTCAGCAGGCGATTTAGTACTAATTTATGGTATAATGTGCTTATTTCATATAAGGGGACCTAACCAGAAACAGATGTGCTGCGTACATATGGTTACCCGGAGTCGGACACGACTGTAGGACTGAACAACAACAACAACAAAAATGTTTCCAGTAGAGGTTCAGCTTTCTACTGTTTTGCCATTTTCATTGTATGTAAAATAGAAAAAATAATAAAACCTAGTAAAAAAATAAAAAGTAAATAAAACTGTTTCATTTGGTTCTTTGTAACGGTACTAAAACTAATATGATCAGTAAACATTTAGCTAATAACCAACCCTGAATCTCGTGAATACACTGATAATCATTACATATATATCTTTCCAACAGGCCATTAAGTTACAGGAGCACAGAAGTTTTTTCTTGACTTGGTAAGCTCATACATACACAATGGGCCTAGAGAGTATTATATCCATGTACACGAAAAAAGGGACTATAAAAATAAACATATTGCTAGAAAGTACAAATCCTAGAGAATTAAAAAATACCCCAAATGTTTCAATTCATTAAAAAAAAGTAATAATAGTCTCCGCTAAAAGCCATAAATAAAACAAAAAAAATACAAGAATTTCAAGCTTTCTAAGATGCATAAAAAATACTATTTATGAAAGCCTATAACTTGAGTACATTTGTTATTGTTATGTCGATTCTTTGTGACCCTATGGTCCACAGCACACCAAGCACATCTTGTATCTGGTTGTGCTCATCCATAAGGTTTTCTTGGCAAAGATACTGGAGTGGTTTGCCAGTTTCTTCTCCAGTGGACCACGATTTGTCTAACCTCTCTGCAAGACCTGCCTATCTTGGGTGACCCTATATGGTATAGCTCACAGCTTCATGGGAGGTACACCAGCCACTTCACCAGGACAAGGTAACAACCCAGAAGGGGAATTGAGTATATAGATATCAAATATAAGTCCTTATGTATTTGTCTAACAAAGTCTCATAAATGTAAGATCACCTGATTTTTACATTTGCTCTGAGCACCGCAGATAGGGGGCTTCCCTTTGCTCTCTATTTATCCCATTCATCTCCCTCTCTCTCTCATTCTCCATCCCTCTACTTCACTCTATACCAATGACAAGACATGGAAGGAGAGAATACTCCTTGGCTAGAGTTAAAATCTTTGTTTTTAGCTTTCTAGAAACATTTTGCTCATTATCAAGTCAACATTTTTAAAAGAAATGACACTTAAGTGGCCCTTTAATACTATGTTCAGGCACGAGAACTTACAATCCTAGAAGGTATAATGCATTCCGAAAAATTACCATTAACAGAAAACACATTCATGAAAAATAACTAATCCATCCTTGATTACTGCTTAAACATGTATGACTAATACAATATGGCACTACACCCCCTGCATTGCTAATTGCTTGTATTTATTACAATATGCGCAAGCCAGGGCACAGTAAGACGCCTAATTTGAAGTGAAACAGGCTACTGAATGAATCAGCATAGCCCAATACAAACCATGAGACATAGATCATAGCTGCCAACATCTTGTGATTATTTGCAGGAACACTTTTAAAGTAAAACTTGCTTTGCTTGGGTATCCAAGACAGTGTATCCCACAATAGGATGTCAAGGCACACCAACAAACTAGGAGTTAAAAGGACCTATTCAATGTAAAAAAACAAAATAAAATAAAAAGATATAATATATACAACAAATAATAAAGTTACTTTTAGAAAAATCAATATTCTTCACTGGCTGGAGGTTGGGTGTGTGAAATTAGTTGGTAGAAACACAAGCTTGTGTCTCAGCATTTAGGTCTGCCTTCCACTAGCAGTTCCCACCTCTTTATGACCTCATAAAGGGGTGGAGACAAGCAGCTCAACTGAAGGTTTAAGGCAGATATTTGAGTAGACTTATTATTAATAAAATTAGTATTCAATAATTTAGCAAAGTCATGATGTTAGGCATTCGTGGCCATAAGAATATCCTGGATTGAGTTCACATACGCACATCAATCAGTCTGACGGAGTCACCTGTATGGACTGTGCTCAGGCAAATATCCTTAAAACCTACCCCCTTGATATGTTTACAGCAGGGTTCAGTTACTGCAGATATGAAAAGTGGTCACATAAATAAATGTAATAAATGCAATTTGTTGTTCACTGCCTGAAAACTGGGTATTTGAAGCAGTGCGATTTGATGAGCAGCATGTTCTTACCCAGTTGCTAAAAATAAGCATAATGAACATTTAGAAGTCTCTGTAATTGCACTAATTTAACCATCTGTGCATGTTCTTCCCACTATAAACACCCACTGTGAAAGAAAGTTACTAAATCAGAGAAGAAGTTTAAAATCCCCTGGGGCACTGTGGTCCAAAGGGTCACAGAGAGCCAGACACGACTGAATGACTAAACCACAACAACAAATGCTTAAAATACCTAACATTCAAGCTCAAAATTTTCTTTTGAATTTGAGAAAAGCTGGGATATTTGCTGTAACCCCATTAAGGGTATTTAATGCTTATTTCTGTACTTTTTAAAACTATAAAAGGGAGCACTGTGGACAAATTGTTTCTTTTCTATAACTAAAAAGGATAACAGATAAAATGTTTTTAGTAAGAAAAAAATAAATATATATTATAATCAGAACTATTTTGCCAGTTTTACATACAAAAAATCTTTATTGAAGGATTTAATTTTGTTTTCCTTTCTGCTACCGCACTGTACTTTCTCAGGAGGGGTTTTCAATGTAAACTAATATATAAAAGGGAGCAGGAGGGGTTTTCAATGTAAAGGAGGGGTTTTCAATGTAAACTAATGGAGGGGTTTTCAATGTAAACTAATGTAAACTAATATATAAAAGGGAGCACTGTGGACAAATTGTTTCTTTTCTATAACTAAAAAGGATAACAGATAAAATGTTTTTATCTGCTGCCGCACTGTACTTGCTCAGGAGGGGTTTTCAATGTAAACTAATATATAAAAGGGAGCACTGTGGACAAATTGTTTCTTTTCTATAACTAAAAAGGATAACAGATAAAATGTTTTTAGTAAGAAAAAAATAAATATATATTATAATCAGAACTATTTTGCCAGTTTTACATACAAAAAATCTTTATTGAAGGATTTAATTTTGTTTTCCTTTCTGCTGCCGCACTGTACTTTCTCAGGAGGGGTTTTCAATGTAAACTAATGAGCTAAATTTTAGTCCTCCTCCCATCTCTGAGAACTGACCTGCTACACCACTGGTTGTCAACCTGGTCCCTACCTCCCACTAGTGGGTGATGCTGTTAACTCGGAGCACTTAAGCAATGAGTGCCCAAGGCGCTCATTGCCTGCGAGCCTTTCATAGCGAGCCGTTAAGGCACTAAAACTCACAATGGGCACTAAAAAGGCGCTCATTGCCTGCGAGGCAAGCAGTGGAGGCAATAAAACACTGCCAAAGGTGCTCCAGCGCGCCTAGTGAAGCAAGGCGAGACAATCACACATTGAAACATGCGGGACTTAGCCTCCAAACACTTAGTAAACGTGGATCGCCTTAGGCTACAAGCACTTGGCAAACGCCGAACCACACAAAGCAAAAAACACACAAAATGCAAAAAATTAAAATAAATACAACAAAAACATCACACACACAGCACGGGGGAACAGCCAGGACGTCTGGGAGTGAGGTGGAACGGAAATTTTGCCGTGTTTCGGCACTCAAAAAATCTGCTAAGTGGAAAAAAATATGGCGGCCAAACAAAATAAAAATGAGGCTACACGACCCTGGACCGCGCAAAACACCGCCAACTACGTATCACTTTCACTCAGGAACGTACGAGGTACAAAATACACTATTACAAAGGACGGCAAATGCTCGCGAACCGCGTAGCACATAGACAAACAATGCAATTTTACAACCCTAACTTGCAACCTTACTCATCTAAAGTAGTGCTTTACACAAACCAACGGTTTGCCCTCGAGCACGCAGCCTATTTCTAATGCACAGTTGGGACATTCATAACACTATCTCCTCAGGCCAGCAACAGTCCAACTGTACATTATATGCTGCAGAACACTAAAAATAGATGGTTATCTCTTTAGGCTATTGATTGTTACATATATTAATTAGAAAAATGTAAACTATATATTTTTAAATACAAATTAATGAATTAATTTAATAATAAATTAATATATAGAGAGGGGGCACAGGACATGTGAGGAGAGGCTCGCAATGAGCGACGAAGGTCCTTAGAGTATAAAAAGCTTAATATTGTGTGCCAAACAGCATTGCCATGGCTTCAACTTTTATTGACCGTCATTTTTTGATAGGCAAGTTGCTAGTTGCATATAAAAGATTATAAATTAGAGGATGTGTTATTTTCGTTTACATTGTAAGAACATGTCATAACAACAGATAAATGTATGTGGTGTAGTGATTGTCTATAGGGAAGACAGTGATTGATAGCATTTTTTCCCTGGACTCCGTTTACACTGCACTGACCAGTTAACCCATGCCTGCACAGATAGCTTTGTTAAGGGTTCATTTCTGTATGACTGCCCTGCATTGTTCAAATTTGAGACAGGCAATCTGAATTTTCTGCTATAAGAAATTACAAAAATGACAAGGTCTGTACTCTTCAAACTGGAAATGTAAGCAGTCATACCATTGACTTGGGAAACAAACCCCTGCAACCTGATTGGCTGCAGTAATGCAAAAAGCAAGTTGGCAGTCTATTACACAAGCAAACACAGATTTTATATTTGATTTCTCAGTAAAAATATGCATATTCCAAAAATACCAAAAAGTTTTTCAACATACTTTTAGTTGGTCTTTACTGTGATGTGATCCAAATTGAGCTGAATTAAGTGGCCCTTTAACTTTGAAATAAAGAAGAATTCCTAGTTTACACTGTTTCTTTGAATAGTGGCATCCTCCCAGCTCTCTTTATGGGACTACATTAGAAAGATCACCACTAAATACATTTTTTTGGAGACAAGGTTAAAAAAGTTCACTGTATTTGAAATCGAATGATTGCTTCTGGATTTTGTATTATAAATGCCTTAAATGTCTCTGTATATGAAAGGTACATAAAATACTTACTGCAGTTTTAAGTCTGCGTTTCCCTGTTGGTTTCATTTTGCTTCCCATGGTTGCTATTTATTCTTTAGTGCAGGGATTTCAAACAATTTGATGCAGGACAGACCTAAAATAACATTCCTATAAAGTGAGCTGTAGACACCTCCAACCACAAATGCCTTATTATGCTCAAATGTGTCCAAATCAATCTAAGCAACTAAACAGCAACATGTTTGTGTTGCATCATATGCTTTAGATTGCGTTTAACTAGGATGCTGTAAAACAAACTTACACAACATGTTAACAAATAAAACTAAAGGAATGAAAATTAACTCTGGTAATAAAATACTTTATTGTATCTAGCTGTCGCTCCAATCCTGCCTAAATTCAGTTCATTAAAAGGAAGTGTGCGGTTATCTTACTTCTGGTTGGCGGTTGGCATTGTGCAACCCAATGTGTTTGTGTCGCTCAGTCGTGTCCGACTCTCCGAGACCTCATAGACCACAACACACCATGCTGATCCACTTGGTATTCATGGCAGAGATACTGGAGTGGGTTGCCAGTCCTTTCTTCAGTGGATAACAGTATACAGCTCCTGGTATTCCTAGGTGGTCTCCCATCCAACTACTGACCTGCATGGCTTCAGGGTGGTGTCTCCTCATGGTTCCCCTGACTGGAATCGAACACAGGTTGCAGCGGTGAAAGTACAGCATACTAACCACTGGACCACCAGGAAACCCCCTAGGATACCGTCACCAATATTTGCAAATAACATATGCAAGATTTACCACTATGAAAATTCACTGATGAAAACCTTAAAAGGCACACTGTAGTTGTAAAACAAGTCATGC
Source organism: Discoglossus pictus (assembly GCA_027410445.1). Classification (NCBI taxonomy): domain Eukaryota; kingdom Metazoa; phylum Chordata; class Amphibia; order Anura; family Alytidae; genus Discoglossus; species Discoglossus pictus. Next base: position 70,509,730 of record CM050165.1, read on the forward strand.
TCCTTTAAAAGTCTAATTTGCATATAGACTTGGAAAACAAATGATATGTTTTGATTTGTTTTTTTAATTCTCCTTGCCATGCTGGCCTGTGTCTCCGGTCCCTCAGAATGCTTCACTGTGTGAGGTGAGGGGGCAGCAAACTATGAAATTCCATATTGGATATTCTAATGCAAACACAACATGAGTAGCAGTACCACATGACCACATGTACCAATATGAAACCATGGGTAGGTGGAATGGAGGATGTAAGAGATAAGTCCAATTTAATGGGTTGCCTTTTGTTCAGTCTTTAAGAAATATCCGACTCTGTGACAATATGGACCGCAGCACGCCAGGCACATCTATCAGCTACTACCCCTCTGAGGTCCATCAAGCTTGTGCTCATTGCTTCAATGACCTCATCCATTACTGCCTCTGTCGACCCCTTCTTTATGTGACTTCAATCTCTCCCAGCATCAGAGTCTACTCTAAGGAATCCTGATGTCTCATGATATGACCAATTATTTGAGCTTCAGTCTCATGATCATATCTTTCAGTGAACATGTCTCGATTTCTTGTAGTACTTATTTATTGGTTCTTCTGCAAGCAGTCTTCTCCAATACCGCAATTCAAAGGCGTAAATTCAACGGTGCTCAGACTTCTTTATGGTCCAGCTCTCACATCCGTATGTTATTACTGGGAACACCATAGTTCGAACTATGTGGACCTTTGTTGACAGCGATATATCTTTACTTTTTAGCAGCTTATGCTGGCTTGCGTTAGCTTTGTCCCCCAGAAGTCAATGTCTTAATTTAACCATCTTAAGAGAGATTATTTCCCAGTAAAAAAAAAAAAATCTGTCACTGCCTCTTCTTCTTCCCCGTCTATTTGCCAGGAACTGAGATTACCGTTTGCCATGATCTTCGTCTTTTCAACTTTGAGCAGTAGGCCATCTTTTGCACTCTCTTCTTTCACTATCATCAATAGGTCATTTATTTCCTCCTCACTTTCCGCCATCAGAGTACTATCATCAGCTTATCTGAGGTTATTTCTTCCAGCAATTTTGATTTTGGCTTTGGATTTATTCAGCCTGGCCTCATGCATGATGTTAATCACTGTACCACTACTTTTTTAAGTGGCAATGACCGATTTTCTGTTGAGTCTAGTGTGAGTGTTGTTCTTATGCAATAAATATAGTGGCACATCAATAAAATGCTACAATGAATGGAAGAGTCTATTGAAATCCCCAAACAACCCACATGTTTTATACTTGGTTATGGCTATTTGAAAAAAAAAAAAATGTAACTACTAAGCAACCTGAACGGTTTCAGCTCTAACCATCTATTCATTCCTTCAGACAATGCTATCAGCGATACATAATAATTAGCTTATACAAATATAAAATAAGCAGAGTGAGAAAACTCTTCTGTAGTGAGAACACTATCAAATCATCTTACATATTACTTCTGCTGAGGTTATGGGTGCCCTAAAGTCTGATCTAACAACAGTGCAAGGTTTGAGCCTAAGTCGAAGACATCACAAAGTTATATTGGTACTCTGCAACAGGCATTTGAACATATTTTTCTAATTCATTTGAATTAAAAGGACAATTTTGCATATTTTATTCATTGTGTGAGTAAGTAATTACCAAACAAATTCAGTTTTTGAACAACTATTGGGCTCACAATGTATTGACTCAGGGCCTCTAATAGCTCCGGAGAAGTTTAAAAATCACACGGTCCAACAGAACAGTTTGATAAACACAGCTATAATGCTAACATTCCCAGTTATCTTAGCAAAAAGAAGTTGTTCATTAGAAATATGAGTTTGTAGAGAAAGAAATAGATCCTTTTACATGTTTCTGCCATCACTTTATTTATCACACCATGAGCCCTATTCTATTAGAAGCCTGTAAGTGTCAAAACCGTAATTTTGGCTGCAGGTGTTTTTTTTTTCTAAACGTTTAGATGTATTTTATTGACTCAAGCCCGCATTTTACTTCTCACAGCATCCATGCATAATCCCTGCCTTTTTAAGTAGGGTTTCAGGGGTCATGATCATATGATCTGACAATATTTAAGCAAGCCTGTAATTGCTTCTTAGACACAGCCAATAGTAGATGAGACGGTCATCATTACGTCCGTAAAACATGGAAGTTACACGTAATCTGCAATTGGAGGCTACAAATTAATTTGTGCCAATAAATAATATTTGCGGATCAGGCTCGGAATCAAGCATGTGAGTTTCATGATGTGTATTAACCCTTTGAGTCCCGGGATCAATATTACTCAGAAAGAACAATTAAAATTAATATTTTTTTTTATTGCATATTTGTGGATTTGAGACGGTTGTGTTGTAATTATGTCTTTCCATGTTTTTAAAGTACAGTATTGTGTGTTCAATTGCTGTTACAGCGCGAATAAGGGTTTGAAAAAGCCCTTGCGAGTCTATTTAGTACTCCTAATATATTTTAGAAAAACTTTTTTCAGTTGCGGGTCCGACAATTTGCGAGCTAGAGCTATGGGTCTAATAGAATATTGATTTTGTGTAAATTTAAAATCGGCACTCGTAATGTTCAGGCTGTGCTAAAAACCAATGGAGTTCTAAGGCCGAATTTGCATCTGTGGCTGGTCTCTAGTGATTGTGGGCGGGTAACTCGTAATCAGATTGCAAGTAGCTAATAGAATACATAGCAATTTTAAGGGTTTAGGCTAAACCTGTGGTGGTCCTGATCTGCTTACTGGGTTTTGGGGTTAATGTAGCCCCCTCACCCCTGGATTGTGACAATGATGAATAGTCATGTAAATATAAAATTCAAGTATTCCTGTGTATGATTACAAATTGATTCCAGTAATAAAATCTAACAATCCCCCCCGAGAATAAAATAACACTTACTAAAGGCATTTTTATTTTATTGTATTGTATAGTCATGATTTTTACTTATACAGTAAATGTTTATAATAGCATACACGTACCCAATAAGGTCAGTTATAGAGAAGACAAGCCCTCCTTTCCATATTCATCCAGGTTTATGACATTATCCTAATATTTCTTCAATGAACTGGGAAGCCTATGGTCACTTTGTACACACAACAATTGCAGTTACTAAGAATCCCGTACACTTAATTTCAACCTCTTCTTTTGCCAGCAGCGTCTTAAACACATCATAAGAGTTTGTTGCCAAAACAAAGCAAGTGAGATAGATGAGGATCTGCTATCATTGTTCATCTACACAACACCAACACGCTAACTGTAAAGCATGAAATCTGTTCCTAGACAACAAATTACTACTCTGACTAACATGCGTTGGACTCAAATTTTTCATTATCTACATTTGATGTACTTGCTTTTAATGACCTGGAAAATACAGTAACCTCATTGATGGCATGACACAGAAAAAGAGTTATAATAAATACAACAAATCATGAGCCTTTAGAACAGTTTCCTCTAAAAATAACAAACTCTTTAAGAGGAAGTCACGGATTATGTCATGTTACGCTTCAGTAACACCATAATCAAAGCCCTAGTGTAATTGCAGTGATGGAGAACTTCAGCTTTTAAAACAGATCCAGATTAGACACAAAAAACAAACAGGGTTTTAAACAGCATTTTTTAACAATGTATGATTTTAATAAAATTATTCTTATAAAAAAAAAAAACGCTACAAAGATCCAAAATGGCATGCATTGAACAAATGTTTCCAACCAAGTGGCGTTACATCTTAAAGTATAATGTGTTTTAATGGTAATCTATGTAGATTGTAATCATATCACTGACCTTTTCACTTGATTGTCTTCGTTTTTTAAACTGAATAAAATCTGTTTCCACTTTTTCAGCCAGCTCCAGTTTTCTTTTGTTGCGTTTGAAAGCCGCTAAACTTAACTCTAAAAAAAGAAAAAAGAAAAAAAAAGCAGGAATATGAAAATGCAAGCGATTCATGTGCAAAGAAAGCATTCATTAAGCATCTACAGAGTTAGTAGGTCAAAATTGACCTTGCAACACAATATGCGTTAATATTCATTTCCTGGATGAAAGATTGCATATTAATTAAACATATTATCCTTTAAATGTCCATTCTGATACATTTTGGCTCTTGTGAATTTCTAATTGTGCAGAATATTATTGTATTATATTATAATCATTGTTTGAATATTATTGTAAAAAATAAATGCACGTTATGTTGGGATTAATCTTAGAGGCTTGCATTAAAATGTTTTTTTTAATTTTATATCCACTTTTCAGCATCCATGCATACAATCAAAAAGTATTTTATAACATACAAAAAAAAGTTTTTTTAAATGTTTTATTCTTACTGGGACAATGTTCCAGAAGGAAACAAACACTGAATTCAATTCATATCTTGGGATGTTATAGAACAGACCTGGGCATTTTTCGGCCCACGGGCCGGATGTGGCCCACGGGCCGTAAAATGCCCAGGTCTGATCATATATTTATTTGGACTATGAATACAATGTATCGCTTTGACAATAATATGACACCCGATGAACAGCCCAGGAGAAGGTGACTGAGCAGAGCTCCCCAGGCTCTGGACTGCCAAGCCTCCGTCAGCCCCACTCCTGGATCCCATTGCTCAGTGGTTGGATATTCTTCCTCTGCCATGGACTTCAAACAGCAGGGGAGGGGAATTCCTAATGATGTCACGTGACCCTGCAGTATGGATACCCAACCTCTGAGCAATGGGATCTGGGACAGGGACTGCCCTGCACAAGTAAGAGGAAGGGAGAGGGTGAATGAAGTGTAGGGGGCTTGAGGGGGGTGAATATTGCGACAATTGATGCTGGGAGATTTAAGGGGTTGAATAATGCTCCTGAGGGAGGGGGCTGTTTTTTTTTGGGGGGGGGAGTGAGCGTGAATGGTGCTGCTGAGGGGTCCCTGGGGGTAAATATGGCTGCTGAGGGGGGCCTGGGGGGTGAATATGGCTGCAGAGGGGCTTGGGGGATGAATGGTGCGATAAGGGGGCCCCGGGTTGTTTGGGGGGAGGGAATGATGCTGCTGAGGTGTGCCTGGGTTTTTTGGGTGGTGGGGGGTGAATGTTGTTTCTGAGGGGCCCTGCGTGGTTGGGGAGTGTATATTGCTGCTGAGGGGGCCTGGGGGGGTTTGTGGGGTAAATCTGGCATCTGACGGGGGTTGGGGGTTGAATGGTGCTGCTGAGGTGGGCCTGGAGGTGTATGGTGCAATAAGGGGCCCTGTTTTTTTTTGGGGGGGGGGGGGGGGGGGAGGAGTAAATTATGTTGCTGAGTGGGCACTGGGGGGTGAATGGTGCTCCCGAGTGGCCCTGAGGGTTGGGTAGTGGATATTGCTACTAAGGGGCCCTGGGGGGGGATATTACTGCTGAGGGGGTTGGGGGGTGAATGGTGCTGCTGAGGGGGACTGCAGGGGTGAATATTGCTGCTGAGAAGGGTGGAGGGGTGAATGGTGCTTCTGAGTGGGGCTGGGGGGTGAATATATATATATATATATATATATATATATATATATATTAATATGTATAAATAAATAAATAAATAAATGTGTGTACATATATGGCACTGGAGGGTGGCCCTCCACAACAGTTCCAGTTTCTCATGTGGTTCCTTTGCCCACCACTGTTCTAGAACATGACGGAGTTATTGGTTGAGATACTAAAACAAGTCTTGATATACCTGATAAAAGATACAGTGAAAAGGCAAAATATATATTCTGTGGGACATTCACACAGCAGGTTTGAAACATTTTAAAACAATATTTTATATAATATTTTCTCTATTATATTGAATAATAAATAATAATAATAATAAAACTTAATAATTAATTTGAGCCTTGTTTAATTGTAGCCTTTATATAGTTGTATTTGTTAAGAAAGCCTGATCAGGAAGAAATAAGAAAGAAAGAAAAACCTAGAAAAGTGTCTCATATTGATTGCATATTACAGGGAAGTGAAATTCCACAAATCCTACTTATTTAATACAATGCAACATGATAATTAGGAAATCCGTAATCTCTATTTCAATAACTTTTTCCTTCAAGATAGCACCATAATAGCTTATAATAGTTTTGGTAATGACCTTTTCTAACTTTTTAAAACAGGAGAAAGAAAACAAGTTGTGAGATAATCACAGACTCTCTAAGATTAAAATCAGGATCAGGATCAGTATCTGTATCCTTCAAGATCATTTTCAGAAACCAGATGCCAGTTTTAGGGGGAAACTTAAATATACAAATCTATGTACAACTGATTTAGATGTGGGAAAGACTAAAATATTAGAGCTCGATCACATGGCTCCTGTAGGAGTTCTCACAAGGCGGATACATGGCTACAGGAGTTCTTGCAGCACTATTACATGGCTCCTACAAAAAAAACTTCCGTAAAACTTACTGACTCGCACCCACAGGTTTTTGCACGTAGTTCTCCAGCTCTAATGTGAGCTCGCAATCTATGAGCCCCATCACCCTCTCATATCCCTATACATCTATCCATCTATGTAAACCCATATAAGTGTACAGCAGTGAAAGGGTTAAATAAAAATTATTGCAGAGTTTTAACCTCTCCACCCATGCCCGGGTACACCAGGATCGCCAACACCATGATGGACTGCTTTTCCCCACATCCTTTGGGGTAGAGGCCATTAATCCTTCCTTAACCCCTCCCTATGAACCTCCATGATAAACTATTCTATTTCCATGTAGTTTCTATGGAAATAGAGAAATGTTACCTAAAATTAAAAACTCATACCATGGAATTGTATATCAACCTATAACTAACCTATAACCAGGGGAGTCATGTTGCCAGCTTTTTGTAGCCGTTCTATAATATATAGTGTTTTTGTAGACTTCTGATTGGCTAAAACATCTGTCATATTATATTATATTATATTATATTTCAGAAAACCAGACTCAAGTATTTGAATTGCCTTACTCTGATAAAGGAGTGGGGGGGGGCAAGGTCTAGACAGGTTTATATGCGGCATAGGTAGAGGGGTCATAAGGCCCCACATTGTATATTAGTAATGTATAAACCCTTCCCTGCAGTGATGAGGGGTCAAATAGCCAAAACTTCAGTGATATTACAAATTCCCCTCCCTTACCCTACAAATCTATGCACTGTTCAGAAGATAATAGGGAGTACTGAAGCAAAGACCTTATACATACAATCAGGGAAAAAAATAAGAATTTAACAAAAAGAGTCTAAGGTGCTCATCTGAGAGTGAATAACACTTAAAGGGATATCTAAGTTTCCTGGATTATGAATGCATCTGATGGAGGAGAATCAGAAGTGTATGAAAAAAATTTTTTTGCATATAGAGAAGTACCAAAATAAACATTTAAACACTTATCTTAAGTTAGCAAAATCTATAGTAATCTCTGACAGTTTAAAAATCAAGGTTAACACCCCCTCAAATTTGCTTTGGCCAATCCGGTTAAAGAAAGATTTCAGACATAGCACTGTTAGTTGCTATGGCAACACCACACAGCATAGACAAGGAAGCAGGGATGAGTCATATACCAGCAGTGACAACACAGTGACACATTAGCTGTGGTGCAAAGCAGCATGGTATATGTAGGCAAAGGAGCCAGGGAAATGTAGTGTATCACTGACATGTGACAGGAAGCAGCAAGGAGGAAGCTGTAAGGAGATTGGCTGAGCAAGCAACAGCAGGTAAATAGTGGGTTAATAGTGTGCTGCATGCCGATTGGGGGGCTCCAGGAAGTTGTGTAGATACACCTTGGGGGTGCTGCATGCTGATTGGGGGTCTCCAGGAAGTTGTGTAGGGGATTTTTAGATATTAATAAAAATACAGTGTTTTATGATATGTGCTGCATACACATAGGCTGCTTTTTGCCTACAGAGTGCAGAAATGTATTAATCCAGCTCACTTAGATATCCCTTTAAGTAGGTTTGTTCTATAGGTCTGGTAACCTACTCAGAAAGCAACCTCGTTTAGCTCATTTGTGCCCTTCATAGGGAGAAATATCCTGTAGTAGATCAAGAGTGACCCAGCCCCGAAATACCAGGCAATTCTACCCTGAACAGGAGAAACCGAGAATTTAGACTTCTCTTGGCCTCATCAGAGAAGTGTAGCTGCACTCCCTAACGCATAAAGAGCGAGGAGCCCATGTCTGGAGTCACCTATCACTCTTAGGGTGAGAAAAACTAAACAAAACAAAAAAAGAAGAGGAATTTTCTAAAAAAAAAAAAAATTCTCACACAGATGCTCAAGTTGTAATTGTTTGTTTTCTGTTTTTACGTTATTCACAAACACTTAAGGTTTTTTCCTAAACTACAGTGGTCCCTTAATAGTTCTTTTTTAAACCTTTCACTATCTAGCATTAGACCACAACCTCTTTTTCCTCAACATATCTTGGGTATACTGTGATCACACACCAGATGATGAGAACATTATGTAACTCTTGGTAATAGGATACCAATGCTCAAACTATTCAGCAGACATATTTGTTTAACAATTATTTTCTTCAACAGGAAATTAACAGTTCTTTCTGTCTTCAGCATTAAAACGAAATGGAGACATAACAAATGAAAGGAGAACTCAGATGAAAGCAGCGTTACAAATATCGTTTCATTTGGCAGACATTTATCAAGATTGCGCTTAACAATGCAATGAACAGATTGAATTTGGATAATTGTTTTCAACTGTCTAAATGTAAACAGACAGCACGTGAAATGATTTGGATTCATGAAAAAAACTTTCCATTTGGGACTTGAATTGTGTTTAAAGGCAAAAATGTATGTATCTATAATTTGAACTAAATTATTCAATTATAAATTTGTTATTTTCAAGGGGTCTGTAATATTTATATGAAAAAAAAATAAGCTCCTTAACTGTGCACCATTTTCCCTAAAAAAAACACATTCTTAACCTTTCTAATAATCTAAAGCTCCTGTTGCTTTAGATAAAATACAAATTAAAAATAAAATTGAATGCAATTTTAGCTCAGATTCTAGAAGACACTAACTTCATGTGAAAAAAGTGAGGTCAACATATTTAAAATTTCCTATTTTTTACATTATAGTATCGGCTCTTGACCCCCCTGGATCTGTCCCTCCTCGGACGATGAGAGCCCAAAAAGACACATGGACTTTCTGGCTGTTTTTGTACATAGGAGGGATCTGGGATGGCTGAAAAAGCTATGAATTGCTTCATAATTAAATGGTCAGATGATCGTTCTTTGAAGTCTCTAATACTATTAAAATGGAGCGTATCAAACAACCAGTAAATTGAAGGTAGGAATTGAATTTACTTACACTGCAGAGGCAAGAAGAATATTGAAAATGCAAGGTCTTTCTTTCAAATGAGGGTTTTTCTGTCCACAGAGCTTTCAACTGACAATGGATCAACAAAGGAGTAACTATTGGGGAAAAGGTTGATCTTGATTTTACATTTTTGCTCATCATGGACCAATAAAGTTTTTAATGCTGGCATTTGGCAAATTGTATTTCACAGAGTTTGTATCAAAGAAAGAGCCTTGGCCAACGGTCACACACTGTAATTGTGCCTGAGGCTTATTTTTTTTAACAAAAAAATTGCAATAATCATCACTATAACTTCTGGTTTATGCCTTGCTATAAATATGGAGAACTTGCCGACTTCAACTTTTGACAAAATTGTGCCAGGAGCGGTTTCTCTATCTCTTGCCATCCTGCTGAGTCGATAGATTTGGTGGGTCCCTCAGCCTTGTTCGATTGAACGGCCGAAGCTAAGTATATAATAAACATTTCTATATGATTATTATTACATTTGTGTTGTTTGAGTGGTCAAGATGGGATACATACACCACAAGTCAAAAGAAACCAAGTGGGTGTTTTGTTTTTTTTCCTTTTTTTTTTGTTTTTATATAATCCTCACCACATTAGTACAAGTGAACTTAAAAAAAAAAAAAAAACACACACACACATTCTTGCACTCTAGATAGTAGATTGTTTTCAATTAGTGGATAGTCACAAAAAATTTTATAAAAAATATTCTAGATATGATACTATTTTATTTCATTATTGCCAGTTTTTGTACTAGATATTTGCTCAGCAGATTATAATCGCAGGAGAGCATGATCTAAGTTTCTAATTGAAAAATGAGCTATACACCCTATCTCCCTTTCAGTGTACGCCACATTCTCGATGTGTGTAGCATCCTTTGGTAAAGTTGACCTCAGAAAATAGTGGACACAAACCACATTTTGTAAATAATAATTGCGAACTCCCCGGTGCAAGACTAAAACTATCTTTATAACTCTCATGGAAGAGACTCCCATTTCCATATGTTCTCATTTAATACTAATGATTTGGTATGGCATCCCAGGCATTTTTACACCAGCTCCATTCTTCTACTGCAAATAAAAACAGACAGTATATGAGAAGAGCAATATATACACAGCCTGGTTACATTCCGGACCCCACGACTCTGGCTTCTTTTTATCTAGGGCACTATTACATAATACAAATGAGTTATGGTTTTGTTAAAGAAAGAGACAAAAAGTCTCAATGCAAAGATTACAGTAATAAGGAGCTTTAATAGATCAATTAAATGTCTCCAGAATGTCTCTTAGTGTTGCGTTAAAGGACCACTATAGTTTTGGGAAAAACAAACTAGCAGCTATGTAAACCGTAAGCATTACATTATTTCTAATATAAATCTTAAATTTAGCTGACTCTGCTTGTGCCTAGTTCCATCTTGGACTGCTAGCTGGCCTAGAGACTAAGTCAGATGGTTATCCTACTGGGACTTGCTCGTCTATTTATTTCTACTGTCAAACAGCTATAGGTAGTGGTATCAACAAAACTAAATAGAGATGGTATCAGTATCCATTGTTCCCCCCAGGTGTTTAATCCTGTGAAGAATAAAAGTAAATGTCTGCCTCAATAAAATAAAAAAACTATTTAAATACAATAATTAACAATTAAAAGACATATTGATTTTTACATTTCTAAAAATGTGATTTGCCATTATGAAGTCAAGTTCTTCATAAGAGGAAACTATAAATATCACTTCAGTGGTCCTTTAATCCTCGACTAAACAGCATACAATTCCTACTTGATAATGATGCAATGCATGTTCTAAATATTACATTTTTACAGACACTTGTTGTTTTAGAAAAGTAGGATGAGAGAGAAGAAAGTTGTTGCCCCCCATGCATTGATGGTCTCATTAACAGCAAGGTATATCCTCCCAGCCTTCTAACATTCTCCTAAGCCCACATCCTTTATACACATAGATAACCTGGGCAGACTAGATGGTTGTATTAAAATATTTTTTATCTATTGCCAAATCTAACAACAACATCCCAAAAATCCCAAGAAAGTTTGATTTGCTTTGAATTATTTGCTCCTACCGTTACCAACTACGTCAACTAGAAGGCTGTAATACTTATCTACTGTCCTTTCAGTAAAGGAACACTCCTACACATTACCCCTAACTTGTTACATCTCTAACTTACCCTCTATAATGATATCCTTTTTTGTTCTAGTCTAAAAGCAATACAAAGCTTGGAGGTAAAAATAAATAGAGTAAAAACATTTTTCTTATACCTTTTTATTAGACTAACAATCCATATTAAGACACAAGCTTTCACAAAGAGGGACCTTTTCTTTTTCAGGGCTGGAGCAACCCTGAACTATTTAGTGGAATACACAAATTAGACCCTCGGCAATACTATTTTTGAATCTATATCAAAAGACTAACATGGCTACAACAAACTACACATTTTTCTTACAATACAAGATTCAATGTCCACTATTCATCTGTTTATATCAAAGTATGATGATTGTGTACAAAACAGATGGTACAACAAGATTTTAAGCAAAGTGTTAACCTGCTGTATCTCTTCCATCTTCTTTTTATCACATGGTCAATATGTCTACCAATCCTTTCCCCTACATACATAAATTAGCAAGGCACATTATTTTGCAACAGTGCTGGATACCCTAAAAACAATTATGTTTTCAAATCCTGTATTTAACATTTGTTTAAATGAAACAAAAAAAAGTCTTTAGAGAGAATGTTGTCACATGAAGTATAAAAAAAAAAACAGAAAAAAAATAATTCAAAAGCCTACTCACTTGTAGCCATAATATCTTGAGGACATGTTGGTATCCCATGGTCTACAGCCCATTTAAATGCTCCATCTCCAACAAGAAAGCTATAGAGAGAAAAAAATATATGTTAATTTGTTTTATGATAAACAAATGTAATATTATTAGTAATATAATATATTATCTGTTTTTGTTAGCATCAATCTGAAAACCAAAACTGGTGAATATGTTGCATCTTCTGCTTTTCTAGTGAAATAAGGTTTGAGCAAGAAAATAATATTTAACTATATAAAGCACAATTTTTAAAAGCACATCAAGAACTTTTGTGGCCATGAAACATTTTGAAAAAAAATAATATTCCAAAATCTTAGCTGAGCAAAGCTAGGTAATGGCATACTATTTCTCAAGAGAATTAAAGGTCCACTGAAGTCCCATATGTATAAAATACTCAATTAAAGCATATTAGTCTTGATAATAAGAAAAAATGTTTTATGTATTAAAAAATGCAGTCTTAATGTTATATATTCTTTTTTTACGGTTGCTTTATTTGATTTTCTCAAATATAATGGGAGAAATGTCCTAATGTAAATTGCATATATATTTAATCCTACTGCACATTTGACAATCTATTGAAGTGGTAGCCTTCAACAGAACTGAACTGACATTCGATCTGCATCTAGGGTCCCAGGATAGAAGAAAAAAAAAAAAAAAAAGTTTCAGTCTTCAAAATGGTTTTATAATCGTACAAATTATAGATTATATTTTTTGTCTTTTTAAAAACATGTCACTCATTATTAAATCTAGTTCTTAAAAATGACTATTACACCTCACTAAAGAAGAAAAGAATTGAAAGACAATATTTTTGCTTGCAAAAAAAAAACATATTGCCTGGCAGGGTGAGCAGGAGTTATATACTCAAAGTGTAAAGAGACAAAAATGTGCGACTACTAAAACCCAAGCACAGGCCACATTTACAACGTTTATGTAATGGTGAACACCTATGCATACATGGGACTTCAGGTATTTGCCTATCTACAAATACAACATCCAACCAAAAACACAACTAAAAACAAACTCACAACCATGCTAGATAATCTTATAGCTTTCTTATCTACATCATTATATGTATAACACTTCAGAAGTCAGAGCAACACACCACCATAATGTTCCCAACATCAACTGTAATCTACATACCGTAATCCAATTTATGCATAAAAAATACTTATAATAATGGTGACATTTTGAATACTGCACTTTGTCATGAGTCTATGACTTAATGTTTTCATATAACATGCAAATAGAGCCCTAATATCCACAGATATGTCATCAATGTCAGGTTGAAGGAGCAGATCTCTACTATTGCCAGTGGCCATGTCCAGTTATAGGGGCTAACTACCATAAAAACAAATACTGTACACACACTCTAAATATGACATTTACATTCACTACTCACTGGACCATCATAGGTATTTTATCAAAACAGGTCTTCAAATAATTCATACACCTCATAAAATACAATCAGCAAAAATTGCAGATCTAACCAAAAAGATTATTTAATCATAGCAGCTACAGATACCAAGCACCAATTTCCTTTACAACGCAGACTGGGCTGAGGCTGTCATATCAACACCAAAGGGGAACACGGACATCATACATAAACATGTTAGCAGTGGAAACTAAACTCTCTCAAATAGTCCTTTCAACCTGGCACTTATTGGCAAAATTAAGAGGTGAGGGTCATTACAGAGGAGAGATCTCCTGACATTTCCTGGAGCAGGATAGCCTGTACCCACCCTGAAATGCCAGGCAAGTCTTCCCTGCATGGAAGAACCAGACAGATATATATTTCAGCCACGACTGGCTTTCGTCAGAGGGAAGCTAATGATCTCTCAAGACACCGAAACAGGCCCGCATTTGGGATACCCTGTGCCTAGGAGTTACTGTTTCTCCGGGACAAGTCATACTCCCTAACATATCAGTTCTGATTTGCTCCTAGGCAGAGTGAGCAAGGTTGGCACATATGGGTTACCCTCTATCCATTAGCGAAACCCAAGGGATTTGCATACACAAACACACACCTGAGAACAGACAGAACTGGAGAGTGTATCCCATGGTGTAATGCTCACTCACGGTGTAGTCAAGACATTTTGCTCACTTATGCCATTACAGAAGAGAAATATACTGAAACTTATAAGTCTGAACCCACCCCTAAAGGCATGCCAAAATCAAACTTTTGTTTTTAACTTTTATATTTTGTTGCAAATACACAGGCTTATTAAATAAAATGGCTATGTTTCACTCAGAAATGAATGGCAGCCACACAAACGAATATCACTAGGGTGCCAAGCATATATTTATTACAATATGGCGCAGGGACCAACAAAGCACATTATTTCAGATACCTGAAACACTGTGCTATATTCATGATCTGCGTTGGATCACAAAAATATGGGCTTGGTAATAAGCCTACTATACATTCCTGTGCGCCGTGACCAGGACGTTCAGCTGGGTCAAAGACAGCCAGGACTGGGAACACAGTACAACAAAATAATCACGTTTTCACTATAACTTTCTTAATGCAATGTTTTCTGGCATATATATGCTTGGGTATAAATTAAAAAACATGAAAGTTTAAAAAAATATCAAGACATATTATCTGTAAAATATACAAATCATTGGAACGGAAAGTCTTTGTTGACAGCAGAGGTCTGTCATCTTGCTGGCACAAAAAATACTGGTTGGCACTTTCTCCTGGAGTCAAAATGTGGTGATGAAATATAAAGCCAGTACTGCCGGTACTCTTGGAAATAAGCTGGTCTCCTCGGACAGAGAATATGCTGACAAAATATAAATTCTAACTCAAATAATGTTGTTTATATCCTGACTTGAAGCAACTCAAACAGGTATTTAATATTTGAAATCACACATTACCACTAAAAACAAGAAAACTGGAAAAGTATGTTTCTTGGATTCTGCAAAATATTAAAAATGTCAACACTATAATATGCCTACATTTTATTACCCGTTATACCCAGTTACATGCAGTATTGGTTATTCCCATAATTGTCTTTACGACTTCCTACTAAATCTGAGCATAGCCTTCTTCTCAAGTAGGCACCAACCTTGGAAACTGAGATCAACTCATTGCAACTCCGTGAGTATCTTGTTGTAGCATAACAAAGACGATTAGCTTTATATCTTTTTAAACAGAATAAGACAGAGCTGTAGGGAAATGAGCTGAACACTGTGCCACGGTTTGAAAAGAATAGGAAGAGCTCCAGCCTGAAGATGACGGAAAACCTATTTTTATTTCATGTTTACTGACAAGAATAAAAAAAGATCTATCATCAGTTCTACATTCATCAAAGGTGCATTTTGTAAATATATTACTCCAGTTTATTTAAAACAACTATTCACAGCTTATTAAATATAAAATATCAATATGGATATAAAATCCACCATGCAGGTAATGTCCAAGTACAACTGATCTAGAATGTTCTAATTAGCGCCTGCAGGCAAAATGGGTTAAGATAGAAAATAAATCTAGGATTTGTGTCCATAAGTCAATTCCTAAGAAACAATCCAGTGTCTTATACATTGGTTAAGTAAAAGCAAAACCTATTGGGATTCAAATAAAATTTCCACTTTTTTTATATAAAGTGCAATAACCAGCCAATGGCTGGGAGATTGACCATTGTTTGAATTGTGAGAGAAAGGATAAAAGGTTAAAATAATTGGCTAAATAGTATATAACATTTCTCATACCTGAAAAAGATGGGGGGGGGGGGGGGGGAAGAGTACCAAAACAGCAACAGTTGACTGTCTTAGGAAGCCTGAATTAGTTTATATAAATGGCTTTGAAGAATGGTCAAAGCTAGTGGGAAATACTCGACCCGCAGCTTTTGGTTTTTAGGCGGGATTTCTGCTTGCCTCTTCTCTTTCTTAACACACTATGAACTATCAATTAATTAAGTCTATGGTAGGCAAAAGAGTGGCAGAAGCCATCTACCATGCAAAGTATAGCAAGAAATATAATACAATTGTGTATACCGTTGCAAGTCTAAAACAAGTCAGAAAAACAGTTTCTAGCTCAAAACAGGAGACAGTTTGGTCAATCATCGTAGCATGGTATCAGTCTTCTACAATAAGCAGGCGCCATTTTTTTCATTATTATCACAACACCCTACTGTAGAATCACTTATATACTTTCTAAACGGTGTGCAACTCTCCAAAGGGAGCGTATCATACCAATGATACTAATTAATAATAATTATCAATCATATTAATACTTAAGTGTTTCGGTTTACTTTTATTTAAAATAAATAGTACAGAGAGCAGAGTATACAGCCAGAAAGAAATATTTAACATTAAAAGGGTTGCTTTGAAACTTTGCAGAAATGATTAATTGTTCATATACTTTTTTAGCACTGGCGACGAATAAGAGCAATAGACTCACTGCATATATCAATATATTTTTCAACATTTAATTTTGGAAGTAAAAACTTTTGGGCCTTCTCTAATAATATTAAATATCAAACTTCTGCTAAATGGCAAAGAGCTTTTGTTTTAACTGGCCATGGACACCACACTGAATCATTGCTAAAAAAGAGACAATGCTGATAGCTTTATTTATAAAGCCCATTAATGAAATTCTCTTGGCTAATCAAAAGCACAGTTTTCTCTGAACATTCTGCTGATTGTTAATACATTCTTCAGTTATTTTATCTGGCTGTTGGTTTGATTCAGGCAGCAGATCAGACACATTGAAATGATAGCCCACGCCTTCCAATATTTGGCCTTTTGATTGCCCGGTTGATCAAAGCAAAGGGTGTTCTAACTTATTTTATTTGGTAAAGTGGTTTTGGTAACAGGCTCAAGTTTTGGCAATTTATTTTATTTTAAAATTAAAAAGAAGGCTGTGCACACAAATAAAATGTTTCCATTGTCAAAAAGAATTGTGGTTTGTGAACAGACAACTTAACAACAGGTTAAAGAGACTCTTTAGGCAAAACATTTTGTTCAATATAAAACATTTTAACTAGGTTTATATAATTAATTGGTTCCTTCTCAGTGAAGTTTTCTTATAAAATGTATGCTCATTTACTTGTAATAGATCCAAGCTAAGGATATTCCCACAGATGTGGGATTCACACTACCAGGGTCATGCTGTAAAACAGCAACAGACAGTGACATGCTGTGGATTAGAAAATGCAATGCATAACCCAAAATCATAATATGTAATAATTTCTCATAACATATTGCTGGTATTAAATGTAAAAAAAAAGTAGATGTGTGAATGTGAAAATCTGGTCAGTTAAGTGTTTTTTTCAGCTCTAACACATTATATGGGGTGTAAGTTTGTACCAAAGAGTTACTTGTCCGGCTGTGGACAACACCCTGTCTTGTTTATTTAACCAAAAATGTACAATAACCTTCACTATAACTTCATGTTCATGATTTGCTATTAATATGGGGACCTTATCAAACTGTTGAGATTTTTGCTAGGAGCCTCGTTATCTCTTCCCATTCTGCTGAGCCAATCGATTCTGTAAGGTGTGATTGAACAGCCAAAGTATAACAAACATTGCTATCTAATCTATCTCGCTTGGTATAACTGCCCACCATATTGTTACATGTGGTCATCCGCTTGCGGTCTACCAATGTGACACTAGTAGTGCAAATCATTTCCCTTGTAGCATTGGCCATAGTTCACAAAATTAAGTGCTGCACGATTCCGACATGCAAATGGCAGTCTGCAGGAGACTATACAGGAAGAAAGGGGGAGGTTCCAAAAGCAGAGAAACTCGCTATTTACGTGAGAGTAAATTGTATATGAAGATTACACGGAGGGGCATCAAATTAATTAACCTTCATAAACATTTATAAAGGAAAAAAATGCAAAGAGTCCCTTTAATTTCTCCATTATTTCATACAATGAAACTCATCTCATGATATCTATGAGTAATAAAATCCATCCTCACTATTATAGATGAAAAAAATAAATGCAAGCGCTGGCCAAAGATGCCAAAGAGCACACAGTGGAACATTGTTTAAAAAAAAAAAAAAAAAGTAATTTGTTTTTAAGTTGGATTTAAAATGTTTTGTAGAACAGACAAAAGAAATTAGTAATGTCAAAAACATCCATGTACACATCAAGGGGGAAGGCAATAATTACTTCTCACAACATTTGCTATTTATTCACAGATCCAGCCAGTGAACAAGATGTTCTAAGACCAAAAGGAAGCCGTTTGCATGCTCACCCCATATAGAGAGTATCTGGTGGAGAATAAAGGTGGGTCATGGGAGAATGAGTGTGCACAGAGTACACATGCACAAAACCCCAAAGGCTACAACCTAGAAAATCAGAACAATTTAATTACCATGGAGGGATCCTGCCAGCGGAGAGCTTTCCTTTCTGTCCTTCACATAGTAACTTATTAGCTGCCAGCACCGGATTTTTTATTCCTTTAAACAAGAAAACAACAGAAAGGAAAGTATTATCAAGTGTAATCTTAAATACCAACTTCATGATCTGTAACATATGACTCTAGATCTAAATGTTTTAAAAAAAGGATTGTTTTGGTTTATACCAATTATTACCACCAATTATGTTGCAAGTGAGCCCCATGTATGGCTCCTGCACCTACTGATCAACTAGTTATTTTAGCCATTTACATTATAAGTCAAAGTTTGCTTAAATTCTTCTTTGTTTTCTATAACTATCTATACAATCCTTTTAAAAACTTACATATTCATTAATTTTCAAAAAAAATGAATACTGTACACTTTAATTGTACTTTATATTTAATAAAGGGACAACTTTTTGTACTTCAGTGAAATCTACTATCTGACACACTGTTAACCTCAAAGTCAGTCCACTAAATTCCTTATGTTTCTATACATGAGCTAAGCTAACCTGTTAGTGGCCTGATCTTGCTGCCAAGAGTTGCAAGCTTATGCTAATAATGATTAAGATTGTTCTTTACTTAGTTTCAACGCTATGCTACGCCACAACGCCAACCTATGACGTCATTTTTAGGCGCATAGGCGACGCGCGGGCTGCTAGGAGCCTCGGTGTTCACTCTTACAGGACCACCACCTAGTTTATCTAATACAGTGACCCTTATCCCCTCTTTAGTATCGTAGAATATACTGAGCAATTTCGCTATATTTATTACTCAATACTAGGGATAGGGTTACATTCGCTGAGGCTCTTTCTGATGAGTGTTTGAAGTGGTTATAATTATTCAAGTTCTTTCCAAGCTTATACCATTATCCATCATTTTTTCTATTGGTCCTTATATTTGCACATTTAGCACTAGCACTTTGTTATATCAAACATTCTCTTTGATATACCTCAAAAATTGGCACTTTATTACTGTTTCCATTATATGTTATCCAATACGATTCTTATTGTTAGCACTTGGCACTTTTGTCACTCAGTGCAATATATAGGTATATTGCCACCCATTCTTCTTTTTTGTTTGCAGCACTATTACACTGTATCACATATACTCTTTGGACTTATAGGACCCAATATTACAAGGATTTATAATTATATGGCAGCTTTGAAGTCTTTTCCACTTCTCACTACTCTTTTCATGATGTCATACTCTTTTCATGATGTCAGAGTTCCATGATTTTAACCAGTTATTTTAATCTCATTATTAAACGTTAAGTTTTAATATTGGTTTCATCTTTATATTGTGAATTAGGCAGAGGGTGTGCACTATTATATAAAAGCATACCTTTTTTCTCTTTGATTCTTATTAGTTTCAACGTAGTTCAAAATAATGAGTTGTTATTCAATCATATTCATTTGTCCGTGCCCCTAAAGATAGCAGCATGCCAACCACAACTATGTCTCTGGTAGTACCCATCTATAAGGCTTTCTTGGAAAAAATACTGGAGTGGGTTGCCAGTTCTTTCTCCAGTGGACTGCATTATGTCTGGACGCTCTGATATGGCTTGCCCATCTTGGGTGACCCTACATGGTATAGCTCACAGCTTCACTGAAGTACACAAGCCCCTCCACCGCTACAAGGTAAAGATCTTGTACCAGACTTGAATCTTACCACTCAGGGATCCAACTGCGCCAAAACTTAAAGACTTCCCATCCATGATGCTGGCGTCACATTCTATTTCACCCTGAAGATTTAAGTTTGATCCCATTCCTGCATTTGTAAAGGGCGAGTCCTAAATGTACAAATGAAGCATTATGATGGTTTTTACAAATAAAGCCAGGTAACTACATAAAAACAAACAGCAATATTGAAAATATAGGTCTACATTTATTAATATTGTAAAATTTGTGAGTCCTTCTCTATTCACAAGAAGCAGGATACCTAGTCTCTTTAGAATAACAACATACTTTAAAGTCACAGAATGAGGCACATCTTTTAGCAAGGTCTAGGTTATACGCCATCTATAACTAATTAGTGGGAGAATTTAAATGAAGTTACCAAACGACAATGTATGAAATTATTCTCATGGGTTTATGATGCAATAATCTTAGACATTTAGGATTCTTCAAGGTCTAATATCACGGCTGCTGCAGTTCTGAGCTTACACAAGAGGTTTGTACACAGCTTAGAAGCCTTTATTAGTATCCAAAGGCTGTAACTTTGTACAATTTATTTGCAATCGTCTATGTGGCCAATTAAACTCTGCAATTGCAAAAAATACTATTCTGTTTTTTCTCTCACATTAATCAAGCAAGTATTACAAGCAATGATTTTAATACTCCACATTTCTGCAAAAAGTACTTTATAGGCATCTTGGGAGTGTTGCTCACGTCATAAAAATAACCTAAATTCCCAGTACAATACAGTAATCTCCTATTTGATTAATGTGCCAGTGCAAGTGTTTTTCAAGTTATATTTATTTTTATTTCACCATTAGTTAACATTAAAAATACATATTGAAACAGCAGCAAAGAAAGGCTTTATCAAGAAAACATAACTTAAAATATAGCTCTCTCAACCATAGTGTCTGCTGCATGCCGCCTCCTCTTCCCTCCTTGTCCTGAGCACTACTGTGTAGATGACAAACAGCATAGATTGCTCTTATTTTGAATGCCAGGTTACCTGGGGATGCTCTCTTTGGAGGAGTATAATTATGGGATTGCAGCCAAAGCCCTCTTCTCCTACAGAGCATGCTTCAGGTAATCTGCAATGTATTATTAAAGCAACTCATGCTGATTGTGTTTGTCATCTAAACAACAGTGTCAAGAAAAAGGAAGAAGGAGGTAGGAGGCAAGTGCAGCAGTCATGGTTGAAAGGAACCACATTTACATAATATTTTCTTGCTAAAGCATTTTTGCAGCAATCTTCACATGTATTTTTTATGTTAATTAATAGTGAGCAAGAAATAGATTCCATGTGAAAAGCTGTTATACTGGCTAAAAATGTATTGCAAGAGGGTAAACACATGTAATATAAACTAAAAAATATGGCCACAGTGCTCTCAAAAAGTATTTTTTAAGGATAGTAAAATATTATAAATTACTCCAATTAGCCAAAAGCTTCAAGATTAAAATGACAATGCAGTGGTAAAAAAAGTCTAGTTATATCAAATATTTTTGCTTCTGCTCTCCTTGAGGGGACTGTCCTGTTGGGGATTCTTCCTTCAGCCATACTTAAAGGGATATGTAAGTGAACTGGATTATGAGTGCATCAGATAGAAGATAATTAGTAGTGTATGAAAATATTTTTTTGCATGGAAAAATACCCAAATAAGCATTTACACACTTACCTTGAAGTTAGCAAAATATCTTTTAATTTCTGTCAGCTGAAACTTAGGGTTAACACCCTCTAAAGCCAGGCTAAATTGGTATACAGTTTGAAAAATAGTTTTGGCCAATCAGGAGGAAGTAAAGACTGAAAAATTTGTATCACAATCTGGCAGTTGCGGTCTGTTTTTTTCTCTCTCTGCCGGTCTTCTTATGGGCTATTTCAGCTGTGACCCCGGCAACCATCATTGACTTTAGAGGTCACACACTGTACCCTGCAGGCTACACTTTATGTAAGCTTCCTAGGGGTGCGCACATCCACATATCAGTATCTATCATTTAAATATGTAAGTACATATTTAAAAAAAACTTACATATATACCTTTAAGAGATAGTATGAGGCAGAAGGGTATTTTGCACCTACAAGTGCACTGGCAGCGGGATTCTCATTTATTTACAATATCTTATTGCATTGCAATTGTGCACATCTGTTGAATTTATAGTATTTGTTTATTCATTCAAATGAAACATTTAAATTAATACAACAATTCTTAAGCAGAAACATGCAAATAATTTTGGTGACATCATCATATACAAATGACAAACATTACAATGCCCATTGACATATTAACATAAAGAAGTTGTAGAAAAGAGAAACATAGCCCTTAAACACTTCGATGTATCAAAGGATTAGTCTTTAAACATCTTTACAGCTGTAAGAATAATATGCTTTACCACATTCAAAAGGCAGCCTTGATGGTAATATCACATTTACTCTTGGAAACGGATCAATATGACCAGTCAAAATAAGATTACTTCCTCATCTTAAATGGGTGCACATACCAAAATGTGTTTAAGCAATCATTAATGTAAGTTACATATGTAGTAGCCCACATAACATCTACTGTGTATGATTATGTCCTTCCTTTTCCTTATTGTAAACCTCTTGCTCAGTGGTTAGCAGTAACCTTGTAGCTTAATCCACAGTGACGGTAATTTAATGTGAAAGAATTATACACTTAAAAATGGTATTGCCCACACAATTGTTAATCATTTTAACAGTTCTGGCCTGAAATGAAGTCTTAAGATTAACAAAAAAAGGAAGCTTTTATATTGTCGTCTATAGTGATATTTAATTACATTTTAAAAAGGAAATAAGATACAAGACCAGCAAGCACGCATGATGCAGTTTGTGTACTACAAACGAAAAATTTTAAATAAAAGAGAAGAAGCAAGAAAGACTAAAAATGATGCTTCTCAGAACATAGACATCTATTTTTTTTCAGGTATAAATGCATATAATAGAAACAACCCTGACATTTTGCATATTTGGATATTATGGTACTCCCACACAGAACATTTTTCATGGATCTAAAAAAAAAATGTATTTTAAATAACAAACGTTGTTTTGTATAAAAACAACATTAAAAGGTATATCTAAGTTTCCCTGTTTTCAAGTTTTTCTACCCTATATTAACCTTGCAGCACAGTGCATAGATCCAGAGCAGCGCTGCCTGAACTGTGTGTGTGTGTGGTGCGAACAAAAGACTGTACATCCCATGATGCTTTGCTACAGAGACTGAATCCTCACAATGCTACAATGTTGCTCCTGCCCCTTATTGGTCACAGCGAATTATGAATTTTATGCTAGTTTAGCTTGGATTTTCAGGGCCATTCCTTCTTCAAATTCACCCAGCCAGAAAACAGAATAAAGTTTAAAAAATTTAGAGTAAGTTTATGAATGTTTATTTTGAGATTTTTTTAAATGCAAAAAAAAGTTTGCATACACTACTGATTCTCCTGTATCAGGTGCATTCATAATCCATGAAACTTCTATATACACCTTTAAGTAAAACCCCATTTAAACTACCTTTAGACTAACAGGAAGTGCACAGAGTATACTTCAGTCTGTAGTCTCATTGGTAGACAAATATAAAGCATACAGCTATATTGTTGTTCAACAGTTGACAGGGGAAAGTACGCCATAGCAAATAAACACTTGGATCAGTTTATTGTGCTCGGATATAATTTGAAATCGGAAGAAAAAAAAAAAGAAAAGTCATACTATGACACATTTATTATTATTATTATTATTATTATTATTATTATTATTATTATTATTATTATTATTACTACTAGGAGCTTGCCCGTCAACAACGGGAGCCCCGCAATGAGCGCCCATGTGTCTCTTTGCAGCATCTCCCCCCTGTTCCTTCCCTGGGTGTGTGGTTAATGCTTGCGTGGCGCGCATTGACTGACGTTGGTTTTATTTTTAAAGTCCTGCGTGCCTGGTGTTCGTGTAAGTATTACGGTCTTCAGCGTTGTGTATTTTGTAATTTTTGTGAGCCTGGCGTTGCTGAGCCTCGTTTTCATGCGGTTTCGGAAATTTTGTGTTTTTCATCCGCCATTTTTTCCTTGCTTAGGCAATTTTCGAGTGACGAAAAACGCCAAATATGGGTGTATCTCCCCCTGTGTTGTGTGTGAGTGTGTTATAATTTTTTGTACATGATTTCTTCTTTTAGGTGGGTTTTTAGAGTTACGCGCTTGAAAATGCTGTGAGGCTCGCCTAAGTACTGACCTCATTGCAGCCTAAATACTGCGAGGAAAGCAACTGCGTGACCAACATCTCAAGATCCACAACTATATATATGATTTGTAACGTGCCAATATATTCCATAGAGCTATACAGGGGTAAGTACAAGTCAAAAGCAATATTAACACAATGCAATAAAAAAAGGACGGCCCTATTCTT
Source organism: Discoglossus pictus (assembly GCA_027410445.1). Classification (NCBI taxonomy): domain Eukaryota; kingdom Metazoa; phylum Chordata; class Amphibia; order Anura; family Alytidae; genus Discoglossus; species Discoglossus pictus. Next base: position 70,534,234 of record CM050165.1, read on the forward strand.
GAGCTTAAAATCATACAGTGGATATAAAAAGTCTACACACCCCTGTTAAAATGTCAGGTTTCTGTGCTGTAAAAAAATGAGACAAAGATAAATCATTTCAGAACGTTTTCCACCTTTAATGTTACCTATAAACTGTACAACTCAATTGAAAAACAAACTTAAATATTTTAGGTGGAGGGAAGAAAAAATATAAAAATAAAATAATATGTTTGCATAAGTATGCACACCCTTAAACTAATACTTTGTTGAAGCACCTTTTGATTTTATTACAGCACTCAGTCTTTTTGGGTATGAGTCTATCAGCATGGCACGTTTTGACTTGGCAAGATGTGCCCACTCTTCTTTGCAAAAACACTCCAAATCTACAGAATAAAACCTGACATTTTAACAGGGGTGTGTAGACTTTTTATATCCACGGTATGTACAAAGTGCTTTCCCTAAAGCACCTAGCAAGATTGAAAACTTGCAGACTTGCGTATATCCTATTTAAGATGCAACAAATACACACAAATCTTTCTACATTTCTTTAAAATGACATTGGTGGTAGTTGGGACACTTTATTTTTCACATACCCCCTGTTTTGAAGTCACATACAATTGCCTAATGAACTGTGAATAAAATTGGTCTAGTGTTAGTTACTTCATTATTAACCTATTCCCATCTATCACATTTTATTGTTATTAATGATCTGACCTACCTCTAACTCAATCAGAGCTGCAGTAACTGCATCAGTTGCAAGATCGCCTGCTTGTAGCTTTTCAATCGCCTGTTTTAGAAAGTAAACGAGAGAATAAATTAAGTGTCATAAATATACAACAAAGAGAGGCACGGATGCCACTAGAGTAGAAGATAATTCAAGTTATTATTACATTTGTCATATTTATACCTAACTCTTTAGAGATGAAAGACTTATCACACTTCTTATCTACAGACTACACAACCTTCTCTGGCCCTTGTTCCCATTGCTTTGATCTCTCACCGTTCACATCATGCATCTTCATTTAACCATTAAAAGACCAACATATTGCTCATACATTATGGTTTTATTTTATTTTTTAATTTATAAAAAACATAAAATCAGAATTTGAAGGGAAAACGCCATTAAAGCTTAAAAACTCTCATTTGAACATTAGCTTTTCAGCCTTTAGCAGATCTGCTTCACTCTACCCTCTATCAGATTTTCATGACATGTGAGAACCTAAAACATGTTCAAATGTAAGCTACATTGAATGTATGTTCTTCAAAATATCGATTCTGTTGCTAATGGAGTTGGAGATACCAAATAAACAAATTAGACCTTATTGTAAGAGTACTGAAGTAGCCTTGATATTTCCCCACATTATGAATTAACTACAAAGGCATTTTAAAACAGAGGGCAACTTAAAATCATAGTTTTTTTTAAACGTGTACCAGCTACAGAAGCTCTTGTATAGTCATGGTTATCTAACAAGCCTTGGAAGTGTAATGAATCAAGGCATGATGATCTACTCAGTCAGAAGCATAAGTTTAGGGTCAATTCCTAGATGGCTTATTTTTGCGTGGAAAGATGTTGGTTTTAAAATGATTTTGGAGTCAACTTAGTTCTGAGGTTTTCGCATCACTTAAAAATCTGTTAATCTTTTGTCAAGGACACGCAAAGGTGCAGAGAAAAAACATTTTCTAGGTCAACACTTCCCAGCATTTTCACTAACTATGGCTGTAACGTTTGTGGGCATCAGCCCTCTGGGATTGCAATGGAATAAAAGTATATTATTATTCTCCTTAAACAGGTTTCAAATCACTGTATTTTGCTCACATAACACTTTACTTCGCTATCTTTTCATCCACCTACACACAATTTACTTCCATTTCCGCTACTGTGAATCTTACCATTTTCTTATGCATTCCTCAAAAAAAAACGTAAAAAGGGCTACTCTAAATTAGAAAGTGTGTAATGAAACGGTGGTAAGATAGGAGTACAAATTATATATATATATATATATATATATATATATATATATATATATATATATATATATATATATATATATATATATACACACACACACACACACACACACACACACATACATACACACACCTCAAGAGTGATTTGATTATAACTTTAAAGGAGGGCATGATAAATCCCATGAACCAAGGATCCACAGTTCCTGAAACTTTACTTCTTGTGCCTAACTTTTTTGGTAGCTCTATAAAAAAAAGGATCACTCCCAGGCTTTTAAGAACATTTTGGATAACTCGTCAGTAGTCTGGCAAGCCCCTAAATTTGATATACGTTTGTCAACCACTGTTTTAAGGGCTATCTGATGAAAAATAATAAAGGGATCTTTCAAAGAACTATGGCTCCTTCTTGTAATAAACTAACAACATTAGCAGATATGCAAGCCATGAATATAAAAGCAATTTTAGAGAAACAACTCCATCTGGTGTAATTACAGTGCTTCCTGCTAGCTTGGAGACTGAGGAATATGTTTATTTGATCAGTTAATGTGGTGGGGAGGGGGTTGTCAAGTTGCTCTGTCTTTTGGAATTTGACACCCTACCCCATTTATCTGCTAAGCATGCTGACAATTTATATATACATATTATGTGGGATTAATAAGACTATTTTTTTCTTGTTCATTTTGTATCATGAGTTTGTAATTTGATTGTGTAGTCACTCTCTTACAACCAACACATTTGTTTTATATATCCCATCTGCGATCCTTCAACTCAAATACAATGATACATTGCCCACCAACTGACTATACTTATTCTGAAGATAGGAGTGAAAGGAAGTCTCTAAAACCATTAACACAAATCTGTTGGTTGAAGGAGAAAGAGTGACTACACAAATAAATTACAAACTCATAAAACAAAATGAACAAGAAAAAAATAGTCTATTATTCCCAAATAAAAATAACCCATTTGGGAAACTAGTATTCCAAACATGATGGGATTAATGAAAGTCTGGCATGTTAACATCTTGATTTAAAGTTCTGATTCACGTTTAAGTTATCACAAAATTGGGAATGATGTGTGTGCTGCATACCACTGTGTGAAGGTCAAGCTCCTCGCACATTTGTGAGTATAAACAGGAAATATTGCCTTAACAAAATAAAAAGTTAGTCTAGTAAAAAGCAGTTACTCATTACAAAGTTCTTCCCCTGTTTCATATAAATATTCTCCTCTGTGTCTCCTGTGCCATATCTGTCTCCTCATTCGCCAAACTAAAATTTTTGCTGGCTCGTGAAACAAGAACTCTGCACAGCCCTAATTCAGGCCAGCAGTAATCATTTCCCCTAAAATGAATTTCGCTGCCATGTGTTTTACTTATTCCCCACAAGTGAAAGGATGCATTTTTTTCCACGCCAAGTTAGGCGGCACAGACTAACACAGGTTATGTAAGAAACACAGTGTTGTGAAACAAAGAACTCTGTAGAAAGTGACTCTTTATCAGATTAGTGGGGAAAAAACTTGTTCCATTCAAAGATGGAACCACATATTTTTGCTGTGTTTATTACACTGGCATGTGGGCGCATTTTAAATTACGAAGAGTAAGTGAATTACAAAAGAAAAAATATATATACATTCTTGTACCTTGTGATATTCTGGTTTCTTTAGTGCTATGCAAAAAAACATTGGCACAAACAAAATTGTCTCATTTAAATGTGCATATTAGACCAAAACGGACACATGATGTAGGCACTGAAAGGAGATAAAAACCAGTTGGACCACCTGATGTGAACCCCTTTAAATTACTTTTGTTCTTGATTTTTATAATCACCTGTAGAATTCATATTTACACTACATTCATATTAACTTATTTTGTATATTATATATTTTAGATGGAAACATAAATGTTCAAACCCACAGCTTCCCTGGGTAGTGAGCATTATAGCCTTGATTGGTGAAAGAGGGCACCACATATCCCGTTGCCACTCATCCACAGAGTGGTAAGCCATGAGCCAAATTATTGTATATCACAAAGATCAAGGCCTTAATGTACCAATAAAGAGCAGGATAGTATCTTAAAGATTACTGTGCACATAATTATAATATTTATTACTTTGAACAACTACACTTGTAAATATGCATCAAGTTTTTATAATGTAAAATAAAAAATACATCTCTAATTTATATCCTTTTATATGCAATTATTTCTACAACTTTGGTTTCTTTCAGCAGATCAACTTTCTGAGGTAGAAGAAGACTGAATACACAAAGTCTATGTCTAAAAGGAAGGTCATTAGTTTACAATGACACATCATTAAGAGAAACAAGCAGCGAAAGGAAAGAAAGCAAAATGGAAGCATGAAGTAAAAAGTAACTGCTTATAAAAGTTACAAATTGTCAAACGTGTATTTTTTGATTTCTAAGAACATTTTCCCTGTTATCGTTTAGTTTTTAAAAAGACCATGGGGAAAAAAATACCACCGTTAATTCTACTTTTCCTGCAAGGCGGATATATAGTGCTCTTCTTGTAGACTTACTTTATTTGCAACCCCAAAATGTTGGTCACACAACTACACACAGGCTTTCCACCACTTGTAATGAGCTAAATACATTTCCATCATTATCATTTCAATAATTGTAGAGAAAATCTTCAACTACAGACCATTAACACATGGACCGTTCCAGATACGTTTTACCTGCTAGCATTCACAAAGAGGAAATCGCTCTTCCTGTTCATATATGCTCCTTAAAATAGTCATCCAGTCCTTTTTTAAAGGGATCACTACTTATGTCAGATTAAAGACCACAATGCTGGGTATTGGGTGGAGTTAATTATGTACTAGACCCCCCTTAACAATCTCCACTACTCAAAGACCACTAATCTCCTTAACTTTTAGTATGTTCTCAAAGAAATTGCTATGGAATACAATTAGTATGCAAACCCTCACAATCAGAAAGTATCCTTTAAAAATAATTAAATATATTCTGCCTTACTTGTAAACATCCTGAAAAGCACATGTTTGCACCTCATGTTTCCACAAACCAACTTTCTTTACAATAAAAAACAATTGGCGGTATAATATCAAGCCCTATTTATGATTACCTCATCAGCAACTGTAATCACACTGTTGACATTATGGTGGTTTGGATGGGTCACAAGGCAATGCTTATACAATAGACAAGTTTGTACAATCAAGCTCCCTTGGTAAACATGTGGAGGTCAAACAAACACATTCAAGACCTCTCTAATAAACTCGCAGTGACATGAAACACACCATAGATCCCTTTGCACAATACTACTCCACCCTCTATTCCTACCGCAGTGTTCAATCTCAACAAAAACACTTTATGGCAACACTCTAATTTCTCAATTCAACTCCGTCCTTACTACTTCAGCAGAATCAATATGCGATCTATCAAAATAGTCTTTAGCACAATAAAATATCATAAAGCTCCAGATTTCTATGAATTCACTGATCAGTATTGTAAGTGATAGTAAGCTTCTCTACTCTCTCATATCACGGCCGTTTTCACTCGATTCTGTCCAGCACAAATAGAGAAGCTTGAGGACAAAGTTGTAGCCATTCCCAATCCATGGAAATGTCCCCGAGAGTTATTGTCCAAATCTAATTGTAATCCAATTTATTTACCTACATTCATTCTTCAAGCCTAGCTCACACGGATAAATATTTGTTAACACTAGGGCACAGGCTAACACCAGAAAAAGCATCTTCCATTACAGTCAAGGCTCAACAAACCAAAACTGCTACGATGGCTCAGATGCCAAAAAAGCATAAAGTAGGCAGATTGGATTTAAAGCAACATTGAAGTATAAAAATGTATCGCATGATATTATGAAGTGAGTTCCTGAATTAAATATGCAAAATTCCTACATAAGACATGCTCAAGCACTTTGGAATAAACAAAAAGGGAATATTATCCAATATATATCTCAATATTGTATACCCTCATCAAGACAAACTTAAGGTTTAGGAAATCTTGGAAATCAAGCATGGGAAAAACTATTGACCCAGGTGATTGGCGAGACATTTTTTGTGCAGCATATACAGGCAGCAGAATCACTTCCTTAACATCACTAAAATATTTACATAGAATGTACCTAACGTCTACAAGATTACACAATACTTTTTGTCAACATCTAATTTGCTTGCTACAGAGGCTGTAACAAGGAAAGTTCCTTGATGTAATTATTATGAGACTGTCCAATAGTTAATAGTTTAATATAGTTTGAATTATACCATGTTTTAAACATACTTATCCAAACAGCAACAATTCATTGTCTGCTAGGACTACCAACTAAATATATATATGCGGCTACTCGCCTCTACATAGCAACAAGGATAATATTCAAAATATAAATAGTATTAATCGTGTCCTAAATATGGCCAAATGATTCAGTATATTGAGCAGTACAATGCACATTTTTACGAAAACCTGAGCCCTACGATTATGTTTGGCATATACTAAACATGTAATCTCATACATTAATCAAAGCAAATGCCTTGAAGATCTCTTCTTATTGCACTGAGACATATACACAATGGGCCTCATTCAACTGCTACGTTTTTGAGATACAGGCTCACCAATGTCGATCTCAAGCTACGTTGCTATTCAATTGGCTTCCGTTTGCGTGCTACGATCGGGTTACGTACTGTGCGCTACTTTCCATTGTGATTCTAATAGCAAGTCACTTCCTCCAAAGCCTTTGATCTTTCACGGCCGCAAGAGTTGCAGCCGCAAAATATCCCTAATCGCTATTCAATTGCTCCGATTACCCTTCCGTCAAGCCCGTAAATGGCTAAACACGAACCACAGGTTACTTGTAACCAAGGAGGTGTTGCAAAGGTCTTACTTACAAATCGTAGCACTTATTAATCAAATTAAAAAAGCAATCCTGTACTTTTAATAAAAGTGAAAGTGATTTTAGGTCTTGGAATTAATAGCTCAACATTCCCCAACTCTAAAAATCGGCATAAAAATATAGTTTATTTCCTGTTCAATTTTCGTCCAAAAGTCCTATGGTCTTCAACCTCCAAGCCCGTAGGACTTTGGAATCCAACCTCCATATTTCATTGAAGTCCTACGGGCTTGAATAACGAGTTACGGGCTTGGAGATCATTCAAGCCCGTAGGAGAAATTCATTGTGAAATAAAGTATTTGGTTTTGGTGATGTGCGAGCTTGAGAATGTTGTGCTTTTAATCCTAAAGTCACCCATTGTGTTCCCCATCAATTACAGTGTGGCCTTGAATTTATTTTTGCAATTACAGTGCTCCGAGTTTGCGGGCTTGGAACACGAGTTACGACCTTGCGGCCGCCATCATGTACAAGCCTGCGAATGCTTACTGCCGATAGCATGGTTTGCTATTAGCGAGAAGGGGGACTAACTTGTGCGCCCAACCAATTGAGTAGCATCGTAAAAGTAGGGCAATGTGAGGACGTAACCCAATCACAGCAAATCGGCAATTTGCGATCGAGTTACGTCCCACAATTGAATGAGGCCCAATGTCAGTAACCACAACTGAAGGCATCACATATGTAGTTAACCCCTTTAAAACAAATGAGCCAATGACTATACACTGCCTACCAAAAACCTAACATTTAAACAAAAATTATTTCCCTTCTAGAGTTGCCACAAAACAATAGAAACACAAAGTGGCAAAAAACGTAATCAAATATTAAATATTAAAGCTAAATTTTAAAAAAAATGCATCACAAGAAAAATGTACGATTCTTCAAACTGGCTGCACTAATAAAGTTTATATATTAAAGTTCTACTGGATTTAATCATACTCAGTACTAATATGACAAAATTAAACTTGCAGAAAACTATTTAAAAAATATATTTTGTGTATATAAATGTATAAAGGTTCATTTAATATAACACCAGCTAACTTAATCCTTTAAGCTACCTGGTCTAGTTAAATGTTTTTTTTATACAACAGATTTATCTTGAGTGATAATAGTAACAAATCAAGCAGAAAAGCAATGCTCATTACTTACTGGAAACTGCACATGCTCAGAATTTTTTTTGTAATTTGCTTAGATTAAAACCAATGTATGCGCATTCCCAGTGACCATTTAGAAATAATTACAATGTATCAGAGTGTTAAAAACAATGGCTTGGTGACTAAGTCTGATTAACAGAAAATCTCAAATAACATTTTTCTGATAAACTTCCTCTTTCTCCCTCTAGTTTGTAATGATATCCTATTCGGAAACCTCTGCTATGTCCTCAATCTACACATTTGACAAAACAAGACGACACTGAAGTTGTACCTTTTTACATGCCCGTTTACAAACATGTTTGTACTCCTTCGCTTTTGATTCCGAGTGATAACCTGCACCTTAATAAAAGAAAATATTGTCAGAAATCAACACAAACAATGGCCAGAATATTTCTAATTTACACTAGTATCCAAAAGAACAAACACATGTAAGTGAGCTAACCAAAGTATAATTTGTCAAAATGTATGTTCTGAGGAATTTTCAAAAGTATTGTTAAGTATTATACCTACTTTCAGATAACAGCTTCTAAGCCTTCAGTTGGGTTGCTTGTTTCTACCCCTTATGAAGCCCTCAAATGAGTTGGTGCAGCTCTGACTAGAAGTCAGTGCTGAATGGCAATTGACTTGTTTGTGTCTAGGCTAGTGGTTTTCAACCATGTCTGTTGACTGAGATACCTGTGTTCAGGCAAGAATAACCACAACATCTAGCCTGCTGATATGTCTTGAGGACAAAGTTGAAAATTACCGATTTAGACTGTGATATTATTTGGCTGCCTCTCAGCATGAGTTTCTAAGGTGCTCATTGCCAAAGGAAAGTGAACACAGTAAGTATACTGCCATTAAAGAGAACCTTCTCTCAGCAAGAACAGCTCATGCACATGCATTTTTCACTGAGAAATCAAATAATATAAAATCTGTGTTAACATGTGCAATAGATTGTCCACTTGTTTTTGCATTACTGCAGCTAATCAGATTGCAGGGTTGTGTGTCCAATTCAAGTCAGTGGTAAGGCTGCTTACATGTCCAGTTTGAAAGGAACAGAACTTGTAATTTTTGTAATTTCTTATAGCAGAAAATTCAGGTTTCTGTTCTATTGCCTCTCTGGTATTTGAACAATGCTGAGCAGATCTGGGGGAGAGAGCTGGCTGCTGTCCGTGGAGAGACCAAAGAAAAAATAACTCTTACCACATCTATCTGTGCAGGCATTGAATACTGGACTCGTCTAAACAGGTCAGTTATGGGTTAACTGGTCAGTGCAGACCTGAGTCCAGGGAAATAAATCATGCTGTAAATCATTGTCTTCAGAGTGTGTGCTTGGCTATATATTATTATTCGCGCAACAGACAGTAAATACAGGCTTGAAATTTTAGATTGTTTATTTGTTATTAGTGTAATTAAAAAAAAAGTTTTTTTTAAATGTCATATTATAATAACAGCATGAACAGAAATTACACTAAGGCAAATGGCCCTTTAACTGGTGGCATATAAGCTAGTGTTTGAAAATCAGATTTAATACTCAATGTTACTTTTTTAAATCAATATACTGGTGAATGTCTAAATAAAATTGTATTATTATTATTGGGGTCCTTTTTTGTATGCTTATTTGGTTTGCATCACATATGTTATTATTTAAATGTGTACTGAATATTGTTATACAATTCTTATAAAAAAAGTCAATATGAATTAAGGTTAAAGACCATTTGCATTTGAATAGGCATAGGACTTTAGTCTTCTATAGTAATGAGACATATGGATAAGAAGCAATTAATATTTATAATTTACCTGCATGCACCAACACAAAGCCAATTCTTTTTTCCTTTTGGGTTTTACTGGAGTCCACGTCTTTAGCCAATTCTGTTTCCTTTCCACTCACAACCTGAGATGATTTAGAAGGCAACATTTCTGATGAGTTCAGAGCCTTCTCCATGGTGCTCCACCAAAGTTATCATCTCTCTCTTAGGAAAGCGCATCCTGGTGCACAACAGTGACCAAAAAGGAGCACCTGCAACACAATAACCATGAGAGTGATGATGAATTCACAGATTCAACTATTTATTCTTCATGTTTCCTAAGATTTCATTAGAAAGAAGATAGAAAAAGCATAACTTCAAGGAGCAATATTCAGTATTTTATTCAACAAACATGAGCACATCCAGGGAGTGATCACTCTCTAACATAAATATATAACCAAGGGCGAATAGGAGGATTCCAAGGGCTGACTGACGAACAAAAATTGCAGACTTTAACCATTGTTTACTATGAGAAAATATTTATTTTCATAACATTTTGTTAATAAACAGCATTATTAAATTGTGATTCTGTAAATTTAAAAGGGCTCTTTTTAAGCACACAGCATAATTTATTTACAGAAGTTTTTAGTTAGTGAAGACCTTGCTTTTGGATAGAAGTTCACTAACTAAAAACGTCTGTAAAAAAATATGCTGTGTGCTTAAATAGAGCCCTATTCCATTGGCCAAATCGTAATTTAATAAGGCTGAAAGTATTTTACTGCCTATTGTCTAAATTACAGTCAATTAGGAACTTTTGTTCTTGCCCTATACAGAGTTTGGATATAAGACACATTGGAGTTAAAGGGGCACAGTCAACAAGATATATGAAGAGTAAACTCAAGAATGTCTTCCAAAAACAGTTGTTTGTAGATGTTTACTTATAATAATACAATGTTGATTATACATTTTTCTGCAAGTGTCTTCCTGAAATGCAGGGCTTATGCAATATGGAAACTCCTTTCCCCAATTCAAAGAAGAATGAGGATGGAGTCTGAGATACTGTGAATAATATATGTTTTTCTTTAATAAGACTAATCTCATAAGCAATGCAGACGTTCCCACTAAATGGCCCCTGTCACCACAACAGGAAGTTGATTTAATTGTAAAGAACATTAAAAACTGACTATACATTGTACTAGTAGTATTTTACACATTAAATCATTAAATATTAAGAATTAATTTTGTGGCTCCTGTATGCTAATGTACAGCTCAGTATGCACATTAATGTCTGATAACGGTGTGAGGGGGTCTAACTGGCAGATAATACAGACTGTAATCCTAAATTAGCATATTAAAGCAGCTAATTAATGTGAATAAGTTGCTCATTTGCATATAAATACAACAACAGGGTTCCCTGGTGGTCCAGTGGTTAGGATTTGGTGCTTTCACTGATGAGTATTTGGATGGGAGACCAGGAATACTAGGAGCTGTATGCTGTGGCCCACTGGAGAAGAAACTGGCAACACACTCCAGTATCTCTGCCATGAATACCAAGTGGAACCGCATGGTATGTTACGGTCCATGAGGTCACGGAGTGTAGGACATGACTGAACGACACAAAACAACAACAATATGGAATGTCCCTGGAGTGAATGTCTTAAGAGAAAACACATAGCCAGTCTTTCCAACTCTTTAAGAAAAACATAAAAAACAAGTTGATTTTGGGATGACATAATCCCTTCAAAATCAATAGAAACTAGAAAAGAATATAATGATCAAAGTTAGTTTCTGGGGGAAACATTAACCAGTCAGTGACTATAGGTAGTCATTGTTACTTTCATTGCCGCATTGCAGCTGGTCATATAACTGTATAAGCTTTGTATGTCAGGCTTGGGAATATAGTAGCCAACATAAGGGCTGGCAGAGTGGAGCAGCAGATGATAAATGATGAGTGAGATACATGAATCTGGCAACAATGCTCATGATGGATTAGAGTATGTGATGGAAAGGACAATTAACATAAGGTTGTAGTAGCCAAGATAGGACACCAGAGTGACTTGTAATGTTTTTGTTGTGTGAGAAAATGATGAATTTATAGGTAAAACTGCCAGGTCTTTGTATGTGACTATGAGAAATACAAGAATATAAAGTCACATACAGTTAAGGCAGATATATTGTGAATTATTCAGGATTATGCGACTGTTGACAGTAAGGGTTTGTTTCTTCAAAGTCCATGTTTTAGTTAGAGGGAGAATTTCTTGGAAGAGATCTTATAGGCAGTTAGTGGGATGTGATAGTATGCAAGATCACACTCAGATGACATAGATATGTAGTGATATCTCTATCACTTTACTGTTCAGAATATGAAGGGAGGCGCTGAATACACAGAAGGATGCTCTGCATACACAGGGTGCAGGGGGGCGCTGAATACACAGAGGGATGCTCTGCATATACTGGGTGCAGGGGGGCGCTGAATACACAGAGGGATGCTCTGCATACACTGGGTGCAGGGGGTGCTGAATACACAGAAGGATGCTCTGCATATACTGGGTGCAGGGGGGCGCTGAATACACAGAGGGATGCTCTGCATACACTGGGTGCAGGGGGGGCGCTGAATACACAGAAGGATGCTCTGCATATATTGGGTGCAGGGGGGCGCTGAATACACAGAGGGATGCTCTGCATACACTGGGTGCAGGGGGTGCTGAATACACAGAGGGATGCTCTGCATACACTGGGTGCAGGGGGGGCGCTGAATACACAGAGGGATGCTCTGCATACACTGGGTGCAGGGGGGGCGCTGAATACACAGAGGGATGCTCTGCATATATTGGGTGCAGGGGGGCGCTGAATACACAGAGGGATGCTCTGCATACACTGGGTGCAGGGGGGGCGCTGAATACACAGAGGGATGCTCTGCATATATTGGGTGCAGGGGGGGATGAATACACAGAGGGATGCTCTGCATATACTGGGTGCAGGGGGGCGCTGAATACACAGAGGGATGCTCTGCATATACTGGGTGCAGGGGGGCGCTGAATACACAGAGGGATGCTCTGCATACACTGGGTGCAGGGGGGTGCTGAATACACAGAGGGATGCTCTGCATATACTGGGTGCAGGGGGGCGCTGAATACACAGAGGGATGCTCTGCATATACTGGGTGCAGGGGGGTGCTGAATACACAGAGGGATGCTCTGCATATACTGGGTGCAGGGGGGCGCTGAATACACAGAGGGATGCTCTGCATACATAGGGTGCAGGGGTTGCTGAATACACAGAGCGATGCTCTGCATACACAGGGTGCAGGGGTTGCTGAATACACAGAGCGATGCTCTGCATATACTGGGTGCAGGGAGGTGCTGACTACACAGAGGAATGCTCTGCATAAACTGGGTGCAGGGGGGCGCTGAATACACAGATGCTCTGCATACACAGGGTGCAGGGGGGCGCAGAATACACAGAGGGATGCTCTGCATATACTGAGTGCAGGGAGGTGCTGAATACACAGAGCGATGCTCTGCATATACTGGGTGCAGGGGGTGCTGAATACACAGAGGGATGCTCTGCATATACTGGGTGCAGGGGGTGCTGAATACACAGAGGGATGCTCTGCATATACTGTTTGCAGGAGACGGCTCTGCATACAGAAGATGGCTCTGCACACATACATACATGTGTTTGTATTATTGTGTGTATATGTATGTATGTGTGTGTATATATATATATATATATATATATATATACACACATACTCTCATACATATAATGAGCGAGTTCCACACTCGGTCACACTGGCTGCTCCTCTATGTCACACCCTTATCACCCACACAATAACCCATCCCTATGTGCGTCAGTGAGTGCTGTATTATCACACTCACAGTACTCGGCGCTGGTCTCTCTCAGCACTGGGCCCCGCTCTCTTCCAGGTCAGCTTTGGAGCCGGCCCACTCTACACGCATGCGCTGCTCTGATTAGTTTGATCCGTGTCATGTGACCGGGGAGGTGCTAGAGGCGCCGGGTTCAGGTGAGTTGCAGTGGTGTGTGCATCTTATTGCCGGTGATGGGGCTGATAGGAGGGCTCTGAGACTCTCATATTTCATCAATTTAGATTATTATAATGTATGAAGAATATAATCCAAGTCACTACCTCAGCAGTAAATATTCTGGGAGAATGAGAGTCCTACCCCCACCCCTAATGGCTTCTCAGTGACCTGGGGAGGTTTATCTGTCTGTCATGGCGTTACAGGTCTGTATCCATGACAACCTGGCGTTCAGTGACCATGCTGATTACAGGGACATTTACAGGATGTCTGCTACATGGATTTCATCACACTGATTATACTGATGGTACTGATCCAAATGATATGTACCTGGTGCTTTATTGAGTTTCATTTCCTTTTAATGCCGCCCTGCCTATATATGTGTTCAAAAACGGTGTATGGGAAGGGCAAATCCAAAATGGCAGATAACTGCGCCAGCTGGTTCTTTATGTCACTTGCCCTGCCAATAGAATGGGTGCATCTTGCTAGCAAGTGCAATAGAAGGGCTTGTCAGAGGCATGTTATCAACAAAGCCTCTGCCCAGGGATTGACACGTTTATCGGAAATTTAGCAGCCAGCGAGTAGTTGCTAGATTGTGCCGTCCAGTTTCAGGGAAGGCCATAATTATTCCCTTCTCCAACGTGGCGCGACACAACGCCGCTGAATCGACGGCGAGGCCATCGCTATGTTCTGATTGGGCACTCGGCCCTCGGGCACGCCTCTCGTAGCTCAAGGCCTCTTCTGTCGGCGCGCCTTAAATGCAATGTGCAGCACTACTCAGAAAATCGGCAGCACCATCTATCGATTGGCGTTGGCACTGCTGCCGCCATTGTTTTTGCGTAGGGAAAGGACCGGGGCCTGTTAAACATGTTTTAGGTGCCAGTATTTACCAAGCCTGGCCTTGGCCTATCAACAACCACAGTTTTACATCTGAATAGCATTTCTACTACGATTTGTGCCCTGCTCATATGGAGTACTTGAATACATTGGCTTGTTATAAAATATCTTTATAACTATTATGTTTTCTGTCAAATTACTCCCATTCATGACCTGACTTTCTTAAAATTATGGTTGAGAGAATGGTGAATTAATTCCAATAATCTTTTACTCTTATTACTCAGTTTAAATCCTCAGGCATAAAAATAAGCATGGAATACATTTATTTTGTGCATTTAAAAGATCAGACTTTAAATATTACCAAGGTTTTGTTTTGCATGAAAAATAATAAGTAAAACCTGTATAAACTTCATTGAAACAAACAGGAAGTGCAAAGAGCATACATAGGTCTGTAACTTTCATTGGCAGACAAGTATGACTCATACATCTATATTACTGCTCATTGGCTGACAGTGGCAAGCCCCCAGATCACTTAAACACTTGCTTTTTTTTTCTTCTTTGGGATCATCATTTGAAAAAAGAAAACACACAATTCCAGTTCCTACCAAATCTTTGATATGTATTGATTTGTGTTGGCTTCCCTTGCTTATAAATTGTTGGTATATAATAAAGACTGAGGGGAAGATTGGAAAAGTCATATTATTAATCTGGGTGGTACTTTCTTTTCTGTCCTACCAATGAAAGCATGGTCTATCTAGTTTTGTGCTGCCATCCTAGACTTAAGAAAACATTGTTTTTTGCAGTAATTAAACATTCTTAATTTTTAATGTTATGGTAAGTGCTGCTCTAACAATTGTGTTGTATTTCATTTTAACAGATTGTGACATCTGAGAAAAGAAATTCAAGAGAACAAGCTCATCCATTGCCCATATCTCTTTACATGGAACAAAATGTTTGTTGTAATTCAAAATATACTGTAAACCAATGTAAACTTGGTGCTCAGGTACCAAACGCATGACACAACATCCCTGCAGTTCACGGTTGAGGGAACCATAATCTCAGTCCTTTTGATTGGCTCACAAACCCAAAACAAGTGAAATCCTTTGCTGTATTCACTACTCTAGAATTGCCTACCTTTGATATAACATGGGCCTTTTGTTTTGTAACCATTTTATTTGCTATATAAAACATTTTTCTGAACCTTTACATGCATTAAACCATGTATTTTTTTGATTGCAGTTAGGGGATTTCCTCTTCATATTTTCTAGAGACAGTTACTTTTGGCCAATATGAGTGAATCCAATGAACCTGAACTAAATTAACTCTTTCTATTCAAGTAGATGCAAGTCGAAAAACATTGTGTTGGAAACACTTCTTCGTGCAAGTGTGGGTTTTGTATACACATTCCCACTAAAGAGGAATGTACATGTCAGGAAATAGCCAGTGCTTATAATCCGCTTGAAAATGATCAGGACTACATCACACAGAATGCCACGTTCAAAGAAGTTTGCCTCTGTTAACCAAGAGTTTTTCAGTCCTTGTCTGTAGCTGCACACAGTCTCAACATTGAGGTTGAATGCTGTGCCACAGCACCACCTGGTGGTGAAAAAAGTTACAGCAGGCAAAACAATATTCCCCCGTGTGACGTGGCTCATAAGGTGCGCCGACAGTAGAGGCCTTGAGGTATGAGAGGCGCGCGCAAGGGCCAAGTGCCCGTGCCAAACATACCGATGGCCTCTCTGTCGATTCGGTGCGGTTGAGTTGCGCCACGTCGGAGGGGAGAATGCTGTGGCGCAGTGTTCAACCGCAGTGTTGAGACTGTGCGGCTACATAACACAACCGATCCAGTTTTTCTTATGTTTCAAATATGAGGAACTTCTACTGCAAGTCCTTCTGATATTGATATGCTACACTATATAACGCCAGGGAGAAGTCTCTTTATATATGGTTCAGAGAATAAGAAGGCCCCAAATAGCATGCTAAGGATCTCTGGGGTGGATTAACTGGAGAGAAAGGTGGGCCAGTGCTCCACCCTTGTAAAAAAAAACACTTGTACAAAGCTGTAACTGCTGAACTTTGGAGTGAAGCAAAACAGTATTGTGCTACCAAGGACCGTGTACCCAGAACATAAGAAATGGGTCCCTAATGTCAACATTTTCAAGGTCATTGGAGAACAATGTCTGCTGGAGAAATTGTGGGTTAAGAGGAACGTACTCCCATCTTTGGGGGGAGTGTCCTAAAATTCAAATACTTCCGTAAGATTGTTTTGGGGAGATTTCTAAAATAAATAAATTCCTATTTCAATAGCTCCTGAAGTTGCATTACTACATATCTTCCCTAAAAACTTATCTATAGAAATGAAAACACTTATTCTGCAGATAATGTGCTCAGCGAAACTTCTCATAGCACGTAAGTGGAAGCAACCCTTGGTTCCTAGTTGGAACAAAATAAAATCTGTAAATTAAAATTATCAAGGATTATCCAAGTCTTTTATTAAATGGAAGATATGGGAGAAATATAGCAAACTTAATTTAATGTGATTCACTCCTTGTAGAAAGGGATCTATAGGTCCTAATGGATTTCCGCTCCATGTCCAATTGTCTTTTTGTTTTTTCTGTAATTTGTGAGTCTTAAATTATATTTTAACGTAGTGGTGTGTAATTAGGGAGTTTCATTATTTATAGCTATTTGCAAAATACACTACTGCTTATTGTCATGATTAGAGATTTCCATGGCTTTAATATTTTATAGCATATGCATTCTATACAGTCTGTTTGTTTTACACTTTATAACATGTATGTACTGTTGTGTATGTTGAAAATAAACAAAAGAAAAAGGCCCGGTCTCTAAACCAGACCAGATTGCTGATGTCTTTCGACAATTTTATACAGAACTGTATTCTGCCCCCTCTCACTCAGGATCCTACTCTCACAAATCACAAATTGATGAATTTCTTTCTGGGATTCAGCTGCCACAAATTGAGGAATCACAGGCAGAGACCCTAGCAGACCCCATAACTGCTGAGGAAATTAAACAGGCTATTAAGGCCACGAGATCACATGCAGCACCTGGTCCGGATGGATTCACAAATTTTTATTATAAACAATACATCGATCTCTTGCTACCGCACCTCCAAGAATTATTTAACAGTTTCCTTTCTGGTTCTTCATTCAGACCAGAATTTCTAGAGGCTAAAATTATCGTAATACCCAAAGAGGGGAAAGACCCAGCACAGTGCGGTAGTTATAGACCGATCTCATTGATCAACACGGACCTCAAACTATATTCCAAAATAATGGCAAACAGATTGGCCCCTTTGTTGCCGGACGTGATCCATCCGGACCAGGTAGGCTTCATCTCAGGTAGAGAAGCACCCGACAACACCAGGAGAATCTTTAACCTGATAGACTTGGCTACCAGAGAGGATATCCCGCTAATGCTCCTATCTTTAGACGCCGAAAAGGCATTTGATAGGATAGACTGGACTTTTATGTGGAAAACATTGGCGAAGTTTGGTCTGGGGGACGGCTTTTTGAAGGGCATTATGCCTTTATACAGCGATCCCAGAGCATGTATTATATATCAGGGATTTGTGTCCAAACAATTTAATATTACTAGGGGAACTAGACAGGGCTGCCCACTCTCCCCCTTGCTCTTCGCCCTTAGTCTTGAACCATTGGCAGCGGCAGTTAGAAATTGTCCAAACATTAAAGGAGTGCAGATTGGCCCTAATGAGCATAAGCTCAACCTTTTTGCAGACGATATCATGCTGTCACTTACAGATCCAATACCAAGCCTGCCTAATTTATTCCAATTGCTCACAGACTTTGGCAGAGTGTCAGGGTTCAAAATCAACACTAACAAGAGCATAGCCCTCAACATTACACTACCCCAAACGGTGAAACAGAACTTAGAAAACAGCTTTCCCATAAAATGGGCACCCAAACAGATAACTTATTTGGGTATTCATATTCCGTGGTCTATAGCGTTGGTATACGAGGCAAATTTTCCTCCTGTCTTTAACAGAATCAAGGCAGATATCTCCAAGTGGTCCTTCCTTAACATCTCATGGTTGGGCAGAATAAATTCCATCAAGATGAATGTGATTCCCAAATTATTATACCTATTTAGGACAATCCCAACCCCGATCAGGTTACCCGACCTTAGAGTGTTGCAAAAAACACTTTTTAAGTTTGCATGGAATAACAAGAAACCAAGAATTAATAGAACCACAATGTGTGCGCCTAAACAGAAAGGGGGGCTAGCCTTCCCTGATCTAATCAAGTATTATAAGGCCACTAGATTAGCTCAAACCACGACCTGGTTTAAAAAAGAGGCCATACCGGTGTGGGCAGACATAGAGAGGCAACTTCTAGAAGACAAGCATTGGGTACTATCGCAGGTTTTATGGCTTAGCTTAGGTCGGGACCTACGAACAGGAGAGTTACCAATTTGTATTAGCCACTCTTTGAAATTATGGAAAGACCTGAACAGAAGGGTGGACCTCCTGAGCGTGGGTTCTGGCTTGATTCCACTATGGCAATCACACAAAGGTCAGCACCTCAATAAATTTACCCAGATGAAATGGTGGATAAAGAACAAAATAACAATTGTGGCAGATACCTGGGTGACCTCACAAAGCAACACATCGTCAATTATCACTGACATAATTCAGGTGCCACATAGAGAGTGGCTTAATCTGATGGCAATTAATGAGACACTAACACACTCTACGAAAATCAACAAATATCACACCAAATCTCCCTTTGAGAAATGCTGTATCAACAATCCCGGAGGTAAGGCCAATATAGCCATCATTTACAATCAGATGGTGTCTCTCACCAACAGGGTTAAACCACATCACCAAACTGCATGGGAGGCTGACTTGCAGGTAACTCTAGACGACAGCCAATGGAATAAGATCCTAAAACAAGCCAATACCTCTTCACTAAACGTGACACTAAAAGAAAACTCTTTTAAGACAATAATGAGGTGGTACCTTACACCAGCAAGACTCCATCTTCTGAACAAAACACACCCTGACACATGTTTTAGGGGCTGCACAGACACTGGTACACTGATTCACATGCTGTGGGAGTGTCCGAAAATAAGACCCATATGGACAGCAACATACGACCTATTAGAAATACTTTTGGGGACAACAGTAACACAAAAGCCTGAGGAAGCTTTGCTAGGCCTTCCAATTACGGGGCTATTCAAATCAGAACAATGTTTAACAACACAGATATTTTTGGCCACGAGATGCATCATAGCTAAACACTGGAAACTTACCTCCCCTACTCACATTGAAGTACTTCACAAAATCAGGTTCATTCGGGCTATGAGCTCACTTTCAGCTGAAATTGATGAAAGATACCGTCGATGGGCCTCCTGCTGGGACTTATGGACTCTACGAGGTCCACAGTAAGGTTCGTGTGAACTACTTTTATGGGTTGACCTGATGTTTGATCTATGGTTTCACCTTACTGTACCTCCTAGACACATGTCTGCTTTGAGGAATGTATATATGTTCAAGACCTTGTGTGACTTTATATATATGTTTTACATGTTCATGTGTTATTCTAACCAAAAAAGAAAAACTTTGAAAGAAACTTTTTGATATATCTTGTTGATACTTGAGAGATTTGTTATATGATTTGCTGAACTTACGATGTTCTATTTGTTTATTCTTTCAATAATAAAGTTAATTATAAAAAAAAAAAAATAAACAAAAGAAAAGGGGTCCCTAAGGGTCACACTACTATAATACATACATAATACAGTGATAGACAAAACATTTTATACAAGTCATGTTATTTCTAGAGATACATTGGAAAAATATTTGTAGTCGGAAATATGAATTTTAGTTGTATGAATTAAACAATCACATTCCAAATCGTGTTAAATAGGAGTCAGCATACACCTGCCATCATTTAAAGTGCCTCTGATTAACCCCAAATAAAGTTCAGCTGCTCTAGTTGGTCTTTCCTGAAATTGTCTTAGTCGCATCCCACAGCAAAAGCCATGGTCCACAGAGAGCTTCCAAAGCATCAGAGGGATCTCATTGTTAAAAGGTATCAGTCAGGAGAAGGGTACAAAATAATTTCCAAGGCATTAGATATACAGTGGAACACAGTGAAGACAGTCATCATCAAGTGGAGAAAATATGTCACAACAGTGACATTACCAAGAACTGGAGCTCTCTCCAACATTGATGAAAAGACGAGAAGAAAACTGGTCTGGGAGGCTACCAAGAGGCCTACAGCAACATTAAAGGAGCTGCAGGAATATCTGGCAAGTACTGGCTGTGTGGTACATGTGACAACAATCTCCCGTATTCTTCATATCTCTGGGCTATGGGGTAGAGTGGCAAGACGAAAGGCTTTTCTTACGAAGAAAAACATCCAAGCCAGGCTACATTTTGCTAATACACATCTGAAGTCTCCCAAAAGCATGAGGGAAAAGGTGTTATGGTCTGATGAAACCAAGGTTGAACTTTTTGGCCATAATTCCAAAAGATATGTTTGGCTCAAAAACAACACTGCACATCACCAAAAGAACACCATACCCACAGTGAAGCATGGTTGTGGCAGCATCATGCTTTGGGGCTGTTTTTCTTCAGCTGGAACTTGGGCCTTAGTTAAGATAGAGGGAATTATGAACAGTTCCAAATACCAGTCAATATTGGCACAAAACCTTCAGGCTTCTGCTAGAAAGCTGAACATGAAGAGGAACTTCATCTTTCAGCAAGACAACAACCCAAATATACATCTAAATCAACAAAGGAATGGCTTCACCAGAAGTAGATTAAAGTTTTGGAATGGCCCAGCCAGAGCCCAGACCTGAATTCAATTGAAAATCTGTGGGGTGATCTGAAGAGGGCTGTGCACGGGAGATTCCCTCACAATCTGACAGATGTGGAGTGTTTTCGCAAAGAAGAGTGGGCAAATCTTGCCAAGTCAAAATGTGCCATGCTGATAGACTCATACCCAAAAAGACTGAGTGCTGTAATAAAATCAAAAGGTGCTTCAACAAAGTATTAGTTTAAGGGTGTGCATACTTATGCAACCATATTATTTTATTTTTATATTTTTTCTTCCCTCTACCTAAAAGATTTCAGTTTGTTTTTCAATTGAGTTGTACAGTTTATAGGTCACATTAAAGGTGGAAAAAGTTCTGAAATGATTTATCTTTGTCTAATTTTTTTACAGCACAGAAATCTGACATTTTAACAGGGGTGTGTAGACTTTTTATATCCACTGTATATATCAGAGAATTACAGTATATAGTGATACCTTTTTTTATTGGACAAACCTCATAAAAATGTGACAAGCTTTTGAGAGCTTCCTCTCTTTCTCAAGTCCAAAGCAATACCGATATCAGATTTCCATTGAAACACAGATATTACAGGCTTTAAAAAAAAGTGTTCGGTTAGGTGTGAAAAAGACTGCATGAGTGTAGATCAGAGTAAATAAACAGGGTCGAGAATATTTGCACGTCATAGGGGGTTAAGGTACCATAAAGAAGTTAAGATAATGCAGCAAAAAGTCCATATTTACATTAAGTCCCGTAATTTTTTTGTATTAAAGCCTGTTATTTTCATTTCAAAGGTCTTTCTTTGTTGTGTGTTTTTAAAATTATCTCTGAATATTTTATCAAGTTCTGGATGGAGTGGTTATTTTGTGAAAAGTGGTGTCCAACTGGAGTACAGTAACTTTCCTCATGCTTTTTGATGGAAAGTAATTTCTGACTTGTTTCCCCAATGTAACATCCCTTTTCACATACAGTACATTGTATCCGGTAGACTACATTGTATGGTGTGCATGAATATGACCCTCTGATGTTATTGGTCTTGTTATTATGTGTGGCTGTGTCCTCTTTGCAGATGTGTTGACATAATTTGTAATTAGACAGTCCAAAATTGCCATTGAGGAGTTGTGGGGACATTAATAAAGCACAAG
Source organism: Discoglossus pictus (assembly GCA_027410445.1). Lineage (NCBI taxonomy): Eukaryota > Metazoa > Chordata > Amphibia > Anura > Alytidae > Discoglossus > Discoglossus pictus. Next base: position 70,556,767 of record CM050165.1, read on the forward strand.
ACCGAATCTTTCACTGTTCACATTATCCTTATAGCAAACACCTTTTATTTTATGTGGAAAGTTTCCTAATGGCACTATACTGTGAGAGCTAAAAAGTATTATTCTCAAATTTAGAAAATAATGGTATTTAATACGTCTATTAAGTTTCTGATAACAATATCATCGCTTCCTGGAAGCAATTTGCATTACCGATTATCAGCCTTATTAAATTGCAATTCAACAAATTCTAAAGGGCTTTATATAAGCACATAGCATATTTTTTTTTACAAAAGATTTTAGTCCGTGAACTTCTATCCAAAAGCAAGGTCTTCACTAACTAAAAACTTCTGTAAAAAAATATGCTATGTGCTTATATAGAGCCCTTTAGAATTTGCCGAATTGCAATTTAATAAGGGTGTATGCTTATATTTGATTGCCATTAATTTTGCTATTACAGTTCATTTGAACAATGCCTATTAATGATAGCATCAACAGGCATACAAAAACCTCCAAACACCTGACCTAGTTCTTGAGTAATACTTACATATTTTAAACTGTAATGTAGGACAACTTAGACATTTTTCAGAACAAACATGATTGAACTCATTTAGGAACCTGCATCTTATTTTTGGCCCACTGATCATTGGATCAATTTCTGTTTGAAAATGATTTTCATTTGCTTAGTCTTTTTTTATAATTTAATCCCTCCATTCCCCTTATTAGTTTTGTTGCCCTTCTTTGTTTTTTTTCCAGATCTATAGAATCCTTTTATTTTTTTATTTTTTTAAGTGTTGCCCAAATGGTTCTCCATATTCCAAATAATGGCTTCTAAAAATGCTGTATAGTGGCAGAATTATATTTGCTTCCCTGGCTGGAATTATATTTGCTTCCCTATATCCGTTTTCATATATGCTATTTCTTCAACTGCTTGCCATTACTGTTACATAGGTGATTGTGCACAGGCACTTCTAAATCCCTTTCTATCTCAGATACCCCAAGATTGATCCCATTTAGATTATAAATTGCATGCTTATTTTTTTTCTTCCTAAATGCATAACTTTACATTTATTTGTGGTGAATCTCATCTGCCATTTAGCTGCCCATTCAAATTTATGAAGGTTCCTTTGGAGTAAAAGTACATCATTTTCTGTTTTAATAACCTTGCACAACCTGGTGTCAACAGCAAATATGGAGACATTACTTTCCAGTCCTGCTTCTAAATCATTGAAAGAGAGAGAGGATCTAAACCTGAACCCTGAGGAACCCCACTTACCACATTAGTCCAATCTGAGTATCTTCAATTTGTAACGATCCTTTGTTTCCGGTATTTTTGCCAGTTTTCAATACATACATATATTTACAGCAATTCCTGTATCCTTGCACAGTAGCCTCCCAGTTGGCACTGTATCAAAACTACAGAGTATAAAATGGTATCTGATTTTGAAAGACGTTTGTTGAAATAGCTATAAAATATTTGTTGTTTTGTAATGTGGGATGCCAAATACCAACACATAACTTGGGAGTTACTGTTGGCAGTCCACATCATATGGAAGCATGGGGTGCTAAGTGAGCATACAGTCTGCTTGGGGATAGCTTTGGGAAACACTGGCCTAACAACATTAGGTAGATGTTTTAATTAGGCATTGGTCATTGATAAATTTCATGTTTAATGATTAGCAATATTCAATAATAAATCACTTTGAGATCATCCTCCAGTTGTGTAGATTGTCACCACCAATGCCATCATTGGCAAAGGGGTTGGTTTGGATGAGAGACAGATCTAAAAGGTTTTAAGTACAATCTTCATTGCTATCTTGTTGTGAAGGGGCATTGTGTGCATATACAGTCACCCAAGATGGGCGGGTCATGGCAGAATGTCAGACAAATTGTGCTCCACTGGGGCAAGAACTGGCAACCCACTCCAGTAACATTTCCAGGAAAACCATATAGATAAGCACAACCAGAAACACAGACAGATGTGCCTGTCGTGATGAGTTCATATGGTTGCTGAGAGTCTGACATGACTAAACAACAAAACAATCTGGTTGGATAAGATACAAGAATCATCCATAGACTGCCCCACAATAAAAGTGAATTGCCAAGGGAAACCACTTCAAACCAGAAACTCTCCCGCCAATGGAGAGCATTCTCTTGATATAAAACTGTGTCTGAAAATTTAGCACTTTGAGACAAAGCCGGCAAAGCTCATTGACATTAAAGTGGGTGGAGACTAGGAGCAACTGAATCTGTTTAAAAGTAAACTTAAAGGGACTCTGTCATTCCAACAGGAAGTTGAATTTATTTTAAAGAGCATTAAAAACTGGATATACTGTACATTGTATTTGGAATTGTTCTGTACAGTAAATCATTTCTGTGTGCTAATGTGCAGCTCCTTATTCTAATGTGCAGCTAAGAGTGCTTGATAAGGATGGGAGATAACACATCAAAGCAGCTATTTAATATGCATGAGCTACTCATTTACTTATAATTAGAGCAACTAAAACATGATGTTTCCCAAGATTGATTCACTTTATAAAAAAAAGGAATAACAACATATTGCCAGTTTTTCATGCTCTTTAAGAATAACCTAAACTTGATTTTGTGGTAAGGGAGTCCTTTTAATACCGCTCCTGGTGTTAAGTCATTACAGAGGAAGTGTAAAATGGGACTCATGGAGAGGCTATTGGTTTTATCTGACCTCATGTTACAATCAAAAGAATGGAGATTAAAGCACAACTGGCTTTTTATAACTTTTATTGCATGACAGAAAGTTTTTGATTACATTGGACCTTCAATTCAGTCTAAACCAAAGCGCTTACAATCTATTTTAGCTTTTGTTCTTTTTTGAGTAATGCTACAGAAAATGTTTGCACTTATAAAATAAGAGTAATAAGTAAGATAACTTGATATGCATTTATGTCCTAGATAGGAAGTTTGCAACAACTTTATTTTTTTTCAAGCAGAAGTAACAACCGGTAATTAAAAATATTATTAAAAATATTACAGGTATATCTAAGTTTTCCTGTTTTTTATCTTTTTCTAATCTAACATAAGCTGCTTATATCAGACACACACATTACATTGATTCATTCTATACATACAGACTTATTTTATTTAAAAATAAAACGTGTTTTCCACACCCACAGAGCTGCTTACATAGGCATAGTGTTCCTACCAATAGAAACGGTGCATTTGAATACAGATTGTAACCCTTTACTAACCTTCAAGACAGCTGCAGCTCAATGCAAAGATCCAACACAGCAGAGTCTAGGCTTCTGCTTCCTGTTCCAGGGTATCCCATGATACTTGGATGCACAAACTGGCTTTACAGATGGATACAAATGTATTTGCTGCCTGTGATTGGCCAAAACTAATGCATTGTATGCTAATTTTAACAGGGATTTTTAGGGGTGTTAACTGTCTTGCTTGAAAACCTAAGAGATTTAGCAAAGATCAGGGTGAGTTTGTTAATTCTTATGTGGAACAAGTCTATTTGGAAGCCTCACAGATCCAGAACAGTGAAGTTGAGTTCTGCGCCACAGCACCACCTGCAGCCAAATAACTATTTCATCCTCTGACGTGGCGCAACTCGAACAGCGCTGAGTCGACATCAAGGCCATCGCTATGTTCGGTGTGGGCACTCAGCCCCCCAGGGCCTCGGGCGCACCTCTCATAATTCAAGGCCCTTTTCTGTCAGCGCGCCTTATGAGCCAGATAGGAGGATGGAATAGTTCTTCAGCTGCAGTAAAAACATTTACACCACCAGGTGGTGCTGTGGCGCAGAACTCAACTTCACTGTTTTGGATCTGTGCGGCTTCCAAATAGAAAAGGTCTGTTTATTTTGATATTTTTTCAAGCAAAAAAATTTTTTCATACACTACTGATTCTCCTCTATCAGATGCACTCATAATCCAGGAAATTTAGATATGCCTTTAAAGAAACTGTCCCAGCTGCAACTGTTCCATGTATCTCAAAAGCATTATTTTTCCTATTATAGCGATTTGTGCAAAAATCTTGCAGAGCATTATATGTAGTAATGGATATGCTGCTGAATAAAATTAAATATTGCCATAAATAAGTGACCTTTTATTTTAGGTAACAGTTTCTCACTTGTAACTGGCTGTAATTTACTTCCCGTCTCTCTGGACTATCTCTATATGAATGATATGCTGTACATTTTCAGTTTCACAGCCTTTTACACCTCAAAAATATCAAGAGACATTTATGGCCCCGGTGTGAAGTTCTGGCAGCACATTTTTGTTCTCTGGTAGGAATAACATTTTGAAACATCAACACATAAACTTATAGAGGAGACAGCCAAGAGGTGTCTGTGTCCATGTAATACAGAATTAGTGAAAGAATCCACTTTTATGTTTTCAGCAATGAACTCATGGTTACAAATGTAAGGATCAAAACAGGTCTAATTCAGGGGTATATGACTGTGCTTACATTGTAAAGCCTGACAAAAGCAGAATATGACATTGAAGTTGTGTGTTTGTTCCCAAATAGGTGGTAGGGTATTAATAAAAAAACTGCTTTGTAAAGTGAAACAGATTGGAGACAGAGTGTACAGAGCATTTTAAAGAATTTAATCATTTATTCAATCATGTCCAACTCTTCATGCCCCTATGGGCCCCTCTGAGCTCCCTCAAGTTCATGTTCATTGCTTTAATACACTCATCTATCCATCTCCACCTCTACCGCCCCCTTCTTCGTATGCCTTCAGTCTTTCCAAACATCAGCGTCTTCTCTAGGGAATCCTATATCTCCTTATATGACCAAAATATTATTATTATTACTTACTAGCGACTTGCCTGTCAAAAATGAGGGCATAACATTTTCAAGCTTCCTAATTCTGTTGTTTACCACACAATGTGAGCCTCGCTATGCATGGTTTCTCTCTCTCTCCTTTCCTTATTCTGTGTCCTCTCCCTCCCTCTTCTCTCCTTCTCTCTCCTCTCTGCGAGCCTTGCAATGAGAGCCTTCAGCACCCATTGCAGGCCTCGTAATGAGTGCCCCTGGCGCCCATTGTGGGCCTCCCGTCACCAATGATGGGAAAAAAATTAATTCCCCCCATGTCTCTTCCGCCACTCCCTCCCCTCTGTCTCTTTGCCTCCCTCCCTCTCCCTTGGGTCTCTTTCCCCCCTCTCCCTCCCCTGTGTCTCTTTCCCTCCACTCCCTCCTGTGTCTCTTTTCTCCCCTCTCCTCCATCTCTCACCCACTTGTCTCTTTCCCCCCTCTCCCTCTCGTGTCTCTTTCCCCCCCTCTCCCTCCCCTGTGTCTCTTTCCCCCCTCTCCCTCCCCTGTCTCTCTTTGCCCCCCTCTCCCTCCCCTGTCTCTCTTTGCCCCCCTCTCCCTCATTTGCCATTTACTGGTGTAAAAATAGCAATTTGAGGTCCATGCTGTTAGTCACTGGTTTAACGGTCGCCATTTTTTTCAAGACCGTAGCTTGGAAGCTGTTCGGAGCCCGCAAAAAGATGCCAATTGAATAGCAAATTAGCTTGCAACCTCACTTACGGGCGCCTTGGCACTCATTGCAAGCCTCTCCCCACCTCTACCTTCTTGGCCTTGTAATAAGTGCCTTTGGCGCTCATCGTGGGTCCCGCGTTTAGTTGTTTCGCCGCTCATTGCAGGCCATGGCATGCGCAAGCCCGTAACTTTATGAGCATTACACACAAATTCGCAATTATGACAACTATATATGTGATTATGTGAATATTAACGTTTATTTGTATCTCGACAATATATTCTGTAGCGCTGTACAGGGGAAGAGAACAAGGAAAAACTACATTTTAACCATTTTTAACATGGATTAAAAGAGCATTTTTTTAACCCCTACAGCATTCATTCTCCATCTAAACAAAACTGATGGTAATGTTTAACAACTACTTTTAAATGAATAACAGCAAGTGTGTCACTTTAAAGATATAAACGATTCTGATGGTTAATATACAGTTTTAAAGGACTATGATAACTGAGATTCCCTGATTTGGGGCAAATTCCGGGCTGCCTTCTCTCTAATTCCGTTTGGATGGGTCAAAGCATTGCACCAGTTGAGTCATGGAGCTCTATGGAAAATCAGCTACTCCCTCTAGTGGCTATAGGTGAAAATTCCAAATAAGTTTAGGAGGCGGTCCTGACTTTTTGGTTTGAATTGACAGAAAGCACACAATAGTTTGTTACTGGGGTACTGGGGTATTATTATTATTATTATTACACTGTATTATTATTATTACCATATATGATATAAATAAAGATAATAATAATAATATGATATATTATAATATTATTATTGTTGTTATTATTTTTCAGGGATCCAAGTTACATACAAATCCAACCTAAAGACATTCTCTGGAACATATCTCGTCCTTAACCCAGGGACCGCCTGTATATGCAGTATGTTAGAAAGAGTCAGGGACATATAAAGACAGAAATATCACTGCATCTACATGCTTTTAAATGGCAACTTAAAGCAGCCTGCTGCCCCCTGAATGTGTGTGTCCTAGGCGTGGGTCATGGCAGATTCACACTGCCTTTAAAGGAAATACATATTAAAGGTATGTAAAAGTTTCCTGGGTTTCAAATGTTTGGTAAGAAACTGGCAGTGATTATTAGAAAAAAATATGTGTTATATAAGAAGTTAATTGTACTGACAAAGTTATATGCAGGAAACTAAAATCCAGCTTTGCACACCCATAGAGAGCATACATAACCAAGTACACAAAGGAAAGGCAGCCAGGTATGTTTGACCTTTTTACACAGCCAGGAACCCCAAAGCTTGATACAAATGTATCGGCTGCCTGAGCCTCCTCCTGATTGGCCAAACAAATTCTGAATTTTATGCTAATTTGGCCTGGGTTTCAAGGGTGTGTTAACTCTAATCTAATTTTTTACAGGACATTTTGCTAACTTCAAGGTAAGTGTTTAAATGTTTATTTTGGTATTTTTTCATACACTACTGATTCTTCCCTATCACATGCACTCATAATCCAGGAAATTTAGATGCCTTTAAGATGCAGACTGCTCACAGTTTTTTTTTTTGTATGCATGAGTGTCAATGTTTGCGTGTTTGTTCTAATTTAAGAGTAACAATATACCACATTGTCCAGAAATGTTTCTTTTCAGATCAATATAATTGGAGTTGTTTGTAGCACAATAAATATCGAATGCCAAACAGCCAAAACATAAGTTTCTTTATTGTTGTTGATCTTAGTCGTAGTATTATTAAGGGTAACATCTATCATTTCTGATTTACAACAAATGGAAAATGTAGTAAAATTCAAAAATTTCATGACACCCTCAGGACCGACTGCCAGAACTTTATAGCTAATGTTCTGAAACATTCCGGTTCATTGTTTTGTTCTTTAGCAACCCTAGCTGTTTAAAGTATGTGTCAGTATGGCTTCAAAATGTTATTTTTGGATAATGCAAACATACGATGAAGAAACAAAAGCCAACTGTCATTACTGATTGGAAACAATAAATTTAATTTCTGAAGGCAGAAGTAATAAAAAACATACATGCTTATTCACTGTGGGTCTTCAGATCTTATTTTTTTTTCTTGTACTTGTTAAATAAATCAAAAACCTCTTGTGGGTTTGACCTGTAATCTTAGATCTCCGAAATGTCTCAACTCCACTTGCAGTAATCATTCATAATAATGTGTTACTAATGACAGCCAGATTTGGACAAAAACTGTTATATTTCCCAATCCCACCGAGCTTTAGAAGCAATTCATCAGAAACTTTTGATGTACTTCTTTTTTAATACACATGTTTTAGTACATTCCCAATTATTTGTTAGAATAGATAATAAATAAAAATTGTTGTACAACATGTTTGCTCGACCAATCCCACAGTGGTTAGATATTCACATCATTATCTTTAGAGCAACTTCACAAGTACTTCACAAGGTCAGTATTTGGATGTGTTCTGAACAAGATGGTGGTCACACTAGGTGGGCCAATGGGTTTTCTTTATCTGTAGCTCATTTAAGGACTAATGTAATTTGGGAAAACCTCACATGAACTATGTAGCAAACTAGCAACATTAACAGCAATGTAAGCCATTAGCATAAAAGCATATTTGAAAGCTACCTTCTGGCTAGATGGCTACAATAGCCTTGGTAAAGTCCTTGCAAAATGAATGCAACTTTATTATTTATTTGTTTGCAATATTTTAGTAATATTGTTTGATATCCAACAATATACAGTAGACTCTCAGTTAACCTGCTTACAGGCTCCTAGATTGCATCCACTTTATGTCTCAGAAATTCAATGTTATCTGGAAGCAGACAGGCATGAGTGACTGAGCCAGTGCAGTGTTAGAGTTACATTCCCCGGGTTCAGCACTGCATCCTCCAGCCGAACGTAGCTGTGGGTAAGTGAGGAGTGAAAGCTGCTGCTGCTAGAACAGCCCTCACTGACAAATATACTTAGCAGAGCATCCTATGTGCAACTAATCTAGGCCTCTTTTAAAAGTAACTATCTCTGTTTCTTATGGCATAGGTGTGATTCTATATCTTGCACAGTTACATTAAGCATCAACCCTTAAATTTAGCTTTTGGAATCAAACCCAGGCTAAGGCATTTTTTGCATAGTTGATCATCATAACCAGTCTATTACTGAGCATCGTTCTATTTACTTCTTTTGTCAACTGTGCTATTTAGAGTGACAATTTTCAACAGAACTGAAGATATATTTTCTTAATCTATGGTTCCTCTAAATCCACGTAAGTATCTAATCCTGATGAAGGACTATGCTTTCTACTAACATGTTGTCCATTGCCAAGATTATTACAAGTTGTCATGAGATGACACAACCAGTGCAAAGGTTTTTAGTATATTGTGGCATAACAAAAAACTATACAGCTAAAGCAATGATTCCTTACTTAATTCAATCATAGAACATTTTATAGGCTCAGTGTTGATTGAGTCCAAAATGGCTCTAGTAGAATATCTCAGTACCACACAATGACCCCCCACGTATCCAAAATAGCTATCAGCATGGTCACCATGACCTCAAGATCCCATCTAATACCTCATGTCCCAGCTCTAAGACTCTCTTAAAAGCAATACAAGCATTTTTCTCATGGGAACCTCTGGTTACACAAAAAATAACTCAAAGACAAGAAGACCCCACTTTTTAAAAACAATTTGCTAAACAAAAGTCCAGGATTGTTATATGGTTGCCATATTAGACCTGGGAAAAAAACTTTATGGCTGAAACAATGTAGAAAAACGTCAATACCATTATTTGTGAGTGAGCTGAGAGACGTTGAACCATACATTTCTTTAAGTGAATCTGCAAAGACAAACCCTTCCTTGTTAGCCTACTCAGAAAACCCTACAAATTATATTGAAGAACATAGTAAAACATTTTATCGTCCAGTTTCTAAGAACATATTGTTCTTATTCTTCATTGTATTTGAACAAGATATAAAAATGAACAGCTTAAAAGTTTTAAACTATATTGTACCCTCACACAGTTTTATTTCAATTACTGCATCAGTTGAATATTACCGGCTACGATTCATATATAGTAATATACATTCTGTTGCTTATTTAACCGAAGGTCATTTGATTTTCAATATGTGCAAAACACAATAAACCTGAGGATATTTATATTAAACAAGTTTATAATTTTCTTATCTAAAACAAACCTTTGCATTATTGTTTTACGCACTGTACCACAAATAGTGAGAATCTATTTAATTCTAAAAAAAATTCTAGTTTGGGTAATAAACATAATTTCTCATGCTTTGGGAACAATTCAAGATTTATAGCTGGCAAACTAAATTTCCTCTTGGTTTTAATGGGTTTGTGAATACTATGAGTTTTTACGCGATGTATATAATTTATATAGTAAACTAGAGATTTACACCTTCCTGTTGATCAATTACATATGCATAGTATATTGCACATTTAATTTGTTTCCCTTATATTAAAACTTGTGGGCTCACATTATGACAAAAAACAATATACTATGCGTCTAATAAAGAGAATGGCTTTAGAATACAGTCATTGTGGTAAGCCTGACAATAGTGAATAACTTCATGGAAGTTTTAAGAAATATACCCACTATATGATAACCACTGTTATTCAGTGATCCAACCTCTCTTCCTTATAATATACTAGCTACATTTTAGATTCAATTTATTTACTTTACTGTATTTTACATAAATGGGAAGCAAATGAATGGTGAAATGCTACCAACACACCTAAATAAAGCTAATAGTCTCCTCTCTCTCAATTTTCACCATTACTAGAGTTATCCATCACTATTAATGTCACCATTTTCTCCGTACCAGTCATGTCAAAATATCTCCACAAGGTTTTGTCTCATAATTTGACCGGTTCTTACCTGACATTTTACCAACATCTCACCAGGTTATCCCACATAAGGTTGGCTCAGCCATATGGGTGTTCCTACAAGAGAGCTTACCGAGATATAACATTGGCCCTGCAGGCAAGCTGACGTAGGAGCTTACATTTATGTAGCCAGGGGGGTTATCAAGGAGATTAGCTTACACGCACTCACAGTGCTCCTTATGTGTTATAATAGCAACTGAAAGATTGAACTAGCGAGTAAGTGCCAATTAAAACAGTAGTTCCCCAGGAGCAATCCCAGTCACGTTAAAGAAAGTCAGTACATTTTGAAACATGGAGTACATGAAGCTATGTGTTTCAAGAGCTAACCAACAGGCCCCATGTTTGTTGAATAGGTTTATTGCAAATAAGGAGGAGTAGGAACTTGGGACCTTTCCTGTTACCTCCCCACCAGCGGCCGCGAGGTGGCATGGCCGAATCTCTGTTTAATTTTCTATGGTTAGATTTAGGAGTTAGGTTTAGGGTAGTGGCAGGTGAAAGCTTTACAAAGTAAAGCTGTGGTGCTTACTATATGAAGCTTATCATCTGCCACTAGTAAACCAAAGCCAAAAATATATGTAAATAGTCAGATCAATCCTCAGATTTGTCATCCTCATCTAATAAAATAAGATTCATTAATAACTGGCAGGTGCAGGGGGCCCATTCCCTGTTGTGGGCCCGTAGCTCTTTGCACTTTCAGTCTCCCCTCATTATTCCCCTTCTCACGTCTCACACCCCTGTGTCTAGCACATATCATTCTCCTCCATATTACATACCTCCCATAAGCACACAACACAACCACATAGCTAGTATTCATGTTGTTTGTGACTGAAGTTTGCTGCGGCTATGTATGTGTCCTGCTTAGTTCCATGTGCAAATGGTTGCTTAATGTTAATGGTTTGTTGTGTTTTCTCTCTCCTTTGTCTGCCTTTCTTTCTCCTTTGTCTTGCCTCCTTCCTTAAACTCAGAAATATTGATTTAATGACAGATAAAAATTAAAAAGGCCCATGTAGCTTGCCAGATCTATCAACCCAAAAATATGGCTTATTAAGCTCTACGCCAGCCTTATGCTTATCCCAGGTATGCTTCACTCCCATAACTATGCTTGACTCTACCACTTCCACTGGAAGGCTATTCCGGTTATCTATTACTCTTTATGTAAAGTACTACTTTATTTTCTGTTTCTCTCTCAATTTCTACCTTTCTCTCTCTACTTCTTCATTGCTCTCTCTCTATTCCTTATGCTATCTGTCTGCAGATTCTTCACACATTATCTTTACCTTTCTGTTATACTACTTTGGTGATAAAAATGAGTTGGAGAAAAGCCCAAAAAAGAAACCAACAGGTGCAAAACAGCAAAACAATTTATGGTGACGTGAGTTTTGGTTATTTTAATACACACATGGGCTCCTTCACCCATGATAGTGTCTAAGTTAGTGGTAGACAACTAATACAAGGGCCACCAACATTGTAGGAGTTCAGTCTCTCTCTCTATTTAAGCCCAGATGGATCAATAAGAATACAATTGAGTGAAGTAGGTGTGCTAATGTAGAGAGAACCTGAATATAGAGAGATATTGAACTCCGGGACTGTTGTCAGCCATTGTAGGCCTATATTGCCCACCTCTGGTCTAAGCAGTCAGTTTCAAGGGCTTTATTGAGTAATATCCAATTTCTTAGCTAAGCTTGTGCTTCCCGACTCTTTGTTTGTTTGCCACCTTACTTGACCTTCTGCCACTGACCCCAAATACCATCAGCCCTATTAAAGTTGAATCCTGTAGCGGCATCGGCACATCCACAAAGGCTGTGGGCTTGAAATTCGGCTGCCTTACAAAGCTATTAAATTCAACCATGCTGCAAGTTACTGGCCGTATACGCAAGCCCGTAAACCATTCTTGCACACATTGCATGCGCGGTCGTGAACATGATCAATTAGTCAAACCTGTAGTTACGGGTTTAGATGGCGCCAATGGCAAATAAGATGGTCATCAGTACATCACTGAAAAATGTAGGTTAGGGTTCAAAGCCTTACGGGTATCGTTTGGACCCGCATTCCAGAAATGATGCAACATTGATAAATCAGTAAATATGATTTTCTATTGCATGCACGTTCCATTATATGTATTAACACATTGATTGCTGGGATCGATATAACACGGAAATTAAACAGAAAATAAAGTATTTTCTATTGCAGATTTGCGAGCTTGAGAATAATTAATTATGAGTACAGTTGTGTGTGTATATTTGTATTTACAGTACTAAGAAGACTACTTTAACCCCCTTGCAGGTCCTCTCAAGTATCCGTTGGCTTTTTGACTCCATTTGCGGGTTACGGGTTTGAACGCCAGTGGATTCATAGCAATTTAATAGAGATTTTCGAACTTAACAGTTACGGGCTTGACAGGTGGAAGGATTTGCTGCCGCGGATTTACAATTTTCGACATCCCGTAGGTTTTTTTGCCCTTAACCCACAAGTCATTGGCGGGTTGCTTTACAGGGCCAATTTAATAGCCTTAAGTCTTGCTGGCTACGTTACTTGCTACGGTTTTACACGTTTAGGGAATTTAATAGTGCTGCATGATTTCTGCCTGCTGCTGACAGTGGTGCTGTATGACAAATCATACTATTAAAACTGACGTTAGAATATGACATTATTGTGATGTGAATGAAGTCTACAAACTAAGGTTTGAAAATATACTTTGAATATACTTATTTAATACACATTGTTAATATGTTTAATATAGAATTAAAAAGATTGAACCCTTGCTTAATAGTTATTAGCACACTTCCCTAATTGCTCTGGCAGATTAAAGCAAAGAACCATAATATGATAATATTATTGGGACACAGAATTTGGCAGACACTGTCAATTATAAACAGGATATAATCACTGAATATTACATTCTAACCTTTAATTCTGTGCGTACCAGTATTTATATTGGAATACACAAGAATTCAGATCTTTTTTACATTTATAAACAGTGTCATATGTACTTAAAACACAATTTCATAGAACTTTCACTTTGATCTCATCTTTATTTCTTTCTAATTAACTACATATTAAGTGCTATTACACAAAGAAAACACTAGCATGTTCTTGCTTACTCAGCTAATTTGTGTCTAAATTCCCCATCTCTTGCCTGTTACTAAAATGTATTTTCTTATAGTAACGTTGAAGTTTGGTATTTTTACCAGTGAACTAGAATTTCTGATCCACCAACCAAGGAAAGTCTGATACCTGTTCCTACCAACCTTTTAATACCTAACGTAGTAACTCAATCAATAAATAATATGACCCTAGCCATGTATCGCCCTGTGCTTACTAGATAGTGATTTAGTCCCGATCGCTGTCCCTAGGCTCTCTCAACAGCTCTCCGACCAGCCAAGCGTGATGCCGCGGGTCTCCGGCGTGGGATTCCCCAGCCGCCGACCATGAAAGCTAGAATCACCCACTAGTGGGCGGTAGGGACCAGGTTGACTACCACTGTAATAGAGTGATCATTACCAATAATTGCTAATTACATCTGAGGCCCTGAATCTACTGTTTTTAATATACAGTCACAAATAAAGAGGCCTGCTCCGATCCTCATGGAGTAATTACTCACTGGAACATAAGCATACTTAGCCTTTTCATTTGAACATGGCTATACGCTGAAAACAAAAGACTCTGAGACCCTGGGGGTATTTATCAGTTGTTGGCAATGACCTACCATGTTTTTAGACACAAAAAATAGAAAACTTTTAGATGCAATTATTCTTCACTGTATGGCTCAATTTTCTCTTCTGACCTCACTCTTCACTACCTACTCAGGAAGGTGTGGTCTTGTAAACGAACAAGTTTCTCATTAGCCACGCTGATAGCATTGGCAGTTTTAGCTGCCACACTTTAAAATTTCCTATGCATTCAAGGTGGACAAGCAGAAAACTAAAATGGATTCCACTACTGCATAATTGAATACAATGGAAAAAAAAATGAAAGGTGGTGTTAAATGTATTACATTCTACTAGACATGTCGCGAACAGTTCGCCCACGGACATATTTGCGGCGATTTTGGCATGTTCGCGTTCGCAGCGGACGGCGAACACATGCGCTTTTCGGTTCGCCCCCTATACTTTATCATTGAGGAAACTTTGACCCTGCACCTCACAGTCAGCAGACACATTCCAGCCAATCAGCAGCATACACTCCCTTCCAGAGCCTTTCATCTGAAGGACAGGCTAATATTCTGCTCTGTTTCACCAGTCATAGTTGGTGTACCATACATTGAAAAAAAACAACCCTTTTTTCCTTTAATCGAATTTCAGTTGCCTGCTTGTGTCAGGCTCACAGCTTATATTGTGCTCAGTGAAATAAAACAACACTTTTTTTGACTGTAATAGATATGAATAGCAATTGCCTGCCTACAGGCGTGTGTGTGAAGCCTATTGCATCTACTCTGCCAACTTTTGCCAGTGCACAGTGACACTCATATCTGGTGGCACCTTAGATTGCACACGCAGTGCCCCAAATTTGAAGTAGGAGGTCCGACCAAGCATCTTTTTCCATCTCCCTGTTCCAAAAATCAATGCCATATACACGTCCCCTAATAGTGGACGTAACAGGGATTAAACCGATAGGAATAGTACTACTTAACAGTACACACCTTATAATAACGCAGACAGAGGCAACGCAGAGAGAGGAGTCTGAAGAAGAGGAGTCAGAGGAGGAAGGTGGCTTTGAGGTGGAAGACCAAACACAGCAGGCGTCCCAGGGGGCTTGTTGTCACCTTTCGGGGACCCTTGGTGGCTGGGTGGAGGAAGAGACCTTCAATGACATCAGTGAGGACATGGAACGGGACATGGCTAGCTTGGTATCCAACCTTGTACAAATGGGGAGTTTGTGGTTGTGCAAAGGGACTGTTTGCGGTTGTTTGCGCTGCATTAAACAGGGAGATTGGTCTGTCACTGTGAAGCGGGTGTAACCCTTACACTAACGGATCGATACAACATCATACCTGATGTTTTAAAGCACGTTATTCCAAACAATTTAGGAATGTTAGATGATTTATGCCCTTTATGGCTTAAAACCAGACTCTGCAACAACTATGTAATTTTCCGTTGGAGTTTTGCCATGGATCCCCCTCCGGCATGCCACAGTCCAGGTGTTAGTCCCCTTGAAACAACTTTCCCATCACTATTGTGGCCAGAAAGAGTCCCTGTGGGTTTTGAAATTCGCCTGCCCATTGAAGTCTATGGCGGTTCGCCCGTTCTCGAACATTTGATGGAAGTTCGAGTCCGCTGTTCGCGAACCGAACATTTGATGTTCGCGACATCACTACATTCTACACATTTAGCCTATTTTCAAGTGTAGTTTAACAGAGTATACTTTTCATATAGGAAAACAGTGGTCATTTAACAACTTCCAATAGTACTTCAAAAGGATATTGCAAGTCATAAGGAGGCCTTGTACCTTTATGGTCATCAAACGTTCCCTTTGCACTGTATTATTCAATTTATTATTAGTATATTAATGTATTATCTTCCCAAATGCACGTGTTTGCAGGAAAAGTAAGTGTTAAGCCGACAGCAAAGTAGTGAAATATGTTGCATTCATATTAATATCCAGATGACTGTTGTGTGTGATGTACCCCGCTCTCATCTCACAGGCATCCTAATCTATTGCAATCTTCCCTTTGGTCTTCTCTTCTTGAATCACGTATTTTACTGCATAAACTTCCTATGACTGATTGAGGAAGAAACATCCACTTCTAAGAAACACATTTTGTCTGATCTCATCCTTGTAATATGTATCTGACTCAAACAGAATAACTGTGTCTTGGGCTCTGACTAGAGAGCAGGTGCTGATCTTACGCTCTGGGTATTTTCTTAGGCTCTGCTGCCATCCGTCTGCATTTTAAAAAAGTGTTGGAGAAGGTGAGCAACAGTAACATTAAAATACACGGTAGACAGACAGAGTGATGCTCATTATCAGTAGTGGTATTATCCAACAATTATACAATTCATATACATATAGAAATTAACATAAAATACACAAATATATATTTAATTTAATTGAACTTGTGAAACTGCATGATATAATATAGAATCTTATTTTCTTTAACTTTTTAGACTTTTTGTGGCCATTAAATTTGACTTAAAGGGACCCTGAAGAAAAGTATATGTAAAAAGTGCTTACCTTTTTAAAATTGCTGCCAGCTGTGAGCTTTTCAAGTTGGTGGTTTTGGGCTACTACTAGTCTACAGCCTCCATCTAGCAGGAGTTTAGTTAAAAACCTCATAAAATCTATTTAGCCTTTCTTGAGTAACATGAATATAGCTATTTACCTGGAGAAACAGCACTAACTGGGATTAGTCTTCAAATACGCCCTCCACTATTTGCAATGTGTTAATTTTATATTTGCCATGTACTTAACCCCTGTATAGCGCTACTGAATATGTTGGCGCGTTACAAATAAAAGATGATGATGATAATAATAAAATTAATAACAATAATAACAACAATAATAATACAAACCTTTTATACGGGGGTTAGATAATAAGAATTTATATTACTACTAGTCACTTGCCTATTAAAAATGACGGCATAATATTTGCAAGCCTCGCAATGCTGTTTGCCACACAGTACGAGGCTCGCAATGTGCGTGCGCTATGCGCGGCTTCTCTCTCTCCTTCCCTCCTTCTGTGTCCCCTCCCTCCCTCTTATCCCCTCTCTCCTTTCATTGCGGGCCTCCCGTCACAAATGACGGGATAATATTTGATTCCCCCCCCCCCCCCCTTCCCGTGTCCCTGCCTCCCTTGTCTCTCTTTACCCATCCCCTAGCAGACATTCTGTCTCTTCTCCTGTGTCCTCCCTCCATCTCTCTCTCCTTCCTTACTCTGCGAGCCCGCAATGAGCACCTTCGTTGCGCACTCCGAGCCTCGCTAAACACAAGCGCAACTCTCTACTTCGGTGCCCATTGCAAGCCCCTTTGGCACCCATTGCGAGCCTTGGAATGCGCTATGCGTAACCCGCAGCTTTGCGAGCCTTACACACAAACTTGCAGTACGACAACAATATTCAGTATGTGATAACATTGTAAAATGTAATATACTGCACTTATTTCAAGCCATCTTGTTCAGTGCAGTAGCATATGTTATAACAGGTCTATAACCAAGTCTCCACACAAAGTTCACATGTAAGTTAGTAGTTTCATATATATGCCATTGAACATTTTGTTGTGTCTATGCAATGTTTTTTCAGACTTCAATTCTACAACAAAATTAATATTTTAGTTTGAATAGGATACAATTCAAAGTGGTACTAAGAATTATTGTCGGTGTAATAGTTGTTCAAATGGACTTGTTTCTTATTGAGAAGTTCAGTATTAAACCCAGTGGACTGATTATTTAGTTTATTATTTATTTTTTTAGAAATATGGCAATGGCTTTACCTTTGTTATATATGTGTGTGTGTGTTTCGCTCAGTCGTGTCTGACTCTCCGTGACCTCATGGACCACAACACACCATGCTGATCCACTTGGTATTCATGGCAGATATACTGGAGTGGGTTGCCATATCCTTCTCCAGTGGGCCACAGCATACAGCTCCTGGTATTCCTAGGTGGTCTCCCATCCCAGTACTGACCAGGCCCAACCCTGCATGGCTTCAGGGTGGTGTGACCTTTTGGTTCCCTAACTGGAATCAAACCCAGATCACAGGTTCAAGTTCAATACAAAAAAAAAAACAAAAAAAAAAAACTTTCACTGTAAATTGTAATATAAAGATTTATTTTTGCAAAGCAATATAACAAGACTTGTCCATTGTGTGTTTCCGTTAGCCAGGTATGTCAGTTCAGTTGTCCACTTTGTTTCAGTTATTTTGTTTTCTGCTTTTTGGATGCTTGGAATTGCTGGGTTTTGTTCTTCACAGATTTCAGTAACATTGACAAAGCAGGGTCAGCAGATTTCCCAACTGTTGTTCCTTTCTTCTTTTGTTCCACTAGTTCTTGCTCTCGCCTTTTTACAGTCTCTGTATGACTTTTTTGCTCATGTTCTCTTCTTCTAGCTTTTTCCACTAAGACCTTTTCCATAGCTTTTGTTTTCTTGAAGCTGGGATCTGAAGGGTCTACGTTGTATAAGTGGGATGTATACAGAGCTTGGAACCTTGTATCTTCAACATTGATCTGTGGAAACACAATTAAGAATTATATTTCATTTCTTTCATTAAAGGATCTCTGTCATTTAGTAAAAACACATGAGTATGAAAGCATTTTAGAGAGAATGGAACTCAGAGGCTGTGTCCTATTTTTTATTAGCTATTCAGAAGGGCGTAAGTAGGGGATTTGATCATTTTGTTGAGTAAGACATATAGGCCCTCATTCAATTGCAATTTGGCCGATTGAATAGGGCCCTAAATAAGCACATAACATACATTTTTTAAAGAAGTTTTTAGTTAGTAAGCATCTATCCAAAAGCAAGGTTTTCACTAACTAAAAACTTCTTAAAAAATATATGCTATGTGCTTATTTAGAGTCCTATTCAATTGGCCAAATCTCAATTGAATGAGGCCCATAATCACAATGTTTCCTTCCCAATGCATGCTCAGAACAAGGAAAACTCAAGTAAACCAGTGCTTGCTCTTCTCTGTTCCCAAACTCTCACACCGAAAACATTAAAGATTAATATTATGTCAGCTTCCAACTATTTGCAAAATTATTTTTTTTTTTTATGATAGTGGCTTGTTGTTTGTTATTTGTGTCCATGTCCAACTCCCCGCGACCGCTAAACACCATGCTGATTCACTTGGCAGAGATACTGGAGTGGGTTGCCCGTCCCTTCTCGAGTGGGCCACAGCACACAGCTCCTTGTATTCCTAGGTGGTCACCCATCCAAGTACTGACCAGGCCCAACCCTGCATGGCTTCAGGGTGGTAAGACCTATTGGTTCCCTGACTGGAATCAAACCTAGTTTGCAGCAGAGAAAGCACTGAATCCTAACCACTGGACCACCAAGGATAATAATAAACACAAGCTTGTGGATGAACAATAGAGTCCCTAGGCTCCCTGCCACTTGGTATCAAGAAAAAGCTGAGGTAACAGGCGAAAAAAAAAAAAAAAAGCAATACCACCCAGTGTTACTGTATAGACAACTATTTTTATAGTACAAAACTTTAATAATTTTCAGAACATGTTTTTTTTTTGTTACTGAAAATAAGGAAATATAGTGTAACAAAAAATGTAACTATGATGTGGGAGCGTAAATAACATCCTTGTACTGTATATTGTTTCAGTCAAAACAATGATATCATTAAAGCAAACCAGATGGGAAGAAAATCACAATGGTCTCTTCTGACATCCACATGCTACATTTTTACTGAAATTAGGAAATTATATTGGTACCCAACTACAAAGAAAGCACATGATACTTTGTGGGAAGAATGGAACAGAACTAAACCTTCAGACAACAATGGCAGAGCCTTTTTTTCTTTTGGAAGAATGCGACAATAAAGTCTTGCTGGATGGATCTTCGGCATAAGACTAACTAGTTTGCCCTTTGAATGCATAAGGCTTTTATTTAACATGTCTGAGTAGTTCAGAATAATACGAAGACATCAACCACAGCCAGAGTATGTAATATTTACCGGGAACTAACCCTTTCCTGCCACAAAATGGCTTTGCTGAAGGGCTTGCATTAAAATAAAATAAATATAAAAGCCAAATATCAGAGATACAAACAGAAAAACCTATAAAAGGGGGGTTATTGTTTCCTAACCAACACATTTATGTAAACCTTCTAACAACCAGACTTTATTCCTAAAACTGTATTGTGTAAAAAGTCAGATTATTCCAGGAAACGGTATAACTAGCAATGGGCTGTTGTAAAGTCAAAACATACAAATAAAAACGAAATTAAAGTTGCTCTTTTTGAATGGAATTCTGTGGATTCCGGTTTCTGTTTGTGTTTAATGCTTTGGTTATGTTTTTTAATCATTTGCAGTCTAGTTATTTTTATAGGGACAGTATACTTAAAATGCATCCGTGTTTACTAAATGTACGTTATTTAAAGAGAACAAAAGCTCATGTTATGCATGAAACAATCTAGTTATGTAAGACTAGAAGAAAGAGACACTTTGAGTAAAAAAAATGTAAGCGATATATGGAAGTTTCCCTGTTTGTAACTTTTTCTAATCTAACACATGCTGCTTATATCCGACACACATTATATTTAGTCATTCTATACACATACAGATTTATTTTATTTACAAAAAAAATTGATTTCCACACCCACAGACGTACCTACATAGACGCCCTGTACTAGCCAATAGAAACACTGAATTCAGGTACATTTTTAACCCTATACTAACCATCAAACCAACAGCAAAACAATGTCCGACTCCTCCTTGCTTTATAGTGGTGGTGGTGAGGGGGTGGGGGGGGGGACTACACATCCCATGATGATTTGCTGCAGACTTCCAGGACATTGCAACACTGTTGCAGCTGCCTCAGATTGGCCGAAACAAATTATGAACTGTATGTTAATTTAGCTTGGATTCTCAAGGGCATTCACTGTCAAAATCAACTGCCTGAAAAGCTGAAGAAGTTTGCAAACGTCGGGGTAAGTTTATTTTGGGATTTTTTTCATGCAAAACATATTTGTATACACTACTGATTCTCCAATATCAGATGCATTAATAATTCAGGAAACTTCTATATAACTTTAATGTTTCAAGATTCGACTGGCATATAGAACATCTACGTCTTGCCTGACTTGAGTACTTAATTTATAGATTTCAGTCTGAGGGTAATTTATGGCTAATGAACAGTTGAGGGAGGGAAAGGGGTATTTGTTAAATCATTCGGACCATTTTGAATTTGACACCTACCTCCCCCCATGTTCAGAGTAGGTAAACTGCATATATAAATTTCAAGCTGTCCTGCATACAGTTAACACCCTTCTCACATGGGGCTTGTACCAAAGTATCATAGATGCCTCCAGATTCCATAACATTTTTCTAATTAGAAATTAGCTTTTTTGAAACTGTTCCTGCTTAATCAGTCAGACTCAAGTTTTTCAAACATTTGTATTTTTTCCCCCCATCATGTTGTGGTCCTTGTGGTAAGCTATTTAATTTTCACTGAGATCTCACTCAGCTTTTGTTCAAATGAAGAAGAGTAACTGTCTATGCTGCATAATTATATATATATATATATATATATATATATATATATATATATATATACACACATACATACATATATATATATACATATACATATATATATATATATACACACACTGCACTTTTTTTTTATATATTGCATATTATATAAATAATATACATTTCTACAATTAAAAACAATATTACCTGGAAATCATCCTCCAGCAAGCCTTCCTTTTTCTTTAGCTGTTTTTTCTTCTTTTTGCTCAGGTTTTGCTGCTCCACGATCTGATCATAATTGAAATGCTTGCGTTCATCTTCAACATCATCCATCATGAGCAGGGATAGTTCAGTCTGCAATAAACAAAACATTTTATCTGGAGAGAAACTGTACCAAGGTCAGGAAACATAGTCATAGGAACTCAGGAGAATTTTATAATTTATTGGTTTTCTTGAAGGGGCAGAACTAAGCAGTAAAGGCAGATTTTTTTTTTTAAAGCACAGTGGTCATTTAAGATAACAGATACCTCAGTAGGTCTCCTGGCTTGTGCATAAATCCAATCCTATGCTATGCTTAAAGCTGTGTAATACAGCAAAGCATTTAAAGTCTGACGGGCCTAGCGATGATCGTCTAAGTCTTTCTGCCTTTGGCCTTGTTTCAAGCCTTTTTCAAAACAATTACGAGTTTACGGCCGCCATTTTTTTCCTTGCTTAGCCGGAAATTCATTGATTTCTTCAAAAAAGTAATGTCATCCAAGTTTTGTCTCCATAAAAAAAATAATTAAGGATGCAATATTAATTTCCCTGTATTGTCCTACTAGTATTTTGTAGGATTATCTATTAGTCTTTGATAGGTGTACTTTTCTCTATTCCTGTAACTATTTATTACACTACTAGTAGATAGTTTAGTTACAAGTATCTATCTGTACTTTGATTATTTTGGAGTGTGCTGGTTTTCCGTAGAGTTATATAAAAGAGAGGAAAATACTTGTTAACTATTCCCACTATACTAGTCTCTGCAATTTTCTCTTCTTTTTCAATAAAAAAAAAAGTCAGAAGAGACCAAAGGTGTCTGACTAAATATAATAAGTCTATATTTAAATCTTGTGCTGAGTTTATCCTTGTGAAACAAAGCGTGTAATATATCATTACACACTATGGCGGTTTGTAATCGTGCTGCCAGTCCACAGGCATCTCACTTAAAAATTTAAGGAAAATATTTTAATTTAGCTTTCCTGCTTTATAAAGTAACCCTTCTTCCCATTAACCTGCCATAAAATTAAATATGTTTTAGTATTTCCATGTGTTTTTCTTTCTCTGCCATTTAGTTTGGCCCAGATCATCCGGCCAAATACAGAATACCAAGTCTTTGATCGATGCATATTTCAGAGATTGCTGTGAGTTAAGGAAAAAACATCCTCCTTATGCAGTAAAGATTAGCATGAAATATCTTAAACATTAGATGCCTCCATATATGACACACTCTAATCTTATTTCATGTGAGAATGTTTACTTTAAGCAGCTGTTGTAGTTGGAAAATAGTATGTAACAAACATAATATATAACAGCTATGAAAGTTATGAGAATAGAAGCATTTCTGAAAAAAACAAAACATTTTGACTATATTCTCTTGAATAATCTATTTATTTTTTACTTTTTAAAAACATTTTGCGCATAATCAAACACAGCCTTTACATATATTCACTTTTATATACAATTATTCTACCATTTTGTTTACTATTCTCCGTCTTGCAGCTTCTCTCTCAATAGGGTGTGTTCTTGTAAACTAGTGAGCTTGTTGAAGTTTATTTATGACGGGCAAAAGACTAGTCTCCAATATAGGGAGCTCACAAAGAGGGAGGTTACAAGGAGAGAGGGCGCACAGACAGACAGAATTATTATGCCTACATTTTAACGGACAAGTGACTAGTTGCTATATAAAAGTAATTATTTTGGATGCTGTACATTTTTTTTTAAACAAGATTAAAAACATTTCTAAGTATAGTTCTTCAAAAGAGGTTATTTACATATATATACATATACATACACATATACATATACATACATATACACACACACATATATATATATATATATATATATATATATATATATATATATATACATACACATACACACATATATATACATACACACACACACCTTATCTTGTCACTCACCCTCTGTTTTTCTTTTTCTGTTTCTTCGTCTGAAGAATCTTCTTTTTCTTGCTTGTCCTTCTTCTTTATACCTAATAATATTAATAGACACTTTTCTTTACAGTTCATTTTTAAATAAATAAAATACACAATTTGAGCACATACCAAATTTAATAAAAGGCAAAATGGTTAGTTGGTAATTTTAAGAATTTGAGAAAATGCAGCATCATAGGTGTATCATATCTGTAGAGAACCCAAAGAACTGACTTATCTCCATTTCATTCAAACAAATAATTTGGCTTTTTTACATACTGCAAATATCTTCTCAACATTGCACCATGTATACTATGCTTTTGATCTTTCGGAGCTTCCCAGTATCCCATTCTTTAATTTGTTCCCCGCTCCAAGATCTTTTAACCCTCTATTCTGACCACTTGACCAATGTTCTGAGATACTTATTCCCAAATTTTTATACCACGGACAAAAGAATGTGGGGGAGGAGGGAAACAAGAGCAACAGAAAGACAGGTAAGGAGATGAGTTGAGAACATTTTAAATGGATGGATTTGGGGATGGGGAGCACAAGAGATTAAACAAACTGGTGTCCAGGATCAAAAATAAATAATGTCAGCAGGGTCTAACACAAAACATAGATTTGATTACATATATAAACCAGGTCTATCTATCCTGGCCATTCCATCAACCCAAAACCATTTAGCATCATGTTTTAGAATTTGAGCAGGAACTTCTCTCGTATATTGATATTTGAAATTGCCCTGTTCTGGGTCATATGCTCTCTGTATTTAATGCATTTCCCTATTATGTATATAGTGCTGCATTATAAATACAGGATAATAATAAATGCTTCCTTAGGACTTATGCATATCTCAGACATGCTAAAATACCATTACTATGTATGTCCATAACTGGAAGCTTCTACACCTCAACTTTGCCTTCCACTGGATTGCAAATTCATAGTCTACCTTCACTAACATAGTTTCTAAAGTGTAAGTAACGCTTTAAAAACTATATTGTACAAGGGACGGAGGATGGAAGAAACAGAGGGGGAAAAGGGACATGGGAGTGAGGAGAGGGGAAGAGACACAGGAGAAAAGAGACAGAAGGGGAAAGGAACACAGGGAGGGGAGAGAGAAAGGGGGAGAGAAACAGGGGAAGAGACACAGGGGGAGGGGAGGATAAAATATATATGTTATCCCGTCATTTAAGACGGGCAAACGACTAGTTGTAAGATAGAATAAAAAAATAATGCAGACACTCATACATACACTTCTATACAAATATAAATATACATAGCACAGCGGTATTCATGTTTACATAATTTCTGCATACCTGGTTTCTTCATCTCTTCAGAGAAGTATGGATCGTTCATGTCCACATCAGAAGGGACCTCTTCCTCTTCACTTCCTTCGTCTTCTTTTTCTACTTTATCCTGCAAAAAACAGCAAAGCTTACTGACAAGTGTCTTAGTATAATAAGCAAATATTTCATATATATTGTTCCAGGAATTCTTCAGATAAAGTAAAATGTGAATTCCGATAACTTGGAGTCAGGTAAGGGGTCAGCAAAATGTTGATCTCAATTTTCTGTTAGCAAGGGGTGACATTTAAATCACAAGTCACACAAGGCTCACCTTATACAGATATTTAAAGGATCATTGTACTTAATAAAAAATATTCCATGTTACTGAAATATGTAGCACAGTAACATTAGCAGCTGTGTGAGCTATGAAAATAAAACTTGTAAAACATATATTTTTGTTTTCATCATACAGTGGTCCTTTATATCGGACTGAGAATGATATCCCATCTCCCATGTGCTCTATTCAGGGTCTAGACAGTCTAGGACAGCATGGAGGTGCAAGACAGGATACTACTGCTAGACCCCATGTGGGGTAATCTCCTGTAATCTGCTACTCCCTCTCATTGTTATATTGTATACACCCCTTGTCCTATTCCTTTTAAATATGTTGACATTTTCAAAATAAATAAATTGCTTCCGGATCACATAGATAATGGTGTGTATCCATGAGTTAATTTCTCCTGGTATCTAGGTTGTTATTCTGGTCAACTAACTACCAATCTCTAGCACAGCTGTATTCCTGCTGCCATGAAAGGTCTGAGGTTACTGGGGAGTGTCTGACTAAGGTCCTGCTGACTTACTGATGGGATTCCAAACGGACAATACTGTGGGGTAGGGTTGGCTCTAGTAAGCCTTCTCAAGCACCATAAGAAGAGCAGATCGTCACAGGCCTTACCAATTCCATTGGAAGACTATTCCACTTATTTGGGATTTAGAGCAATTAAAGTTGTGTTCACATGTAAAACTTGTCAGTTAAATATTTATTCTGTCCTTGCAATACAAGGAGAATGAAAGTGTTAAAGAAAAAAATGTGAAGGCCCAGTTCGGATTCTTAGTGTAAGTCCTGATCATAAACACCTAAGTCATCAAGTTGTTAATAAAAGATGTATTTATGTTTCAGACTTATGCTTAATGCTGCAAATTCTTTGATGATTACCACATAATTAAAATTAATCTCACGTTAAACTTGGCTGACAGAAGAAACTTAGATATAAAGCTATTTAAATAATTTCATGGATTCTGTTGCAACATATACTGGTCACGCTGGGTCAGTGCAAAATGATTGTAAGATCCCGTGATATGTTCAAGGAGACAAATGAGCTTTTTGAGGCCTCTCCAACATTCCAAAACATAACAAAAACATGGATCAAAGCGTGTGCACGGCTACAGCAATAACAAGCTTATTTTTCACTCTGTCACATATGTTTGTGATTGATGTTCAATTCAACAGCCAGGACGGCATGAAAACACGTGGCAGGCTTCAGAGAGAAGAATAGCTCAAACAGTATGTGTTTTATCTTGTGCTGGAAGATGCTGCAGTTTGGCAGTTACAGTTAGAAATACTGCGTATAGAGGGAAATAATCACGAGAGCTTCAGGTGTTCTTAGAAGCATCTATGGCTTTAAAAAAAATACTCTGTTCCTTTTAAGACACTCTGGACATGAAGCACTATATTGTAACATGTAGTCTTGATAATGGACATAATTGTTTTAGAAATTAAAAATAATAATGAAATCTTGACATTATTAAATATTACAAGCCGAAGTACAAGCCACCATTTTTGTTTATTCCGAAAAGTTCAGATTCAGTTAAAATATGGCAATCTTTAGTTCCAATGATTTCACTTTTACAAACTGATCTTCCCTTTTAAGAAAGCAGCTCAAGCAAGTCAATTACTGAATTATCACAAATGATAGTTGTCAAAATTGCGAGTTGTCGTCACGCCATGT
The DNA here is from genome assembly GCA_027410445.1 of Discoglossus pictus. Taxonomy (NCBI): domain Eukaryota; kingdom Metazoa; phylum Chordata; class Amphibia; order Anura; family Alytidae; genus Discoglossus; species Discoglossus pictus. The sequence continues at coordinate 70,583,733 of CM050165.1, forward strand.
TAAAATTTGCTTGCCCGACAACTTGCAATTACGAGTTGCACATGCGCATTACGCCCAGGGTGCGTGCGCGCATGAGCAAGCGCGCAGGAGGCCGGGTGCACGAGCGGGAGCGCACAAACTGTTGCACGCACGAAGGAGCAAGGTCAGAGACACGGGAGGGAGAGGAGGGGGGACTACAAATGAGCAAAAAGTGTTATCTAAATTCAAAATGTATTTATTTTCTTTAAAAGTAGTTTTGCATTGTTCATTTTATTTTACATCCCCTCTGGATTGCTACCTTGTCCTGGTGAAGGGGCTTGTGTACTTGAAGCTGTGAACTGTACCATGTAGGGTCACCCAAGATGGGAAGATCAGAGATGAGAGGTTAGACAAGGTCCACTGAAGAAGGAAATGTAAACCCACTGCAGTATCTTTGCAAAGAAAAATGTATGGATAAGCATAACCTGAGATAGTACAATAGGACAGCGGAAGAAGAGCCCCTCAGGTGAGAAGATGCCTACCACATTACTGAGGAATAGCAGAGAGTACAGGTAGCACCAGATCTTATGAAGTGGTTGGGCCAAAGTCGAGAGGATGCCCTGCTGTGAATGTGTCTGGAGGGGAAAGGAAAGTCTGATGCTGCAAAGAACAATTCAGAATAGGAACCTGGAATGTTAGAACTATGAACCATGACAAACTAGAAGTCGTCAAGAAGGAGATGACAAGGTTAAACATTGATATCCCGGGAATTAGTGAAACCAAATGGACTGCAATAGGACATTTTATAACAGACATCCATTAGATCTTCTATTGTGGCCAAGAATACAGTAAAAAAAAAATGAATAGCCCCCATAATCGAAGGATGGCCAAAGATGTATTATATAGATTGTAGCCAAAGTTAGAGGAACTCTATACAGTCAGCAAAAACAAGAACTGGCGCTGACTGCAGCCAAGTAGACCATCAGGCCAACCAGATACAAAATAAATAATAGTCCCTGTGAATTTGCAGTGGAGGTAAAGAATAGGTTTAGGAGACTAAACATGGTGAATAGAATGCCTGAAGAATTTTGGACAGAAGTTTGTGACATTAGCCACAAAACAGAAACAAAGAATATCCCCAAAAGAAAGAAAACTAATAAGGAAAACTGCTATTTGATGAGGCTTTAAAAGTAGCCCAGGAAAGAAGGAAAGTGAATGGTAGCAGAGACAGGAAAATATTTGGCCAACTGAATGCAGATTTCCAGACGACAGCAAGAAGAGACAAGGAGACATTATATAATGAGCAGAGAGACAGAAGAAGATAACAGAATGGGAAAGTCAAGAGATCTCTTCAAGAAAATTGGGCATCTCAAATTAACGTCAAAGTGGGAGTGAGAAAAGACAAAAATGGTAGGGACTTCCAAATTTGGGAAACTAAACAGTGGACAGTTGACTGGGAAAGGTCAGGATACATTCCCATTCCAAAAAAAGGCAGTGCTAAAGAGAGCTCCAGTTACCGGACAAGTGCACTAATTTCACATGCCAGCCAGGTAATGTTTAATTCCTGCAAGCTTGGTTCCAACAATATATGGACCAAGATCTATCAAATGTGCATGTGTATGTGGACCAAGAAGCCATAGTCAGAACCGAAAAATGAATAACCAAATTGTTCAAGAGTGGTAGAGGAGTGCGTTTAGTGCATGATGTATTGAACTTATTCACAAAACACATCATGAGTAAGACTGTGCTGAACGAATCCAAAGCTGCAATTAATATTGCTGGGAGAAATATCAACAACCTCAGATATGTGGATAATAGTTCTCTTATGGATGAAATTAAGGAGGAACTAAATAGTCTATTGGTGGGGGTGAAAGAAAAGAGTGCAAAATCTGGCCTGCTGCTCAACGATAAAAAGACAAAAATCATGATAAACAGCAATCTCGGCTTAATCCATTTCTCTGGGGTCCAAGATCTCTTCATATGGTAACTGCAACCATGAAATTAAAAAAGACATTTGCTTCTAGAAAGGAAAGCTTCAGCAAGTCTGGACAATCTATTAAAAATAAAGATCTAACACTATCAACAAAGACTAAATATTTTTTATGTCTATGGCTTACACAGCTGCTAATTAGTTTGTTTCATACTCTGCAAACAAGTGTTGCTTTTCTTCACCTACACTTTTCCATTAGTAAATATTTTTGATAAATAAAACAAACAAGTTGTCTATCATGTCTTGTACTATTAAAATTGGTTTCATTGAAACATTTACAATGTCATTGTATGCAGAGCGTATACTGTAGGTGTAAGATCAGTAGCCCAAGGCCATAATGGCACTATCCATGCAGAATACTCTTTGTATGATGCTTACTTTTTTCAAATCAGCATGCACATAAACAAATCAAACTAAAAAATAATATGGTAATAGCATATTCTGCCAAAAAGGCTATATAGAAATTACCTGTTTCCTCTTAATCTTCCTCTTGTCTTTCCGTTTCTGTAGGTATTGCTCCCATGGTG